>CM055196.1:22567508-22877508 GCA_029224185.1 Karalla daura
GCATTTTTTTGGACTACAGGAGGACAGAACCACTGCAAACCCCCACACACAAGATGAAAACATACATACAAAATGTAATTGGTAATGAAAATGAACAAGGTGGCATAAGTTAGCAGAGAGGGGGGAAAAAAGCATAAAAAGTATTTAAATATGACATGAATGGAATTGTATGCCTGCTGGTAATCACCCTTACAGACTCGTCAGCACAGATACCGGTTGCTAAATTTTGCCTCAGTTCATCTGAGGTCTCACCAGAGTGGGTCAATCAAGTCAAGCAGATATGTTTCACAGTGTTTTCAGGATGACATCCCCTCTTTGTGTCCCTTTCTGTCTGCAGCCACTCAACAAAGACACACTGTTCATGGAAACAAAGAGACTCACTCTGGAAAATCCCCCCTTTGATTTGTGGAACTCAGACTGCTGCAGTCTCATGTCAGTGCTCCAACAGTGTGAGGATTGTGGGGTTCAACTCCCATCATCGCCTGTGTCTGTCTCTAATGCAGTCCAGACTTGCTGATAAAACCTGCTGTTTGAGCATCAATGAAGTCTCTAAGTGCCTGCTGAGTTACTCAGAGGCAGCAGGGGGCGCTGCTACTGCACACATCGCTGTGTGTGTGCCTGTGTTGTAATTGCGTGGTTTTCCGTTTGATTTTACTCATTTTTCTCTGATGCTTTAATTGAAACCAATGGAATTTGAAACCATAGTTCATCACATATTCATAGATTTCAGTTTTCCTTCTGCTTCAATGAGGTCAATTTACATTTTTGTGTAAAGACGGACATTAATTTTGCAAGCCGAGTATTTTTTTTATGTTTTAAACCATCTTTTAAAAACCTTTGAGAGATTCCACCGATTACACATTTTTCCAACTTAGAATAATTTAATAAAGAAAACCTCCCGAGTTACTCCGTGGTGGCCAAAATGCCAAAAGTGCAAATTGCAAAGTGCATTTGTGCGATGATGCTGAAGACACAACTCAATGTAAATCAAAAATTTAACAAGATTCAAGCAAAATATTTTCACCACAGGAATAAGGCAGGGGAGGGTGAATTTCTGACGCAGACTAAGTAATGTTTGACACTTTAGATTCATAAACTATTTAAGGCTTCTTTCTTTGAGTTCAGAAACACCAGCTTGACATTGGTTTCCAGGCAAAATAAACCATTAACTCAACATAAACACTTATCAGACTTTTATTACTACGTCTCTGCTGTTGAGTTTGACCCTGTGACCCCCCCCCAGCTCCAGGTCTCACAGCAGGCAGTGCTGGTTTCCTCCTCCTGAGAGAGGGAGAGCAGAGATGGATGAATCAGACTGGAACCTCCTCTCCGGCCACGTGATGGATGCAAGTGCTTGTGACTCTCGGGGTGCGGCGGGGAAACAAGGCGGCTTGACAGCGAGCAGGGGGAAGGTCAGGGTTATATATAGAAAATAGATGAGTCCTTTGCCCCACCCTCACTGTGATGCATGATGACAGTCTCCCCAGCTGCGTCCACTCAGGTGATGTCATCTGAAATGGACGATGGGTGCAGGGGCCGAGCAGCTGTCCCAGCACAGTGGTGAGACGCCACTGACTGACAAGCAAACCAGCTCAGTGTAGGATGAAGGAGATGTGCAGGATGATGGAGATGTGCAGGATGAAGATGTGCAGGATGAAGATGTGGTGCAGGATGAAGATGTGCAGGATGAAGGAGATGTGCAGGGTCACACAGGTCAGATTTAGGGGTCAACCGTCAGAGTAGGTCTTTGCCTCTAAAGTTTGTGACCTGAGAGTAATTCACAGATCATTTTTTAGTTAAAAGCAGTTCCAAAATCTCAGCAAAGTGTGTAGTTATGTGTTGAAAATGATTAGGTTTAATGGTTAGGCGTTCACATCTGATATCTGGAAAATACATGAATCTAGATTTTTTTTTAAATCAAAATATTCCAGTTGTGGTTAAAGATAGTTAACTCAAAAGCAATCAAAACATGAATGTTAAGTGAATGTTAATCAATTCATGTTGATAATAAAAAATAAAGTTTGGGGATGAAGAAAGTCTATGAATTACAGTTAACTGCATTGTCCACATAATTGATGGCTGGGTTAATTCAGAAACATAAGTCATGGACTGTATTAAGTATTAAACAATTGTTCTAATTTGAAAATTCTTCTATTTTGATAATTAAAACAGAGAAGTGAAATGGCATGCTAACTGTATACTATTGCCTCTCTGCTCAACATCTATCTCACATATTTGTGCTCAATTTAAACTACAATTAACAAGTAATTAAAACAGATGAAAGCAATAGTGAAACTACCCATTGATCACACTCAGATCTATAATCCAATTATCGTCCCCGGTCACTTTTTTTCTTCCTCAGTTAATTGAAGACAATGTTGAACTCCTTTGAGACCCTGGCAGCTCCTTAACTATTTAGCAACGAGCTCCAGTTTACAGAGTAATTACTCATCAGGTCATGATTGAACTACAGCATTACCTGAATCTGTGGATTTGATGTGGCTAATGCTGCATTCACCTGCATGCTCTAAACAGGGATTGTGTAAATGCATTTTTATTCCAAGATGGCTAAACCACTCCTAATTCTGCATGACTGAGCTGATGCTTTCAAGCTAGCATCACCATCAGATATTCTGTTTTAGTGCAGCTACTCTTTTGGTTCATATATGCTCCGTTAACCCATTAGACTGGTTTATTCTCCATTAGCTTCTTAGCATCCGAATCTGTTTTTCCGTTTCCTTGTGTCCTCATTGCTCACCAGCTTTGAGGTCATATTCAATCATTTAACCACATAAAATGGGAAAGACACTCCAGACTCTAGACTCCAGTGCAAAGAACAAGAACACAAAGAGGCTCAATGAAAACTTCCCTCTGATTCAACCACTTATATAACTTTGAAACAAGAGCTTTAATTGGATTCTGTTCGTTTTGAAGGTCATCTGCGCAGCGGTCGCTCCCTTACTACAATCGGTCCGACAGCCGTTTCCTGTTCCCATTTAGCATCTGCAACACATAGAAGTTTTATTAACATTTAATATTAGAGACGACAATATCAACTCACATAGGCTTTGACATGATGGATTAGGGCGAGGAAATCGAGAATTTAATAGAAGTGGAAACAAAAGTTTCACCACATGAAAAAGGCAGGTTAACAAAAATACGGATGTGATTTAGAATAATCTCCTTTTTTTATCTAGATTCATGGTTCATCTGTATATACCGATGTTAGTATTGCTTACTAAAAGACTTCTGCTGTGCTGCACATTATTAAACCCATGCACCTGTTCCTGTCCGGCCTCCTCCTCCTCCACAGTCAGTGTCACAGCAGGAACAAGCCCGATGGTTGCCACTGGCCTCCCTCCACCTGTCAATCAAAAGCTCCACCTCTTACACTGAATGAAAACTCAGCTTGAACCTCAGTTTCAGTTGTGTGTCAATTTGCAGACAGTGCTGAGGGAGTCTCACCCGTTGATATACGAGCAGGCCTTGTTGGAGGCGTCAACAGCTCCAGCAGCGACTATGGCTCTCAGATCGCAGGTGACGTAGAGCTAAAACACAAAGAAGCCAGTTATGTCATGAACATGAAAGAAAACTGGGCGGCTGATTGGACCGAGGGTCAGCACCACGTCGTCGATGCTCACCACACCACTGTTGTCCTGCTGGAACCTGAACGCCTCAATCTCAAACTGCAGCCTGTCGTCCTGAGTCCGGGGCAGGAACCTGGAGCTGGAGCTGGTCAGCTGACTGTCAAACAGACACCTGAACGCAACATAGGAGATCATCAAACAGGGTACAGTACATGGGTCAGAGACATCCTGCCATGTCAGATGTCCAAGGACAGCAGATGTCTATCACATTGTATATATGGACCTGCATGCAACACAGGACGACTCAGCAATGCAAGCTATCCATCTGTTCTTGAGCCTCATACCCAATTGTGTGGATGCAGTAGGTCCATGCATGTGTGAAAGTGTGAAGTGCAGTAGAGGAACCACAGAGTAGAGACTGACCCATTGTTTCCCAGGAAGGTGTATCGGGGGACGGTGTCGATGTTGGGGACCACGGTGGCGACGCAGCTGTCCACCATCACTCTGAGGGGCGTGTGATGAAACTGTTTGACTGACACTTCAAACCTCATCATGTCTCCCAGCAGGAACTGGGAGGACGGACGAGCGAACTGCCAGTCATCTGGGGGACGCGGGACAAAAAGACAGTGAAGGGGAGTGATTGATGCTTTTACTTTGTTTTGCCGTCGTACGGCGGGAACAAACACCCACCGGTCATGAGTCTGAGGGAGAAGTACAGACTCTCATCTGCAGATTTGGTGTAACTGAAGGGAGTCCAGGTCGGCTTCAGCTGCCCGCTGCTCACATCGTGCTTCCTATGAAAAAGCATTAACATAATTTTAGAAATGGCCCAAACTTGAGGTTAAAGAGCCAAACTGAATCAGACCTCTGGTAGTGACACTGGATGCTGACTTGGACGTCTCTGGTGCGGACGATTTGACTGTCTCCCAGTGGACTGGGTGTGTAGACTAGCATGAAGGAGTAGATGAACGAGTCCTCGGACATCTGAAACACATCACCGTCATATCTTAGAGTTTCTCTACACTGCTGTCAAATATCCCTGGCTTATTTCCTGTACCAACACACATCAATCAAGCTCTGCAGAAGCCCATGCTCACTGATCACTGCAAGAAAGGGTTTCTTACAAGATAAAAACACTAAATCCTAGGGAAAAGGTACTCAAAACTAGTAAAATTCTGTTCATGCAGCTAAATAATTTTACTAAGATTTCTCAAAATCAGGTGTAAAGTGGTTGATTTAAGATTTCAGTGCCAAGTTTAACACTTTACAGAAATGACCTTGAAATTATTACACTTATTTTGTCTTGTGAGAACCAGATGCCAGTGAACCAGGTTCTTTGGAGCAGGAAACATCTAAAACATGCAGGGCAGTGGTATTAGAGGATCACTGAAACACCAATAGAGCAGATATCAGCCCAGGTAGAACTTGGAATTGATCTACGAGTGTCCACTCACCAACAGCTGACTGCCACAGCTGTGCAGCTCTGACTCAAACACCAGGACCTCGTGGTCCTCCCCTGTGGCTGGACATCCTCCCAGCGTGACGTCTGCTGCCTGGACAGGCTTCCCGATGCCCAGCAGGTCCTTCTTGGCCTCCACTCGGACCGTGTTCTCTCCACAGACGGCGCTGACGGTGTCGGCCGCTTCCGGAGTCTTCAGCTGGAAGTCCGGAGGGTAGTTGGGCTCCTCCACAGGCGGAGGGGCAGGATACCTCCAGGTGAGTGGCTGATGGTGAGACTGCTTCTCCTGGAGTGTGTCTGGAAGTAATACGTATCAATCAGGCTCTTACAACTGGTTCCACAAAAGTTCAAATCAAGATTGGGCTCCAATTACCTGATGAACACACACACAACTTGAATCAGAAAATATCACATAGTGCATTAAAAGTCTTAAAACACAATGGTGTGAGGTATTAAACTGTTGGTATTTAAACTCCAAAGAGTTTGGCTCCAGAGAGTCTGGTTTTTGAATAATTGAGAGTCAGCGTCACTTGTGATCAAAGGTATGTTTTAATAAATGTTGCCTTTGGTTTAATTCTTTCAAGCTTTGTAACTTCCCAGTTGATCCGAGTTCTCTTGTACAGTTGTGCGCTATAGATTAAACTGCAAACTACAACTGTTTAGAAAGTTAAAGATTTGTTGCCAAAATCTTCTGCTGAAATGGGAGTAAAGTCAATGAAGTCTTAACAGTATTAAGATGAATTCAGAGATTCCTGTAGATACTGAGTATCAGCTAACTCTCAGCAGAGTGACTGTGCTGGGGATCAGGTCAGCTGTACCTGCTGGTTTCTGGGCTTCAGGTGGGTCTGGACTTTGGTCATCAAACCTTTGAGCAGGAAGTTTCCAGGGAAGATGTTGAGCCACTGCAGCTGCAGCTCCACAAAGTAGACACACAAAAGTCCTCAGGCACAGCTTCATGTCGATCCTGTTGCTCTTTTTCTTTTCTTTTTTTTTTATTTAACGGAAGTGCCTGAGCTCCAGGTGGTTTTGAGGAGTTGAAATTTGGCCCCGCCCACCACCTGATTGACATGTGCTTCTCCAGGTGGACCTCGTTCACCTGCAGCAAAACTGCACACGCTCACCCGAGCTTTACTCAGTCACACACTGTATTTCAACCTCCAGTTGCACTTCCAAATGCAGACGTTTGAGTGCATGTTACAGTATGTGATGAACCAATGAATAATTGTTTAATTTTTGTCCTCTAATATCTTATTAAAATATCTTATTTTATCTAAAATAGTAATTCTACTAATGTTTTAACCTCCTGCTGAGATGTTATAACTGCTATAACTGCTTTGCATGCAGACAAACCCTGATAAGTGAAAATCTCCATTTCATTTTTTTTCGGTCAGATCATTTTGCTTATATCAATTTAAAATGTCCATTATTTCCACTGATTTCCTCCTTTTTCCGCCTTTCAGAGATTTTGCTGACGTTATGATTTCAGCTCTTTCACACTGGACCTCAGTTGCTTCAGTGTGCTTCCAGAAGGAAGGCGGATCAAAGCTGTGGCACCGACAGCAGCTCCGGACTCATCCAGACTGATCCTGGATCAGCTCGGCTCCGTCCTAAACGCCAGAACTCTGGGCCACACCACAAAGGAAAGGAACCGGACACAGCTGTGATGCTGTCTTAACAAAGTTATGTTCTACTTCTAATTCCATCACAACAGATGATGAAATTGTTTGCATTGTGAATCTGAGCATGAATTTCAATCTTTTTTTTTTCTTCCAATGTGGTTTTAATGTATTTTACTGATAAAGGTGAAAATGATCTGAATTCATTGTTTTTCCTGTGCCTTTGGAAGCAGGTCCCACAGTGTCCCTCAGCAGGTGAGTTTCCACAGGTGTCATGTGATTAGTCATGTGATAACAGGTGGCGATGATGGAGATGGTCTCATTTATGCTGGAAGGCTGTGTGCATGTGCGTATGTGCGTGTGTGTGTGTGTGTGTGTGTGTGTGTGTGTGTGTTACAGACTAATTAAGGCCCTGATGGAGTTCATCCTGTTAAAATTGTTTATGAATCATTGGAGGCAGAAAAAGGCGCTCACCCTCTGTGTCCTCTGTATAAATAATTAGTCCAGCCAAGGTCACACCTACACTTATGCTGACACCAACACACACACACACACACACACACACACACATAGAAAAACACTGGTTTCCTGGTGCTGGAGGTCTGAAGAGGGGAGAGAGGAAGAGAGAGAGGAAAAACTAGAAAATAAAGAGAAAAGAGAAGATTGAAGAGGAGGTGATGCAGAGTGTGAAAATGAAAATGTAATAATTCACATTTTTCTCACTTCACTTGACTTAATGTCAAGAGAAATGTTTATGTGCTAAAGTTAGCAGCATATTTTACAGCAGAAAACAAAAATCTGAAAAATTCATTTGGACACTGGCATTGGCACTATATGCGTGTGTGTGTGTGTGTGTGTGTGTGTGTGTGTGTTGGGTCTGGTCTCCTTCCTCCATCCATCCCCTGTATAAACGGCAGCAGCCTCCTGGGGCTGTTAGCTGCTCACCTTCACTGATATTAATGAGCTCTCACTGCTCATTTCCTTTATTTATTAACTGCTAACAGCAAGAGGGAAGAGTTGTGTGTGTGTGTGTGTGTGTGTGTGCGTGTGTGTGTGTGAGGAGTTTAGTTTAGTTTAATGCCGTGTTATTTTTACGCTGACGTGGCTGTTTGGTATCTTTTTTTTCTGTTTTTTTTGGAAAACGAAGCAGTTTGTAAATGATGATGATGGCAGCAGGTTTTGGGGACGACCTTGATGAAGGAGCTGCGAGTTTTCAGCTGCGAACACGGAAGCAACAGCGCGACGCAGAGGGAAGACGGACTCGCGTGTCAGTGCTTGAGGATGTGACAGAACGCCCCGGAGGTCAGAGGTCGTCGGGGGACAAGCGAGCGTGTCCTGTCTGACCCCTGCACCGTCTGCGGCTGTCAGACTGAATCAGGCCGGTTTTATGATGAGACATAAAAACAGAGTGGCCGGAAAATCTTAATCAGAAGCAGCTTCACTTGATCTCATAAGTCACAGAAGCACCAACTCGTAGTGTGATGTTTTCTTAATTAAAATCACAGGTTTGATTTGTGTTTAGTTGCGGTCATCTTGAGTTAGAGCAAGAATTTGAATTATCATTGTTTTTCCTGATACTTGATGTGATGTGAATGTGTGTAAACACCTGCTACAGCTGAGATATCTTCAGCCCTCCTGGCATATCTGTCAGACTCCAACACTGCTGTATCACCATGCATAATTGTCAGTTCTCTGCAAGAACATGTCGATAATAAGTTCTTACCCCTTTGTTGGAAAAAATGTTTTTCTTCCTTTCTTCCAAGAAGCTGAAGCAATGAGGCAGACCTGCTGTTAAGCTGACAGACTGTTGAATACGATCCAAACCACTTTGCTTCAGAGTACGAAATAAAGAGGAAAATCCTCAGATTTGAGAAGCATTTCGAGTGAACCACGTGTGTTGCTGCTCCCATGATCAGAGATGAATCTGTCCTTTTGAGTTAGTTAATCATGCATTGAACATGGGAACAACTCATTTTGCCTCCATGTGAACATCTGCACATCATCACTGCTTCATTGTCATCATCGTCATCATCATTTGCATGTCTCATGAAACCAGGAACCCTACGAGCTGCTCCCTGCTGCCAGAGAGACAGGCAGACAGACAGACTGGCAGGCAGACAGACAGAGACAGGCAGACAGGCAGGCAGGCCGGCCCTCCAGTCTCTGAGAGCTCTCTAACAATAGATCCTTCAGCTCCGACTCACTTCAACGTGCGGAGGCAGTCAGGACGAGCAGATGGAAGGAGACAGGGAGTCCGGGAGGAGCAGAGGAAGGAGAAGAGCCAGAGCTGCGTGTTTAGCCTCTGTCTGAGCTGGAAGCTTCTCGGGGACCTCCGAGGACTCCAGTTTTGTCACTCAGAAGCGGAACAAACAAGACGACACAGAGGGGAAGAGTGAACTCGCAGCGTGTTCAGAGGACGGGCAGAGACAGGAAGCGTCTCATCCCCGCTCTGCGTTTCCCTGTGGTGTCACCGGCGGCACCGCTGACGCAAATAGAAGAGTTTTCCTTTTTTTTCCCCCCCTCTCTCTTCAAACTCCTGTTTGGAGGTGTGTGGGTAAAGAACTGTGGTGGATCTAAACCCACCAGGGTTTGGGTTTGATAGAGACAGATCAGTGGTTTCTACCCTCCTGGGTGTCATCTGCCAGGTGGCACCTGTCTCTCCAGCGAAGCATCAATTGTATGTAAATATGCTGCCACACTAACAGGTAGAAACCTGGCTGTGTAAGAGCATGTGTGTGTGTGTGTGTGTGTGTGTGTGTGTGTGTGTGTGTGTGTGTGTGTGTGTGTGTGTTCACCTGTTACTAAGTCACAGGGATAATCCTGGCTATGGGAGAGATGCAGCTGGGCGTTTACTTTCAGAATGAAGATAGATTGGTGTGCTTTATTGCCTTACAGTTTCCTGCTGTAAAACTGGTTGTTATGCAACGCTTTTCTAGTCTTTTGATGTCAAAGCACTTTCACAGACACAAGTCACACACACTCCTAGTCTTACACTGCATTGGAAATAAGGGTAAAAAAAACAAGATAAAAACACTAAATCTGAAGAAAAAAGCACCCAAATACAGCAAGATAAGTGAAACTATAGTGTGAAGTTGAACCAAAAAAACCCTCTTCCAACCAGATTAATTATCTAAGACTTCTAAATCTACATTATTTTAACCTCCTGGGAAGAACATCATTTTGAGTGTGGCTCCAGATGCTTGTTTATGCTCAACCAGTAGTTTTACACACACTGATGAGAAAGCATGGGGGGCAGTCAGGGGTTCATCATCTCACCCAAGGATACTTCAACGTGTTGCTCTTTCGTGGTTTGGATATGTTTTTGTGCCTGGACGTCCGGAGTGTTTTGAGTCCAGATTTGGGGGTTTTTACTTGAGATGCGACCTGGACTGGAACCAGCGTCTCCGTCTGTCTGATCTTCTTGGCACATCCTGTGGAGGCTGGGAGGACGATCTGAAGGAGCTCCAGAGGGATTGTGGGTGTTTACAGGCTGGTCAGTGAGAAGGCTGTTGACCCCTTGTGTCACCGACGAAGAGGATGAGAAACAGGATGAGGAGGAAATAAATCGCCACTGTTGCGTAATGGTCCATATTTGGGAGGCTTTCAACTGATGAACATTAGATTTTAGTTATCTGCAAAGAATGGAAGATTGAATTAAAAGTTTAGTCTGTAAAACTTTGTAGTTTTACAGCAGTTTCAGAGTTTAGGTGTAACCTACATAACTTAATTGTGCTGGTGATTCAGTAACTTCAACACAGTGTCCTGGTCAAACTCAGATTCTTTGAACTCTGATTCTTTGAACTCTCTCTCCTGCTCCCTGTGTCTCTGTTCGGAATAAAACCAGGATGAGCATCAATTCTATAATGAAATATGCTGTAATTGAGGGCATAGCTCATTATGCCACATTAGTCTGATATAAATAGTGAGCTATTAGCACTAATCTATTAGAAATCTGCCTCTTATTAAGGAGCTTGAGCACTCATTATCTGTCCAGGCTGCTCGGTCCCAAAACTGCAGAGAAACAATTTGGATTTCATTTTGCGACAGGTGTTTGTCACAACATGGAGCTTCACCTGTTTCCCGGTGTCTGCGCTCCCTAACTTTCCATGTTTATGCCAAAAATTTTCAGCAGTTTTACTCCCCTCCCGTTATTTAAAATCATGTCTCTAAGACGTAGGGCTTTTCCTCAGGATTCCAGTTTCTCCACCTGCAGCCAAACTTCTCCATCTGCAGACCTCTACCTTCTTCTGTTGTCCATCTGTTGCTCCACAAAGATCCTGACTTCACCTCAGACCATTTCCTCTGATCCCAGCCACATCATTTGCATTTGGTAATTTCGATCATTCATGATAACTCCGCTATCTTTACGCATGTCGACTCATCTCCATCAGTCAAAGACGGTTACGTGTCAAGCGGCAGCTGTTCGTCTCTGACATCTCTGACTTCTCGTTTCTCCGGAGGGGTTTGGTTTTATTCTCTCTGAGCAGCGCGTCTCATCTGTCATCAGAGTGGCTGCGCTCCGGCTGCGTCAGAACAATAATATCCCTGCCAGCTGGTGATGGACAGCCGCAGCGAGGCGCTGACATGGGCCTGGTGTCTGGACACAGATCGAACGCTGACATTTCCATCAGGGGCGAAGACGCCTGCAAACTCTTTGTCCTCCGCCTGCAATAAACACCTCCCGCTCCCTGCTAACGTTTCTTCAAGGCCTTGGTCGTGTTCGCGGCCCGACGTCACTCTGTCACAAGAAACTTCGGGCTCATCCACTCCATGATTTATTGGCACCAAGATGATTGTCTCCACCTTGAAAGTTATTGTCTCGGACTCTGAATGTGACAGCCCAGAAGAGCGAATGTGGAAAATAAAGCATTGTCTCTTTTTTCTTCAAGGACACATTAAAATATCTCCAACTGAAAGAGTCAGACAGAGGGACATTGTCTTAGTTTCAGGAAACTGAAACTCCTAAACTCCTGGACTGCTCCATGAAAAACGTATAACTTCATGAAATACAACACATGAAACTGTTCAGAAATAGAAACTGTTCACTTGATTTATTGTGCAGTCTGTTTGGCCAGGTTTCCTGTTTCCAGTTTTTCCAGAGAGCCAAAGTAAACTTTGGCACAGCCGATAACAAACCACCACTGTGTGGCTCCTATGCCCTGATTGTTTTACAGCAATGAAGAGGATCAAGATTTGAGTAGAAATTACCTTATTTTGGAGGGTGACTTCCTGTTTCTGAAGCTTCTTATCTTGTCTAGAACTGAAATTAAGTGTTTAAAGATCCACCAAACAGTCAAAAGTCTTCTTCAACATGCGACCGCCTCGGGTGCACAGTGCAGACGCTACATTGGACTTTCAAAATAAAGCTACCTCAGAGTCACTTCAGGTGCAGTTTGTTGCAGGTTTTGTCACCAAACACCGATTTTCACTTTTCACTGGATGAACATGACATGACACCAGGAGATCTGTGCTCGGATTAATGTTTACTTGTTCAAGTTTCTGATACGAAACGACCCGAGCTGCAAAGCAACGATTTCCAGCGCAGCGGCCATATGTTGTGAGGCACTGAGGTTTTACAGTCTGCTGTGGAACATCTTCTGCAGGTTACCACGCCGTGGTGCGTTTTAGTGCCGTCTGGGACAAATGGCTGCCGTGCGGCGGGCGCATCAATCTCAGCATAACAGCTGTATTAATCCCCCTTCCATAAAAGTGATGTGTTTCCTGCTCCTGACTGGATGACGAGGATCATCAGTATCCAGGCCGATCGCTTTATCTGGGATCGAAGCGAACAAGGAGGAAACACCAGCATAGTCAAACTGAGGAAAGAGTCTGCTGTTGTGTGTCTCAATCTTAATCCAACCCTCAGATTACAATGTGATAGATGGTCATCATCAATCAGTTTAGAAGATTCCACTTTACAAATATTTATTAGCACTTTTGTATGGGTGCATTTCTGTATCCGTTTTTTTTTTGCAAAGTAAAAGCAAGATATATACAAATTTGGAAAATTTGTTTTTGTTAAAGGGTGTTTTACGCATAAGACATAATTCCCATAATCCATAATCATTTTTGTGGAGTTAAGTCATGCAAAAACTCTGATTTTGCATAGCAAATAGAGAAATAAAGTTCAGTCTTAAATCCGAAAAACTGGCTACCAAAGGTTTTTCCATTACCAGGTTTTGTGTATTTCGAGGCGTAACAGAAAGGCAACTTGTGACAGCCCAACAAAATAACATTTTGCAAAATACAAAGAAAAAAGATCAAAGTTTGGTTGGTGCCTTTTGAGGGCAGACTGAGATCCCAGCTGAAATAAAGCCTTATCTGTTGGTTTAGAAGAAAGAGAACTGCAGTAGTTTAATGGTACTTTTGTGTGGACAATAATCTCTTTTAATAATACAGAAAATGCCTCCAAGGCCAGCGAAGCGCCTCAGCCCAAGTTTACCAAACAAAATCTGAAAACTGAACTATTGGTGACCTCCATCCGAAAATAAAATAACAAACCAACAGAGCAGAGCCCCCGAACAGCAAACAGAGGGGAAGGAGAATAAACTGGCCACTGAAATCGAGTCTCAGGTGATTCCTCTTCCTGAGACAAACAACATTGAGAAGAATGGAGGGAAAGATGGAGAGGGACCCACAGGTAACAGTATGATGTGAAGCCATTTTGGCGTTCAATGCAAATGCTTTTAAATTCCGCCTGTCAATCAAACGTCACCCGACGCCGGCTCCCCGCGGAGCTCTCTGCTCCCCCGCCGCCTCGCCTCCCATGATCCTTTGTGTCTCGCCGGCGTTTGATGTGACATTAACAGGCGTAAACACAGACGGCGACACGACAAAGCGGCCTCACACATCAAACGTGCCATCGCACCCCGGGGCGCCAGGTTCCCCCCTGCCAGTGAACGATCGTCAGCCGCTGCCACCCATCAAATGCTTCAGCCTGCGTGTGTGCGAGCAGCACGAATCACACCTGAGATGATGAAACAACCACGGAGACAAAGAGGGCACCTGCGAGGAGAGGAGCTGATGATTGGTGATGACACGCCATTCAGTGTCAACGTCTTAAAACCTGCTGTTAACGAACTGTTTTCTTCAGAGAGCGAAAGAGAAAGACGTCTCCAGACACCACTGAACTACTTCATGTTACTTCATATATGTGTTTGTCATTACATATTGTAATAAAAATCTTATATATACACATATATATTAACTGTGAAAAGCTTAGGTTTGGTTCATTAAATGTTGACAGGGGTTGTAGCAACTGAATTAGCAGATTTTTTCCCACTTCATATGTATTATTTCATCAAATTATTTGTCAAAGGTTTTTTGTGATCTGTGTGCCAGTTAATTTCCAAAAAGTTAACAACTAAGCTACAATCTCCCTAAAAATAACAACAAACAAATAAAAAAAATAAGGATCTTAAGAGGGGATATGAAACAAATCTTTCCAAAAGATTTGTAGGAGGAAATACTTAAAGCTTAGCAATACTAAAACCTGCCAAAAACATATGAACGGTGAATTCTTTTCTTCGTTTTTCTATGATTTCCATAAAACGAGATGAAACAAATCCGTCTGGAAATGATGGACCTTCACCATGATAGAAAATCCTTTTACTGCAAGTAAAGACCTGCTCCAGCCTACGATAAGAGAGGAAGCAGCCGAGTTTGAATAACGCGTGGTCGGGGATCGTATTGATCTCATATCAGAGGAAACCACGGCCGATGGTTAGAAACACTGGCTGCCGATCAATAATTCAAAGGTTTGCTGGAGTTTGCACAGGCTGTGAGCGGCGTTGATTCAAGCAGAACTGCAGATTACAGAGGAGGAACGTGAATTCATGCATCAAACAGGAAGCCGCTGCAGCGCCGGCGCCTGATGAATGATGAATAGCGACATGGTTAATTACACACAGTAAACCTCACAGGGTGAAAAGATGATCCTGTGTGAGGAGAATTCATCCTGTCATCATGAATGTTAATGTCTTTATTGACGTTTGCAGCCACTAGCAAGACTTTTCAACATGCGTGGGATGTAAACTTGCATATGGGTTACTTTACATGTATGTTCAGTACAATCATTAGGGTTACTTAAAACTATGGGAAAAAAACACCTAAAGTTATCATAAAAAGACCCAACACTGCAGTTACTGTCATTTGAAGTATGCAACAAAACTGATTCAGCCCACATGGACCCTTACTTCACAAATCCCAACTATCCAGCAGGAATCAGCATGTCCTGCAAAAGAGGCTGCACCATGCACACACAATCAAATGATCAATATCTTCCCCCTATGTCACATTCCTCTCCCTGACCCACTCAGGCCTAAAAAGCTGTCTGTCGTGGACAACAATGGTCTGATTTGCAGAACCGTGTTATGGATAATGCATTTCTCCAGTGTAGACAGGTCCTTCCATCACAGAGATGACATCTATCATACAGGCAGGTCAGCCACAACAAACTAGAAGCAAAGAAGAGTTGTCTTTTTTTTTCTGCATGAGCTTAAAATAGAAAGCCAACCTACCAGAATATGACTGATCAATAATGAATCAATGGGCACAGGTATAGTCCATCAAACACAGAGAGGAGCTGCAGAGACAAACCTCAAAGACAAAAATGAATAAATGAATACATGCTCGGGATGACAGACTTGACTGGACTTGATCGTGAATGATTTAACAGGAGATAGATTATTCAGATTATCCATCCATCCATTGTCTCTCCCACATTGTACCCAACATTGTCGTGTATGGTAGAGGAACATACAGAGAAGACACCCTGGACAGGACACACACTCCATTAATTCATAAAGTATATCATAATCTATTGACTCGGATTAACCCTGCCCAAAAACGTATTTTCGCCTGGACTGTTCTGTCTGTTTTTGCTCAAATCACAACTAAACGTCTCAATTTCTGATTCCTCCAGATCAAGCCAGGTCAACAAAAGGACAAAAAGTATGAATTTGACCCTTTTTTTTGCCTTGACCACTTCTAGCAGAGGCTCTGGCGCTCCAGTGAGACTCTTAGTGAAGTTGGAGCTAAACTGCTGACAGCGACAGAACAGGACCTGGACCTGAACACGCTGACCTGCCCTCCCTCCTGCTCTCCTTCAGACTCCAATCTTCATGATAAAGTTGTTGTTTCCTCCATCTCTCTCCCTCTTTCTCTCTCTCTCAGTGGATTTTTATCTCCTGATGCTGCTGATGTTGCTCTGATAGGCCCCTCATCATTATTCCCAGCATCGTCCTGCTGGCAAAGCGTTGCCGGGGCAACGGTGACCTTGCCAACGGGACTCCAATAAGAGACACTAATGGGGATGAGTTTCGGAGAAAGACAGTAAAAAAAAACAAAAAAAAAGCTGCTTTGTTGATGGGCAGAAATGTAATGTACAAGTTTGTGGAAAATTTTACAGGAACTGTGGAGAAACTGTTCCAAAAGACATACATAAGTAAGCAGGAGAGAGAGGGTCAGATGTGAACTGAGGGGTCATCTTCATCCATCTCCACCCAGCAACACTCGGTGTTTTCTCAGATCAGCAGCGGAGCGTCTTTTCTGAGAATACGCAGAAATAAGAAGAGACACGAGCCGCCGGTGTGAATTTTTAAACAGACGCATACGATGTATTATGAATGGACGGCGGCAGCCTCATCTGGTCGGGTGGACTCGGAACGTCCTCGGCTTTATCCAACTCACTCACCTACAGTAGTGTGTTGGTATGTGCTTGTGTAATAAGCGATACGGAGGAATGCATGTGAATCTGGATCTGAGCTGCAGATCGATGCTCTCATCTCTGACGTGGCTGCTCAGGTCAACAAGAAATCAGCAGAATGAAGGAGGGAGGGAAGGAAGGAGGGAGGGAAGGAGGGAGGGAGGGAAGGAGGGAAGGAAGTCGAGCCGGTTACTCTGTTTACTTCCTGAGAAGGACTGGCAGGATCACACGCCGCCACTGAGCTTGCACTATTTTCATTGTTTCACAGTTTTCATAGTTATTGCACCAAATATATCACTTCCACTGACTTCATGTAGTCTCAGAATGAATATCTCAGTGACAGTCCTCAGTGTCTCCTTGGCTCCGGGCCTAATTTGGGGGAACGTTAGTTATCTTTAGATACCGATCACAGTCACTGGGAGGATGATCGGGGCAAACTGAGCTGTTATTGACGTTTTTGGGTTAATTTATCTCCAGAGGAAGTCTGCTATATGTGTGTGTGTGTGTGTGTGTGTGTGTGTGTGTGTGTGTGTGTGTGTGTGTGTGTGTGTGTGTGTGTGTGTGTGTGTGTGCGTTTTCGCTGAGTAGTTTTCAACAGTAATCAACTTTAACTGACAACAAAGCGATGCTGCTGACCAGTTCCTGGTGCCATTACCCTTTGACCCCGGAGTGTCTGAGCCGGGGCTGGTGATGATGCGGGCTCTCAATGAGGACAAAATTAACTGAGGAAGTCTGGATCCATACAGGGGTCGAAGGTCGAGTGCTGCAAATGAGCAAAGGTCAGGGAAAGTGGGATATCGATCAGTCAGTGGTATGTGTGTGTGTGTGTGTGTGTGTGTGTGTGTGTGTGTGTGTGTGTTTGAGAATAAAACATTGAACAAACCAGAGCTAAAACACGAAAAATATTGATCAACCCAGGATTAGCAAAGGTGACATAAGGACGCAGACTGTTTGTTGTGATGATGAAAGAGGCTGGAAAACACATTCATACGATGTGACGAGTGAAGCCGGCTTAGTAGATGGACAGAGTTTATATATAAAATGTCATCATTGTGACATTAATAAGCTGGAATACTGGACAAGAGAGCTGAAATCACAGGAAGACTATCAGGCGAAATATCAGGGAGTATCAGACAAATCCAGGGCTGGAGAAGACCAAAATAAAAAAGTTATTTTACCAACGAAAGGTGGAAAAGTTGTATTGATGAATATAAAATGCAACATTGAGACTGAGTTGGTGAATAAATCATCACATACATGAATGGTTTAGAAGTCCACTGGCGCCAGTGGAGACTCCTCTGTCACGGCCACGTATTAGCCAGTGGAGTTTTTACGTGCCAGGCTTTCGCTGTTTGTTTCTGAAATGAAGATGTCTGCGGTCCGGGGAGAGTTGCCTTCATCCCGCCGAGTGCCTCCTCTGAAATCGCTGCTTCCTCCTCTCTGACAGAAAACTGCTCTTTAAGACATCAGTGGAGTCTTCCTCCCCGGCTCACGTTCACGCTGAGCCTCGTTCCTGTGGAGGAAACGCTCAGCAGACATCAGTCAGTACATAGAAGAGAGGAAGAGAGAGAGAGAGAGAGAGAGAGAGAGAGAGAGAGAGAGAGAGAGAGAGAGGGAGAGAGAGAGAGAGCAGCTCCTTTCTGAAGGGAAGAGATTCACTGTCAGTCTGCCTGAAGCTGCATCTCGCCCAGGATCAGTCCACAGAGGACGGAAAATATAGAGCAGAGGAGAAGAAATAGAGGAGTGAACCGCATCACCCCTGCTGAAGGAGATTATGACATTAAAGATGCTGGTGGATACAAACCGATCCCTATTTAAGCAGTGATGGCTTACAAATGTCTCTCCTATGCGCTCCCTATTTTCTGTTGAATTCCTTCTCCCAGAAATGTTTAGACCTGGGTGATTAAAGCCTCAATTTGTGGCCCATCTTTTCCCTTTTTTAATTTGTCGGATTTAATTAAATTATTGATGTTTCACTGAACAGCCAACACACAAACTGAGACACTGACACCGTGAACAAAACTCCTCATAATTACAGTCTGAGCGACATCGTGTGAACTCAACGTCAGTCAGCGGTTTAATTAAGAGCCGGCTGGATAGGAGAGGAGAAAAAAAACCCATATTGACCATAATTAGAAACTGTGAGACAATTGAGGGACTTTAAAAGGGGTTTTGCAGTCTTAGAACTTGAGTCTTTGATTGTTGTCACTTTGTTTTTCCAGCAGGTCAAACTGTCTTTTAACTGAAACACTGAAAACCGTCTCGTCTCCATCAGATGGCAGAGAAATAAAAAGGTTGTTTGATGGGAGCCGACTTGGACTTCTTCCTTGTCTCCTGCTTGTGTTCTGTCCCTGTACTGAAGAGCTGCACGTCCTCAGAGGCAGAAACTGATGGACTCATGAATAAAACATGACTGGGTTTCTGAGAACAATAATAAAAAAGACACACACGCACACACACGCCAATACCCAGTAGGATGGGTGCTGGATCACAGGAAAGCCTGACGAAGCGGAAAGAGAGCGAGTCGCACACTAAATACCTCCTGTTGGAGAGACTTCACAGGTGCAGGCAGAGATTCTGGAGGAAGAGTCTCGTTCTGCAGCACTTCTGGTCACACTGTCCAAATCTAACTGGCTGTCGTGAGACGCGTTGGGCACAGAGACAGGAGTCACCACGTCCAAAAGATGGCAATCGCTGAAACGAGCTTGGCCCATTTGGTGTTTTCTTCACATGAAATTTCCATTTTTCTCTTTTCAAAACCCATAACAAAGCACACGATCTCTCCTATCTCATCCTAGAAGATAAAATGGAGATCGATTGGTGGCGATACCATCATTTTTTTAGATTTAAAGTCATATTGAGGTTGGTATCATTGGTATTAATATGATACAGATACTTAATTCAAAAGTATCTAATCTGAGGAAATCAAAAGTGGACTAAACCAGTGTCAGATAACACATCAGAGTCTTAACAGACCAAACAGACTTAAAAAAATGAATGCTTCAATCTTTTAACAACCTTTTAGTGTCACGTTTACGTAAAATTAAGATTACATTAATTGAACTTTCCTCTTTGTGGGACTAATATAGGACTACTCTACTGTATAGAAAGTGGACAGAGTATTAGTTCCCACAAACCAGAAAGGGCTCTTGTCTGTACTCTAACACTGAGAGTCGCTGGTTTTCTGGGTTGTAAAGTGGGTCAAGACAAAGGTTGGTCGGCTGTTTGAAGTCTGATAGCAATTTAAGAAGTGTGAGAGGTCACAGGAGCAAGTTGTGTCGCTCTCTCTCTCTTATTCTTGCAGGGTAACTCCCGCAGACAGACAGGGCCATAGGTCACAGCAGGTGCAGTTCTTCAAAGGATTACATGTCTGGATCCAGTGCCCGGATGTCATTTGTGACCTCCAGCAGAGATGAAATGAACAGATCTTCTCCTTCTTCTTCTGCTTCTGCTTCTTCTTCTTTGACCTGAAAGAGAAAAAAAAAGCAGTCTCGGAGCTCTTTACCACTGCACGACCTTGAGGACAAAAACCTGGAGGACAGGCCGCGCTCGCCCACAGAGAGCGCTCAGCGCTGCTGGTAATTGGATCCCGGTCTTGGTCCGCCCCCCCGCTGCTCCTCTCTGCTCTCGCTGCTGGAGGTGTCATCATCAGTGCTCTAATAAGGCGAAGGCCAAAAGCGCCTTCAGCGAGTCATTATTCACAGTAATGACTCCTCACTCAGCTCTGAACACACTCGGCCCCTTGCTTTACAGGACAAGTTGTGCGTGTGCGTGTGTGTGTGTGTGTGTGCGCCCACAGAGCCGGACGTTGAGTGGATCAGATACTAAAACTCAAACTGAAAACACTTTTTGTCCATTTGTGTTTTCCCCTCAGGGTCAGAAGCAGCTTCAGTGATTCCTGCAGATGACGCCATCTTTGGGAGGGTAATAACATGATAAGTCACTGTGGTTACGTTTCCAAAACAGCCAGAATAAGAATAGAAATATAAATGATAATGATATGAATATGAACACAGGTGTTACAACTTAAGGGTGTTTTATGTATGAACCATAAGATGCAGTAGTGTAATAACCTGTCAGTGTAACTTGGTTTTCTGTAACTTGGTTTCAGGGGGAAATAGAAAACCAGCTAATGTTAGGCATGAAGTTTTGGGTTGTTAGATCAGTGGTAGTTTGGAGGCAGTGGAGAATACCGATTTTGGATTGAGGAAATCCACCTGAAACCGATGTTCATCCAGTTGCCACTTATATATGTTTTATGAAGTCTACCCCCAAAGTTCAACATCTGAAATGTAATCAGAGATCCACTGTGATCACACATCCTGATCTGCCTCTGAAATCTAGTGGAGTAGATGTACGAGGGTGTTTATAAAAACGCTCAAGTGGCCTCTGTGTGCTAAAGTAAAGCACCTCTCCAAACTGTTAATGCAGCATCTGTCTGAGTGTTTGTTCAGACGGAGCTCGACTCGTTCTGCTTGAAGTGTGGAGCAGCACAGAATGGAAACATGGACATTTCAGCACGAGTGTCTCTTTGTCCTCCTCCGCCTCCACCTCTGGAAACTGCATCATCCGCAGAAACTCACTAACTAACTTGCTGAATATTGTTTCTATTACATTTTTTACTGAAAAAAAATGGCAAAGAACCATTTCCATGTGTTTATACGTGAAGTGAAAAGTTGTTGACAATCAGAAAAGTAAAAAGTAAATCTGTTTTTCTATACATTGAACTAAAACCTATGACAGTGTACAGTATTTATCTTGTGGCAGTTAGAGTCAGTGTCAGCTGCCAGACAGAGAGGAAACCATTTTAGTGACTCTGAACTGATCACATTATCCGGACTGAAGTGAGCAGCAGTACAATCAGGACGCCCGCACGGTTCAGCATCTTCATTTTTAATGACTGCTTCATTTTTAACGCTGTGAGTTCTCAGGAAGCAGGACCGAGCTCCTCGCTGATTTCAAGGAAACAGTGAGATTAAAAACCTTGTCAGGTCACATCATGTTCATTCGCTCGGTGTAAAGGGACGTTTTCTCTGGAAACACAGTGAAACGAGTCTGTTCATTTAGGCCAGCCGAGTCGGATCATAGGCTTTCAGTCTGGGCTGCTCAGGCTGGAGAAATGTTCATTTTTCCTTATTAAAACAGACCATTGTTCCCAGATCCTGCTCTTCTATGATTAGCTTCAATCATCTTTCAGTCAGAAGCCTTCAGGCTTTCTGATCCATCCCTCCTCCATATTTCCACTTAAAGTTATACTTGTCACTCTAGACTTTGGATTGTCAATAGAGGCAACTACAAACATCTGTTCATCCATCCATCCATCATCTTAAACAGTGCTATGGAGGAATCTGCTGGATCTGCAGCTCATATGGGGTGAAGACAGGGAATACGCCCTGGTCAGATCTCCAGTCCACTACAGGAAACACACATGCTCTCACACTCATAATTAGAGGAGATGTAGAGTCTCAGATCTACCTAAATGGACTCTGGTTTCCCCTGGAAACGTGCTGGAGAGAAGATGCAAACTCCATACAGTTCAGAGCAGCCACGGTCTATTGGTCGAGGAGGGAGAGGAAGAGGAGCAAGAAGAGTGGGCTATTAATGAATCAGGGAGTAGTTTACCACTGAGGTCAATAAACTGGTGAGAGGAGTGTGTGTGGAGACCTCATGAGAGCGTAAATATGCTTCTTCTAAATGTTGGTGTTTCCACTAACAGCTTGTGATACTTGTTTTGCAGAGGATATGTAGGTTAACAGCACCCATGTTTGAAACCACTGTGAGATTAGCATTTCACTTTCGACCTCTGAGGATATGATGCTATGATTTATTTATTTTCCACGTTATTGTGTTGGTGTGTTTCAGGTGCGGGGCAGGAAGCAGAGGATGCCACAAAGTTTGAATAATAAAGCAGAGAAATGGAAAATGAGAGGCCACGTTAGCCATGACCTCGCTGTCATTTACCAGCTGGACTCAAAGCCTCGACTCAACTCCAGCAATGTTTGATGAAGACTTACTGTGTACACCCCCCTCCAAAAACTAACAGAAAGAAGAAGAAGTGTTGAGACTCTCACCAGATTAGTCCAAACAACTGCATGACAGGAAAACAAGAGGGAAAAAGCAGAAGTCAGGTCAAGACACAAAAAACGGCAAGTTTGGCATGTGAAATGCCCAAAACCCTGAGTTTCTTCAACTTGTATTCAACTTGAATGATCAGAGTAAATCCAGTGTTTTAATGGGAACTGGTAGAGGTCAATGTATGTGGATATTCTCCATAAAAATAATGAGTTATTATTAGCTGTTTTCAATGTTTTCAATGTTACAACAACCATGGTCTTTCTGGTTCTATTTCTTGAGGATACGGATTACATCATAGATGTTTTCCGCTCTTCTCTGAAGCTGTTTTAGAGGACAGTGAGGAACAATAATTTTCCGTTAATGGCTCCTCTAACCGTAAAAACCTTCAGCTTCTCAGTTTCCCAGAGAGATGTCGTCCTCCTCGGCAGTCTCTCACGTCTTCGCTGAAGTTCTCTGAGGCGTTCAAAGGTCACAAACCTGCCACCATCTGTGTCATTGTCGGTTATCTTCACCCCTCTCCTCCTCCTCCTCCTCCTCATCCTCCTCTCTGACATTTTTACAAACCCTCTCCAGAGGATTTTTCACCTCCACTTTGCACATTTCACAGCCCGACGACCCTTTCACTCATTTCATCCTTGGCATCTGTGGGAGCCCGTCCATGCCAGGGAAAACAACGGATGAAGAGCTTCAAATGACAGAAGTAAAAATTCATTCAGTCTCAGGGAAATTTACAACTTTTTGACCGTCTGACCTCTCTTCCTTCAGGGAAGAGCATCAGGAAAATAACCAACCAGACTGAGGAGCATCTTCCTTCCAAGAGCTGTGCGACTGTTGGACTCTGATGGTCTTCAGAGTACACTATTATACCACGTTTCTGCTATAGGCCTTATCATGTCGTTTTGCACAGTTTTTCGAGTCTTTTGTGATCATACTGCACATAAATCAAATTTTCACATTGCCAATAATATTGTCTGTCAATTTTTTAACTTTACACTCTTTAACATCTTTTTCACCTGCCTTATACTACTAGAACTTGCAATTTACAATGTTTACCTATGGGCTGCTACCTGGCCCTCAGTGACCACTTGTGTTTAAATGTTATGGTAGTACAAACTGGAATGACATTAAAAACCATTGACTCTTTGGAGCATAATCAATAATCTGTTAATAGCTCTTCTTGTTATTGTTTTTTTCAATTTTGTTTCATTCTTTTACTGATAGAAATGAAGATGTGGAAGCTACTTTACAGGGTGCATATGTGTGTGTGTGTGTGTGTATGTGGCACAGGTTGTGCATCATTCCTCATTCCCAGCTTCCTCCATCCAGACACGAGCAGGAGAGGTTTGTCTCTCTTTAATTAAAAGTCAGACTGATTGTTTGTTGTGAGGCCAGGGAGCTCCACTACTTCCTCTCCTGCCAAGGTTCAATTTTTCACTGCAACTGCTGGCTGGTATGAGGGAGGAGGAAGAGGAGGGAAAGACAGTGTTCTGGGGCTGAAGGATCCATTTCTGCTGCAGCCCTGACTCTGTGTGTGTGTGCATGTGTGTGTGTGTGTATGTGTGTGTGTGTGTGTGTGTGTGTGTGGAGGGGGGGTGACAGCGGCCGGGGAAGATTAGGAGCTGATATCCTGCCTCCTCGCCCTGATAACACGCAGCAGGATAATGGCTCGGCTATTTCTGCTGCAGCCGCTGAGAAGATGACGGCTGTTATCTGACGACTGGAAGCTGCTGTGTGGAGCTCCAGGAGGTGAGGCGAGGCGAGAGGAGGCGAGGGGAGGCGAGAGGAGGCGAGGGGAGGCGAGGGGAGGCGCGGGGAGGCGAGGGAGCCATCAGTCAGCATCAGGGACGGCTCGGCGGAGCCCCCGCTGGTTAACGCTGGTGTCAGAGCAGCTCCAGTCGGAGCATCGGGCAAACTCTGACGGCTTTAAATTCAATCTGTCGGGGTGTAAATACTGATGAAGAGGCCCGGGACTGTCACTGATGTGTTCAGTATCTTACCCACCAGTTGTAACACCCCGCAGAGCGACTGTAGTCTGTATCACGCCACACATCAGCGTCTCAGAGGTCCAGTGTTGTTCACTCTGAGTAATGATGCTGCATGCTGGGAGAGTCCTTGACTTTCATGCAACAAGATAAGATATTTCCATTATCAGTCCCAGCACGGGGAAAATTCCAGATAACACAACTCAGATTTGCATGTCATCCTTGCTTAAGGGCCATGGTAATATTCCCTGCGTTGCTTCGATTTTTGTAGACGTGCTACTCCAAGTAACATACCATGCATGCAATGCAAAACATGCAACATGGCGCTTAAATAATGCAACACACTGTCCCAACAAATGCACAACTTCAGTAACATATCAGACTACTATTGCACATGCAAAGGTGATGTATAGGACAATAATTCAAAACTGTGGCCGGTTCAGACGAGTTTTGGTCATTGGACAGAAAATTGGAGACAGAACATCACATGGTGGCTGCAGTGTTCAGTGTGCTGGTCAGCTCCCAGAGAAAGGTGCAATTAAAGAGGAAGACTGAAGGCTGAAGGCTGTGGGACTGGACTGAGCACTGGAACAGTCACAGAGCTCGAACAGCACAATCACAATGAACACACAAGCAAGGACTGTCCGACACCTGTGTCTGCACTGAAACTAAAGGAAATGCGTGAAACTCTCTTTGAAGAAGAGATAGTCTCCTTGTATGAAGTGTTTCTTCCACAGTAGCACTTAATTCTCACTGTAACAAACCGGGTAAGCCTTTTCTTTTTATGCTTATACGGCATCCTCGCCACTGAGTGAACCTTCTCCGAAAACAGTGACTTCCTGCAGGCTGCAGATGCTCTCGCAGGTGCCGATCTCCAACCGAGCTGCATGCGTGGGTGAAGGCTTCAGCAGAGACTGCGTTCCCGGTTGTTTCCTCTCTGGCTGGCAGTCAACAGCCTCGTGTCACCGGCAGCGCTCGGCTCTCCTCTCCGCCTGTGATGTAATCGGCTGAAACGCCGTCTGTAAAAACCCGGAGTCAATTGTCTGAGTCATGTTTGGCGTTTAAACGAGCTCAGATATTCAGTTTGATGAGTCCGGGGAGAGAGGAGCGCTGCGATGTGGAAGAGCAGTTTAAAGACCTTTGAAGTGTCTGCAGCGCACGACAAACAGAGCCAGGAAGTGTTCAAACCAACATCTGTGCGGCAGCTGCACAAAGACTCAGCTTTGTCTGTGATGAGCCGAGGTATCCCAGTGAGGGACTCCTCCGGCCGTCCGCCGGGATTAAAGTGACGACACATTGTGCCACATCAACCCAGCTCATCTCCCATTCTTTTAACGTGTTTGCATACATTTTAGACCAACATTTGAGACTTTTGTCACTGATATTACGGCTCAGAAACCGCTGAAGTGGAACCACATTACTTCTCTTTTTGTGCTCTGTCAAATGCAGCAGTTTGATGCGCTGGTGGTTCGTGGTGGTGGAGCTATTAAAGACCGGAGCTATTTAAGTCCCCGTGTAGCAGATGTGCACTGATCCTAATATCTACTCATTACAGTCATTTCACTCTATTTTTGAAATAATACATTTTTCACTCTTTTAATTTGTCCTCTGTAATCTGATTCAGTCAGATTTTCCTTCTCTCTCTATCTCTTTCTGTAGTTATTCTACTTTGGCTTCCTTAACAGTACTTTTTTTCCTTTTAACAAAGTTGGGTGTAAAGGGTTAATTCATGCTGAATGAATAATAAATGAGTTTACTCAGACAGTGTTATGATAAAAGAAATGGGTCTGAGAGAGAAAAACTGACAAAAACAAACATGAAGTAACTTTAAAAAGTATCACTCACATCATCACACATTCATATTCATCAAAGGGTTTTCTATGTCTTAAAAGTAAAAACTTTTCTCCAGCATTGACTTTACTGGAAACCGTAAAATCGTCTCAGTTTGATTATTAAAAAAAACATCTAGAACAACCAGAAAAGTCTAAACTGTCAATTTAAAGGAAGTGACGAGGTGGTGTTTGCCCCTCAGAGCCACCTCCTGCTGGAGGCAGTTCAGAGGCTGCTGCTTTGCCTCCGGAGCGTCTGAGGTTAAACAGGAATAAACTTCCTGCCTGTGTTGAACAGAGTTAATCCATGCGACGCTCATCCTCACCCTCACGTCTTACCGCTGCAGAGGTTCTGAACAGACTGAGTTCAGGGTGAAAGTTTGGAGGAAACTTCGTGGTTAATCCACTTTCCCCTCCAGAACAAAATGCCTCTTTGTGTTCTTAACTCTCCTGGCATTTACCGTCACGAAACGCTACGAAATAGCACGGACGGCATTTGGTTTTGTTTACCTCACAGGTGAATCTCAGAAGGACAGACTACACCGCTGCCTGCTGTGCAGAAAGGGAATAAATAATGAGCGGGGATCTCTGCTGCTGCACATGAAGAAATGACTCAACTGTGTCCTCAGTCTCATCCAGGCTCTGGGTTTTCTCTGCAAACTCTTTTTTTAAAACTTATTTCACATCTGTCTTCTACACACTGCAAGGTGTGTGACATGTTGTGTAATGCATAATTTAGGGGGTCACATGACCATCTGTATAGAGCTAATAAAACAATGATTGTTTGATTTTCTTTTGTTGGAGAAACTAATTGAAAGCCTTTTACATTTTAATTTGATGCAAAAGTACTCTATGACCTTATGGGGCCTCACAGTTATGAGGTCATCTTTTACCCATGCCTTCGTAGTCTTTATCATTTCTTCTTTATAGTTTGTAATAAACTGTGTGCTTCAAGGACGGTTACCTTATCAGGTAACTGCACTCTGTACTGAGAGATCCACCACATCAAACCCAACTTCTGAACCATCCTGTGCAGCACTGTATGTTTTTAGGAGGTGAGGCAGGCTATGATGGAGGTGGCACGATGAGGGTGGCGTGATGGGGAGAGTGTAGGTCTTGCGGAGGTTGTTAACTTTGCTGTTACGTGAGCCTATTGTGCACATCTTGAATAAAGAAGACGCTGCTTCAAAAGACTTTCTTGCATAAGAGTTTTTGAATATCCATCTTTCTCAAAGCAAAGTCTTCCAGGAAAAATATATAGACTTTACAATGTGCAAAACAACCTTTACAAGGAGCTTCATTTGATTAGAATCTGGAAAAAGGAACAAAGAAAAAAACTACTGTAATCGAATGCTGATGAGGGTGCTCTGTTTGTGCATAGACGTGTTTAGATGAAATGAGGAAGAGGAGGAGGCTCCTCTCTTCACGCTGACTCCTGGCCAGTGACTCAGGTATTAGTCAGAGACCACGAGTTCAACAGCTTTGTTTTTCTGTACTGGAGAATCTCACTGTAACTGCAGCTCCCACTTTTCCAGGTACAAAGATAACAGTGAGTCTTTGTTGAACTAAGGATTCAGTCTGTGGAAATGCCTCGCTGTCTGGAGATGACCCGCCCTCCTGAATTAGTCCTAGTTCAGTGTCTGCGTCAGGGTTTTAATTTCCAGGAGTACTGTTGGATGTGTCCATTTGGAAATAAGACATGAAGCCCATTTGTAACTTTCCCGTGAATTAATTTGTGTAATGAGCTGCCGCTGCTGATCCTCCACTGGAGAAATATGAAGCTGCAGCTGATTAAATGGAAGCGATGAGTCTGCTGAGCAGGTTCCTGCAGTCACACCCGTACTCATGCACGACGTTAGGGCCGCCTCCTCCTCGTCATATCATCAACTTTACTAGCCTAATTTAATGAGGTTACCGTCAGCCAGAATCACCTTTCTGCAGAGCTGGGGGGTTTTTTTTACCGTCTTCCAACAACCACAGTTCAATGTGGAAGGTTATGACAAAACTTCACATTTGAACAAAGTCAGAGATGAGCCTACAAAGATGAACATTTTCTAAATCAAATCAATTATGAGATCTCATGGTCTCATAGACTCTACCATAATTACCAATCACGTGCGAAACACCTACTATCGTGGCAAAGTGTTTTACTGAAAGTTTACCAATGTTTTTACTGTGCAAAAACACAGGAAGACAGAATAAGTTTGCTTATATGTTATATTTAGAAGAACATAGACAACGTGACGTGTGTTCAGAGCAT
Organism: Karalla daura; assembly: GCA_029224185.1. Taxonomy (NCBI): domain Eukaryota; kingdom Metazoa; phylum Chordata; class Actinopteri; order Chaetodontiformes; family Leiognathidae; genus Karalla; species Karalla daura. The sequence continues at coordinate 22,596,023 of CM055196.1, forward strand.
GTTTTATGAAGCACTAGGTCAACGGCTGGTCGATAATTAGTTGGCATTGTTAGACTAGATTCAGGCCAGACTAGATTTGTGTTGTTTCAGGGACACATTTTTCACATGTGGAAACACATCCAGAGGTTTTCCTGCTGGAGCGAGGTCATTCACAGCCTTTACCCTGTCTCTGCATCTGGGCCTGTCGGCTGCAGTCGTCCAGATATCATCGTCTGTGACACGTCTCCGCCGCCGGCCCCGTGTGTAAGCTCCCCAGATAGACGGCGGCGGAGAGCGGCTTGTCGTGTTGGAGGAGTCGGGTCCTGCAGGTGATGCTGAGAAGCAGGCGATAAGAGCGCAGGATGAATCAAACCCTTATCGGAGCGGAGCTCTTATTGCTCTTTTGTTTACTGCTCGTCCTCAGACGGATGAGCTGCCAGCCAGCGTCATCAAGCATCCTGCACAGGTGCCCCCTCCGGGTTTATCCTCCGCTGCAGGCAGGAAATCACAGCCCTCGGGGTGGAGCTGTGTGGGAGCAGAGAGAGGAGCATGTGGGCTGCAGCCCGGCTCTGTGCTCCTGTCTGGGAAGCTTTTGTTTCCTCTCCCGAGTCTCGAGGGGGGAAATCTCAACGACTCTTCGATCGTACGTGAAAGTAGCTGCCAAAATGCGTGCGATAGGTGTAGATGGGACCGTAACTCTAGATATCATCATCTTATGTTGCTCCTAATGTATTTGTCAACTCAAGCACTTGGAAGACTTCCATTTTGTATTTATGGCCAGTGGGCCTCAATGACTTGAGGTTGGTTCTTAAAGAAAGAAAAAACCTGCTCTTGGAATCATTTTTATTGGATTTTACTGTTTAAGTCAACAGTGGCAAAAATTTAGTTAGTAAACCTAGTCAGAGCCTTTCAACTGTAAACAAAAAAGTTCATCATAAACATAGATACTGCCTGTGGTTAAATGTAACATATAATCGGTGTGACCAGATATGATCCAGTATTTTAAATATTGACTGTTATGGAAACTTTGCAGCTGATTCTCTCTCAGCCTCACAGTGTTTGTACTTGCAGGCTAATCACAGTGTGTGTGTGTGTGTGTGTGTGTGTGTGTGTGTGTGTGTGTGTGTGTGTGTGTGTGTGTGTGTGTGTGTGTGTGTGTGTGCAGTGGGAAATGAGGTGACGGCCTGCTGATGTATCACCTCGGTGTTTCCGTTAATGAATCCTCCTCCTGCGCTGTAAAGAGAGCGTAATAACTCCACACAGTCCGCTCTGATCTGCCTAATGTGCTGCTCTACCTCCGACTTCAAGCCCGGCCATAAATCCCACTGCAGCCCAAGCTTCAGAGACGCCGGCTGAGTAATTTTCCTATTAAAGATAAGGACGGTCGCAGCAGGTGGTGGGGTCAGCATTAAGGAGGGGTGGGGTGGGGGGGGGCGGAGCCTCAGAGTAGCACAAACTCACCTATTTCACTCTGGCTTCAAGACGTGTTCAGGTAAATGTGTTTTTTTACTGTTGTGACATGGTTAGGTTTGTTTTTCTCCACCTCTTGCGTCTTTTTGTGCTGATAAGCCCCGCCCTCTTCCTGTGTTTCTCCACCAATCAGCTTCCTGCCCTCTTGTGATTCACCTGGAAACCTGCTTTGGTTCCATTTCTTTGATTTATCTCTCTCCCACTTGTTAGGGTTGTGATTTTTCCATTCATCAGCTGCTTTTCTGACCCAGACCGTATTGGAGTTTTGACTTTTTACTCTAAACTTGCAACACCATCTGACTCCCGGTGTAACACGATTGTGTGTTTCTGATAAACAGTCAAAGTTCATCTTTATTTCAGTGTTTGTCTTCAATATTTCAGCATGATTTCTGCAGAAACTGAATCAGTTCTACTCACATATATTTTATATGTGCTGCCTTGAGAAACTATGCACTCTGCACAGCAGGAAACAGAATGTAAATTTCAGATGGAATTTAGATGAAATGTGTGTAATGCTGACCCGGGGCCGGTTTCATCCACTGCATCCTCTTTCTTTTTATGGGAAACATTAAACTTGCTTCAGCTCTCGCTGCTCTCAGTCTGTCCACATGATGTTTTTAAGTCCCACTGTTGTTTTACGGCCGCAATATCTGCAGGAGAAATGGCTCTTTGAATTGCCTCTGCTTGTTTTTTAAGACGCTTTGTTAAAAATTCCATCGCTCATCTTTACTGCAGGCGGAGGTGGAAATGGACCGTTTAAATGCGTGGTTACATTTCTCTGCAAATATAAAGCTAGGGGAAACAGAAAGGTCAGAAGAATAAAAAGTTTCATTTCCCAGGCTGTTTCTAAATTTCAATGGTAAGAGAGACGGAGTAAAAGAACAAGATGTAAGAAGAGAACCCGACCTTTGCTGACCAGTTTTGAAAAGTTTCATGAAATTCCTGCAAAACATAAAAAAACATCTGTTTTGTACCCAGTGGTGTTGCAGGAGCTTCTGGTGTCTGTCTTCTATCTCTGACTGTGAGAACAAACAGTAGTTTCCAGGGAAAAACCACACAGACATGCCAACTCCATCCAAATGGAAAACAAACTGATAAGTTCATGAATTCTATCAAAATCTTGTATTGATGAGGAGTTAAAGCATGTGAATGAAACAAAACTGCAGTTATTGTGTTAAAGACAAGTGAAAGGTAAAAGCATTTTAAACTATCAGATACTAGTAAGGACTTTATTATTATTAGCATTATGAATGTATAATGGTTTTTGCTGTTGTTGCTTGCTGAGGGAGAACACATGACAACCTCTAGAAGTTTGTAGTGAAGATATCAGGAGTGAATGTGGGAAGTCACTTTGCATTAAGAACAAAGAGTCTACAAGATAAAATGAGGTAAGATAAGATCTTAAGACTTCTATTGCAAGCCGTTTCAGTGCATTTCAGTGATCCCACAACAGGGAAATTCACACGTTATAGCAGAGAAACGATATGATGGAGGAAGAGATGGTGTTTTACTCAACGATGAGATTTGTTTTTTGTTTGTTAGTTTTTTGTTTGTCTGACCAGTTTCAGGGCTTGAGTTTGCTGTGATTGATGAAGTCACACACTGATTGTGTGTGTGTCATATTTAATCGCTGGCACTTCAGTTTTTATGACTAAAGTGTGTAATCAGGCTGCGACAGTCAGTCTCTCATCTTGCACACACACACACACACACACACACACACACACAATGCATATCATGAACAGCATTCCTTTAGTTCAGATACAGATGACATTCGAACTGAGTATTTCTCTAAAAACGATCTGAAATAAAGAGCGGGCGTCTCTCACTCCGTGTCATCATCTGTTAATCCCCAGTTTTCATCAAAGTATTTTTGTGCTAATCCGAGAAATGTCCCGCCTCTGATCTGGGCTCAGCAGATCCTGAGGGTTCCCACCTGTGCCAAACGTGTTTGAAGGTCAGCATGCGGGGACACACATGACGGAGCTCGTCTGCTTTGATTAAATGTCATCTTTACATGTCACACGCTCTCAGTGGCATCTAACTGGTTTAGAGGTGACCTGGAATGGTGGAATGGAGTATTTGTCCTCGCTCTCTGGTATTAGCATGGAAGCTACGGAACACTGGTTTCATCAGAAATGCCTCAGATGTTATTTTACGAGCTCTTTCACAACCCTGTGTGTGTGTGCAGGCCTGAAGCAGCTCCAATAGACTGAAGCACTCATGGTCCAAAACAGACCCTCACCACATTCCTTCCTACTGCTATCAGACGGTACAATATCAATAAGTATTACTGCAGAACTATAAACACTTGCTTATTTGCTCCATCATTTCAACCTCCGCCTGCTTGTCTGTACATCAGAGCAACTAACCATGTGCAGAAAGTTGCTAATTATCTCATATCTTGCACAGATCGATTGTTTGGATTCATCTTTGCCATCTTTTTTTTTTGACCCATGTTGACCTGAGCATCAGTGTCATTGTGCACTGCATCTATATCTTTGTTGGATCAATAGTGTCTATCCTGTCCTATCCTATTAATGATGCAACAAATGTCCTGTAGCTTCTATGATAACACCAGAGAACAAAGATAAATGCTCCATGCATTCAATCATTTAAGGCCTCTTTGAATGAAGATAAACTGAGACCTGGTACCTCTGACATGTTGTGGTCACCGCCACGCTTCAGTTGTTCATTTTCGACTCGGTTTGTTTTGACTGAAATCTCTTCACCTCGTCTCGCTCCCTCGCTGTAAAAACCGACAGTTTTCATTTCCTGCGTTGTTACAGACACCAGATGAGTCCTGACAGTGTTTGTGTTGATATCTCTCTCTCTCTCTCTGTCTCCGTCTCTGTCCTGACTGACGGCTCCGTGGAAAGCTAATCGATGGCAGGAAAACATCAGCAATAATCGCGGCGGCCAGAGGCCCCGAAGAGCGCGACCTGACAGAGACGGATCCCAGTCAGAGCAGGAGGGCAGCGGTGATGGAGTCTGTCTGACAGACACACAGAGCTGCCGCTGAGAGCTTTGATAAGAGTGCGGATCCGACCCGAGGCCTCGGAGGCTGAACCATCAATCTGCCGGATGGATTTATTCAGGCAACAGAGAGACAGAGAGAGAGAGAGAGAGAGACGCGCTGCCTCTGTCATCGCTTAGACGTCTCCATCAAACAGAGGATAAATAATGTCGCCAGGAAACTTTCAGGTGATGCTGAGAAACCTGAAAGTTCCCACAAGGAACCATGATTTATTCTGTTGCACATCCAACAAGCTCCACTCACTGTGAAACCTCTGCCAGGGACCATAATTAACTTGAAATTGGGTGAAAATCCTTTTTTATTTTGGTAATTTTACTGAAAAACCCTCCAAAATCCTGTCTGGGCAACATTTGAGTCCAAACCCAGTGAATTTACATTTACATCTTTTATATTTTTTGTCATTCAGCAGACGCTTTAATCCATATGGGTTTAAGAAGGAGACTCATAACTCAGCACGAGCAGCTTGTCATTCATCATCTCACCTTGGTGCGATAATGTTAACATGTGAACATTCATTATCAGACTTCTTGTCGTTTTATTATTTTGTTTCAGGTGATTAAAGGTGACCTAAAGCGGCTGAATGGAGCAGCTCAGATGGAGACTCCATGGGACATTGATTTTAATCGAAAATGCCTCAGATGAGATTTTACAAGCACTTTTACAATCCTGTTCTGAGGTACGGGGATATTATGGGTGAGGCTGTAATCCCTGTCTCCGCTCCAGCAGAGACCTGTTACAGCGTTAAGGTACAAAGCGACCAGAACTACAACTGTCATGTTACACCTGCTGTGGACTGTCACACAGGTGGAGGAAAGAAATGCTTTTTACTGTATGTACGAACAGACACGAAGCAGCTGATGGAGGAGGTTTTTAAATTTGCAACTCATCAAGGAGCTCATTGATTAGTTCTTGAATAATTACTTGATCATTGTATTAATTAGCATACGATGTCATGGTCTCATGAGGAAATCTTCCTGTGTGTGTGTGTGTGTGTGTGTGTGTGTGTGTGTGTGTGTGTGTGTGTGTGTGTGTGTGATCTTTGATGACTTATGATGACTTATATCAGTTTTTGTGAAGTAATGCATTCACGTTTACACACACACACACACACAGGGAGAGAGAGGTACACATTCTCTAGCCGTGTCTATGTTTAGAATTTTGACAACACACACGTTATTGTAACTGCTGTGACGTCAAACCCGTCAGAGAGCGATGGGAGAGAGAGAGAGAGAGAGAGAGAGAGAGAGAGAGAGAGAGAGAGGACACACACACACACACACACACACACACACTCACAGACAGAGACAGAGACAGAGAGCTGTGCAGTTCGCAGTGACTCTTCTGAGCGGAGGCAGCAGCTGCCTCTCTCCTCCTCTTCCTCCTCCTCTTCCTCCCGGACACCGGGACCTGTGGACAGACCCTGCGGGTGGGGGACGAGCCGCACCATGTCGGCTCTGCAGCTCCAGCTGGGGCCGGTGTCTCCTCTTCTTCCACATCTGGACGGATTTACCAGGAGACCTGTGGACCCGAGGCGCAGAGAGCTGTGAGCCGGACACCTGGAGGAGAACTTCTTCTCTTTTACTTCTTCTCCTTCTTCGTCTTTTTCCCATCTTCCTCGGAGCAGATATTGTGTGATTTTGCAGAACATGATGCTCTGGAGGAGATCCTCTCCCCGGACCTCTGCTACCTCGGGCCGCCGCTGCGCACCGTGACGCACCGGGCAGGACCTGCTCCTGGTGAGAGGAGGAAAAGCATCCAGGAGTCTCCGAGCCTCAGGCTGCAGGTTCTGCTGCAGGTTCTGCTGCAGGTGCTGCTCCAGCTTCTCCCTCATGCAGCTCCTCCGGCTGGTCTGGGCTCTGGCTGCCGCTGCGGTCTCCTTCCTGCTGCTCCTGCTGCTCCACAACCAGATCCTCAGAGAAGGTACACACCAGCTGAGTGTGTGTGTGTGTGTGTGTGTGTGTGTGTGTGTGTGTGTGTGTGTGTGTGTGTGTGTGTGTGCGTGTGTGTGTGTGTACTTGCGTGTGTGTACAGTGTACTTGTGTGTATGTGTGCCTATGTGTCTGGGCATGTGAGGTGTGAGTCAATCTGTGTATGTGAATGAGTGTGTGTGCGCTTACACTAAGCAAGTAAGCAAGAGTGTGTGTGTGTCTGTATGAGCGCGTACGTGCGACTGTGTGTGAGTATGAGTCTGGACATGTCTGTGAATGTGTGTGTGTGTGTGTGTGTGTGTGTGTGTGTGTGTGTGTGTGTGTGTGTGTGTGTGTGTGTGTGTGTCTTGATGTTTGTGTACGTGTGTGCGTGTGCGTGTGTGTGTAACTTCCCTGATGTGTGCCCAGGCCACGGAGAAGATGCTGAAACGAGTAGCACTTGATTATTCTGAGGGTCCGCAGTCAAACAGGTTCAGATCTACATCTGTGATGTTTTGCACACTGGTGATGACGGAGGATGGTGTGCAGATGGAGATGGAGGTGGAGGATGTTCAGGACCAGGCTGTGATAGGTCCAGACTCCAGGGCATGTTCGGTGCGTTCCACTGGAAGATATCGACATAGATACCCCTCTCTCTCTATCTCTCTTTACTCTATATCACTTTCTTGCTGTTGTTAACTGTATGGTAAAGGCAGAGGAAACACCCTGGACACTCACCCATGTATGTTTCTGCTGGGAGGAAACCAGAGTACCCTGGGGAAAAAAAACATTGAGAGAACATGCAAACTCAGATTGTGTGTGTGTGTGTGTGTGTGCGTGTGTGTGTGTGTGTGCGCACTCTGCATCGATGACTGAACGTCTGAAGCTGCAGCAGACGTGTCGGCTTCGTCTCACATGGTTTTATGTCACTCATGCCACTGTGGTGTAGCCTAGATACTGGGAGTACTGGGTGATTGAGGTGAATAGAGTGTGACCACAGAGGAGTGAGAGGATCATATCGAGAGACGCTGCTGCCTGGAGAATTCCTGGGATATTGCTGTTGTTTTCCTGTAGTTTCCCCTCAGCAGTACTGTGGATTATTGAGTATTTCTAGATTTCGTTTTAGTACCTGTGCAGCTGGACTCTTCCTTAAATTCCCTCATTGATTCACTATGTTAAAGGAGAAATGTAATCAAGGTGGTAAAACGTGTCAGTGAGATAAAATCAGATGATGGTGGGAACCTGTTGAACGACGCAGAGTCACGCCACATGACTAGATAACCGAGACGGTTCATGATCTGCAGCAGGGATCGACTGTGTTTGATTCAGGCTTTTGATTTTAAATACAGTCAAGCGTCGGAGCCTCATTTGTTGTTTCGACCTCCATCAACGGAATCGATGTAAAACCACTCAGCGATCCAGCTCCTCTGGGCGATGAGCCCAATGAGGACACCGATAAAGTCAAATCAGAGTCAAATCAAATCGAGCCGTCTGGTGGTTGGCCCTAATGCCAGTTTGTGTGCGGCTCGTTTTCAGAGGAGTCTGTGATGTTTGTCCTTCAGTGAATGGCCCCGCAGCAGAGACCGGTGCCCTCAGAGAGATGAATAACCGTAAAGTGAGGAGGACGGCTCGGAGCATGCAAACATGCAGTCAGAAAACACCAGCCCATCGTTATTTCATCTGCGGAGATTCCAGCTGAACAGACAGAAATGTGAGGTCGGCGGCAGTGTTAAATTACCAGGCTTTAACGGGCCGCTCCTCGAACGTGCTTTCGTTTTTTATTAATCCCCGGGTACGTAGGTCACTGCCGCTGTAGCTCCGACTTTTACAGCTATTATTTGCTCCAGAACTGTTTTAAAAAGACGGCCTGGGGTTAACGTTTATGTCAGACAGCTTTATTATGAAAAGGCTGAAGGAGTAGAGAAGACGACCTTAAATCACCGGCCGAGGCAGAGAGGAGCATCGGGGCTGTTTTGGATTTACACAGTTTGCGTTTGCTGCCTCCCGATAACACTCGGTATTAATCATTTCCACAATCTGTGTTATTTTTTCAGAGTGTTTTCGACGACAAATATCTCCCCTGGCACCCGAATCAAACCGCAGCCTAAAGACGAAACTGCATCCTCATCCCCACAGACCCAAGCGTTAGTACGTCCTCGTTTGCAGATTAATTGGCACATTACAGCATGAAAGAGAGAAACTCTTCCTGTCCTTGCTGCTAATGTCAGCTATATGATAATTGTGCTATAGGACGACAGTTTTTCTGTCACTCTAAAAACTTGATTCATGAAGAAAGCGAGTCCAAAAACAATCATTTGTGGCATCATCATCATCTCCAATCCACATTAAACCATGTTAATGACCCTTAACCCTGCTCACCCCTAGTCACTGTCACTGTATCACTTCTTCTTACAACCTAATCTGTGTGTGTGTGTGTTCCCCACAAGCTTGATGGCGTGACCATTTTCCTTTTCACCTCATTGGCATTCCTGGTCAGAGCTGTCACAGAGTGCTGAGCAGGTGGAGGTTTCCTGCACAGTCTCTTATTCTGATGATAAACAAGGTGCAGGGTTTCCACCGGCGTGCACGGCCGACTCGGTGTCAGATCAGTAAACGCGTCGACTGACATCACTCCCGTGTTCTCGGCCCCCAAATGGGAAATCAATGAACCCTTAAAGGAGCCGTTTCGGAGGTTTTGTCTCTTTTTCTCTTCCTTTTTTTTATCAACTCGGTAGGAAAAGTCTTTAAAGAGCAGAAACTGCAGACGGGGTTAAACTCTTTGTTTACAGAGTTTCTCCTTTCTTTCCTCCTGCTCGTGCGTCTCATTTGGACCCTGGAAGCGAGCCTGTTCTGCGGCAGCAGACGCACGCTGTCGCGCTGTCGAGAGCTTTACCCACGGAGCCTTCAGAGTCCAAATTAATCCTCAGCGCTCCATTAAGCCAGCCGTATATTCACGGGAATTATGAACGCCGGCGACTGAATGAAAAGGGGGGGGAATTAGCGGCGGAGACGGAAAGAAAAACACAAACAAAAATTAACGGAGCAAAAAGCTGCAGAGGGTGTAATTGGATTTTAATAAATTCATTTGGAGGAGAAACGTCAGTGAGCGGCAAATCACTCCTGCTCAAGCAACAAACTCAACACTGTTGAGACTGAATGCAGAGGCCGGACACAGGAGGACACTTTTAGTGTCATTAGTCATAAGAGAGTCTAAAAATGTTCCCACAGACTAAAGGTTGACAAATCCAGCTCCTGAACAACTCCGACAACTCCTGAACTGCCAGAGAGATCTACAGAGTCGAGGTGTTGAACCATAAACAGAGCGTGGAGAGGCAGAGGTCACATGGGAGAGTTTCCTGTGGAGTTCCCTGGTTGGATGAGAGGTGAGAGGTGCAGACTGGACCGGAGGAGAGGTCAGGGTCACCATACGGAGAGACAAGTGGCTGAGCACAGGAGCAAACACCTGGGGTCGCAGGGGTCTGGAGAACAAGCACATTTTAATTTGTAGGAGTCATGAGAGAGCATCACTAGACGAGGCTGGACCCGGTTACGAAATAAAATAGAGGATGTTGATAACCGAATCGACCAGCCTCAGCTCCAGATGAGCAGAACAGTCCAATGATAGTCTGATTTGTCGACAGGTGGCCAGTTCTCACCCCTTAAACCTTTAACCGTGTCCAGCAGAGACACATTTAAGTCCATTTTTGTCTCCAAACAGCTTCACGGGCTTTGTGTCCAGCCAGTGTTTGGTCACGGATTTGCTGCCTGCTGTAAAGCCTCGTTAACTGTTGTCCCAGGCTCAGAAAAAACAAGAAGCGTGGAAGCCACGTCGTAGCCTCATCATTATTCCTCTGTGCTCACTCTCAGGACAAATACAGCCACTCCCGGTGCCCGAGCCGTGGCTGCTGTTCTTACATTCAATTTGTGGGGAATTTAAAAGAGATGACGGGTAATAAAAGCACCACCAGAAGCCATCAACCAGATATCAATTTATCTCCCTTCCTCTGGTTGAGGAATAGATTACACGTCAGCTGTGATTGAGAAAACAGCCGTGTGAGCGGAGGGGGCGACGCGCTGTGATTTCATTATGGTGCCGTGATGTGAGGGAGCCGTTTGGAGCCTTTACAAAACGGGACAGAGTCGAGTTTGAGCCGTGGATCATTCAACCGGAGCGCAAAGTCAAACGTATGCGCTGGAGTTTTGCTGCAGAGAGAAAGCTGCATCGATCGCCACAGGCTGGGCAGTCATCACGGGAGGTTTAGTGCCGCAACAAACACAGAACAGCGACAGTCATAACGAGGCATTTGGAGAAGATATAAAAGCTGGTATAGGACATTTAATGTGTAGTAGATTTTCTTTTGTAGCTGTTTTTGATCTATATTTCAAAGATATGATGTGAGGAGTTGCAGCCGAGTGGTAATTTGTTGATATTTCCTTTAAACTTGAGCAGGAAACGTTTTCATTTTTTGGTGCGTTTGCAGAAACATTTTCAGATATTGAAAATTAAAGTTTCAAAAGTTTCTGACTTTGGAACAAAATCCAGCTCAACTCTTGTCTTCTCACTTACATTTCTCTGTGCTTTATCCACTTCTGTTTCTTTGATAGAAACAGAAAAAAAAACATCTAATTTGTGCTCCTTTCCCTGAACCTGACTGATATCTAGAAGATTTGTAGTCAATGTGATTGCAACCTTTTACACTTTTTAGCGCCTGTCTCTTTAAGGTCGTCTCCTCACAACCACACAACTCATCACATTTTGTGGAGGTGCTGACGAGGTGTCATAAAGTAAAGGTTGGAGTCACAGTTCAAGCCAAGTTCACACTCGATGGCATCTATTTGTGCACATGCCCTGGATTTTATGTTTTCATGCATGTAGTGAGGCTGAGTCGAACTTGCTTTGCGTGTTTATCTTTCCACTTTTCCATATGTTTCGGTGCGTCAGGAGCTCAGGGAGTTACATCAGTGGGATGACCTTTACCTGTACCTGCGTCATCTCATGAAACAGCAGGAAAGTCTGAGACCAAAGCAGCTGCAGAGTTTCTGTTTGCGCGAGCGAAACGTGAAGTTTGCCGTCGAAGTCGCTGAGCTATTAGGAGCAGAAACATCCAGCGCGCTCTTCATATCTGTCAACACCAGTCGGCTTCATGCTCGTGGTATAAACAGGCTTTGAAGCGCAGTTAATTAGCTCAGGATTTGCATCGACTCTCAGCTGATAAAACTCCTGCAGCCACCGTGCGAACTGAAGTCGTCCGTGTTCGTGCTGATGCAGCTCACAGCCTGCGCAGCTCTTATTTTGTTACTTATTTATTTATTTTAACCAATTAAAGACGTCCAGTAGTTCAAAGTCTGAACGTGCGGTGCTGCAGCAAACCTGCAGCCCAGTCGGCAGATTCCTCAGAGGAGGAAGGAGGATGGGGATGATCGTTATTTTTATATCTAACTTGTGCCGCCGTGTCTCTCTCATCGTATTTACAGCAGATGTACCGTTTGCGCATCTTCTCCCAGCGCGTGTTGAGAACATAAAACAGTACGTTTCTCACGTTGCTGCGGCAGATGGAGTCTGAGTGAAGTCGGGGTGAGAGGAGTAAACAGCGATTTGCTGCTGTTGTGGTCTGACATCATCTACATGCAGACTGGATCTCGGCGGGAGCTCGGAGCTCCAGGTCGCAGCCCCACAGAGACTCCGGGGTCGCTGAGACCTGAGCTGCTCCGTCTCTGCAGCTGTTTCACTCATTCAGATGCTGATCGTCACAATCTCAACTTTACTTCGTTTTAAACTCCAGTTTAAGTGTAGCGTGTCTCACTCTAGCATAGTGAGATTCAGAAATGATTGAAAAATTCCAATACACCATTTCTTTTGACTCTTTCAAAGGAATCCAGCATATGGTCACATTACAATAGCAACTATATAGATAAGATGAATGTTGATATGTCCAGACATCCAGTTAATCTTACTCATGATCAAACAGTGTAAATGGCTCAGCTGCCAAATATCTGCATACTTAATACTAAGATTGATCCCCATTTTAATGGTGTTTGCAGAAATTGAAGTTTTGAATGTCCCAGAAGACAGAACAGTTAATTAGTGATATCTGCTAATTAAAGCAGTGATTTTTTTTTCATGTAGTCATCCATGTGGATCACTTCTTCACCTCACTGTGTGTTTGTGTGTTTGTTTGTACCTTTAATCCCGGGATGTGGTCGCAACCACAGGAGTGAAGGTCAAGCTGTCATCTCTGCTCTATGTCACTTCACTGCTCTCAGACTGTGACCTTTGACCCTTAAAACATGAGTCCACACAAACTGCCGGCTCCACACGGTCTGTGTAGAGGAGGAGGAGGAGAAGCAGGAGGAAGAGGAGGAGGAGGGGATGATAGTCCTCACAGAGGGAGGAGATGAGCCTCCATCAGACAGCAGCAGCAGCCGCGTTAACTCCGCTGTCAGGTGTAATTACGATCTCTGTTTTTATTAAGTAACGTGATGAATCTGTGTTTTCCTGCTTCGAGGTGATTGGTTTTCTCATCCAGGTGTTTTATGAAACATTTGTCGTTATGAAACAACAGTCGTGTTGGCATTCAGGTTTCATAAAGGAGCTGCTGACGGCCAGAAAAACCTCTCAGCTCCTCTCTGCTCCTCTCAGCTCCTCTCTGCTCCTCTGTGCTTCTCTCAGCCCCTCTCAGCCCCTCTATGCTCTTCTCAGTTCCTTTCAGCTCCTCTCGGCGACTCTCAGCTCCTCTGTGCTCCTCTCAGTTCCTTTCTACTCCTCTTGGTTCCTCTCAGCCCCTCTCAGCCCCTCTCAGCCCCTCTCAGCCCCTCTCAGCCCCTCTCAGCTCCTCTCGGCTACTCTCAGCTCCTCTGTGCTCCTCTCAGTTCCTTTCTGCTCCTCTTGGCTCCTCTCTGCTCCTCTCAGCTCCTCTGGGCTCCTCTCAGCCCCTCTCGGCTCCTCTCAGCTCCTCTAACTGTTAGATAATTTATGTTGTTAGACGTGTTAATTTCCAGTGTTCAGCATTACATCATAATACACTAATACACTACACACTGAACACAACAATCTTATTTCAAGAAATCTTTTCAAGTGAAGTTTCAGTGAAATTTCACTTGTTTTGAGTATGTTTCCTCATATTTTGTGTTTTTTTCTTGATTATGATTCTCCTTTTTTCCTGTGTAAATATCTCCTCATGAATGAACAAAGGAAACCGCCGAGCTTCTTCCTGATTGATACCGAGAGACAGGAAATAACAAGCTGCTATTTCAGAGACAAAGTTGATGCTTTCCCTGAGTTTGAGCTTCTGAGAAAGCCTCCACTGATGTGCTGCCAGAGCTGTTGGTTCTGGTAATAATGAGGAGGATGTTGTTGTCGCCCTTGTTCTGGTTGTTGGTTTTTCCAGCTCTGACCCCACCGTCCTCCATCTTTCTGAGTGGCTGCTTGTTGTAGGTCCGGTGCTCTCTGAAGAGGGGAGGCTCCATGGCTCCATTGATGCCGCTTCATCTGCATGCATGAGGCGGGCTGCAGTGACCGAATGCAGCCTGACCCCGACTCCGGTTCACCCAGCAATTCATCCTGCCACGGTTTGGCCTCTGCTGCAGCTCTGTGAGGATTCTCAGGATGAACCCCGGGCACAGGTGTTTGTTTCAGAGCAATTCAGCAAACTCTGGCTCGTTTATTTTGGAGTGAGCTTCAGACGTACCCGAGGAGGTGTGGAGGGAGCAGTAGTTCACTCAAACAGTTTAATCTGTGTTTGAAGAGTTTCCAGGGACCCTTGAGACAGTTTTAGTCATCTTGAGAAGGTGCTTTAAGGAGTTAAGGGTAATTCATGGTCTCTGAGGAGGATGTGAGATCTTTTTAGGTGTTGTTTTAAAGGTTTTCTGAAAAGATTTAAGAGATCACAAAAAGTTCAGTGAACAGCTGTGCCTTTGAAATATGTTATGCTTGAGGTGATGTTTCTTCTTTACAAGGTCTTGAAAAGTTTCCAGGGGCTTCACGGTGGATATAGTGGTCATCACGGTCTTTGAGGAGATACCAGAGGTCCTTGTCCTGGTCCTCATAGTGTCATCATTACACCCATGTTTACCTTGAGTTTGTTTAAACTCGAGCTCTGACTCAGAGAACTGTGACTGAGGTGAATGCAGTGTCAGCCAATCGGAGAGCAGGATCTCGTTCCTATGGAAACGGTGGCATCACTTACATAAAACGCCGGATGAGCTCGTGAGGATGAGTCCAGAGCAGAGACGGACTGACGCACTGCACTAAAGCTGACAGGAAATTATCGGCTGTCGGTTTCATATTTGACAGTGCCGCCTGTCAAATAAGTAGGAAAAAAAAGCAGCTTTTGAACCGCGATCTTCACTCCTACGGCATCCCGAAGGCAGAAAGTCTCCCGTCGATTTGATTCCTCTAACCTAGAATCAGCCACTTTCCCTCTGTGGTTATATTGTCTCTCAGGAGGACCCTGTTCCAAACTGCAGTGGTTTGTCAGCTTTGACACTAATGAGCGAAAAATACAAATAAAAAGCCGAACCTGGTGGAGCAAACAGCGTGGAAAATAAAGTCTCAGACACCTGCTCCTTCACAGAAAATTAATCCAAATAAGGAGGAAAACAGAGTCTGATGAGTCCAGAGGCTGAGCTCTCTGAGCAGCACCTGTTTGATCCTGGAGGTCTGGGTCTGTGTCCATCTGCTGGATCCGCTCTGACAGCTCAGCCCACCGGGCTCTACTTTTACAACACGGTCGGTATTAGTTACTTCCACACACAGCAAACCTGTACTGTATATTTCTATTTTTACTCACACCCAGATTCAGATCTCGGACCAGGCGCAGGGGAAAAGGTCATTCACGGCTGGAAGCACCGCGAGCTGAGCAAATTGGTGAGAGTGAAAAGAGGAGTCGAGACTTTATCCCTTTATTCAACCTGCGTAGGTGCATGTAGACGAGCCCGGCGGCTCCAGACCGCGGATGTGTGCAGACCTACGAAACAGCTCGTTTTCCATCATCAAGTGGTGATGGAGCTTCCTTTGACCCGTGCTTTGTTGTTGTTGTCCCAAAACTGCTGCTGAGAGTGAGAGTGACGGTGGATTCACACTAAATGCACCCCAACAACACAAAACAGGCACATTTTTACCTTTTTCTGTGTATCTTTCATACTAGCCACTGAATCAGACGTATTACTGCAGTCCAGCTGCAGTCAGTCCAGTGCCTGTTAGTATTATAATGGACCTGCGTGTCATATCATAACAACGTGACCACATGCAGCTGAAGGCGGTGGTTTGGATAATGGGGCGAAGCTGCTTTTCGGGCTCAAAAGACGTGAGGCACGTGCGGCTCAGACGAGAGCTCGCAGAACACCTGCTGCTGTTTCCAAACAGCTGATAAAAGATGCTTCAGAGGCGCGTTTGGTGTGAAGACACCCAGGTGAAGGAGGAGGAGGAGGAGGAGGAGGAGGGGGAAGTAAAGGAAATACAACAGCTTATAAAATATTTGAGCGTGGTAATGAGGCAGATGTGCTCATGATATCTTCTTACGGGTGTGTGTGTGTGTGTGTGTGTGTGTGTGTGTGCCAGGTCAGCTGGCGGCTGGGACCTGTGAGATTGTGACTCTGGACCGGGACAGCAGCCAGCCGAGGAGGACCATCGCCCGGCAGACAGCCCGCTGCGCCTGCAGGAAGGGTCAGATCGCCGGGACCACCAGAGCCAGACCGGCATGTGTTGACGGTAAGAGCACGTCTCTCAGTGTGGCAACATCTTCACTGCACAGGTGGACTTATATCACGCACACGCACATGTACACACGGGTCACACTGGCATATGTGCCAGTGAATAAGCAGGAATAAGCAGGTTCTCACTCCCAGAGGAGGCTGACTTCTCTTTGCAGGCGCTACAAACAAAAGGTCAAAGCTCACATCACTCCAAACACTCTGGAGCGTGTTGACCTGCTCACGTCTTATTAACCGTGTTCTCTTTTGGTTCTAATTATCCATTCCAGTCACACACATCACACTCTGTCCAGACCAGACCGCTGTCATGAAAGCCATTTTCACAAATTTGCATCGTTGCAGCAGAAAATAAATGGAAAATAAGATGCCAACTTAAGATTTTTACAGGAGGAGCTATTAAACAATGGATGCACAGAGATTAAAATGTTTTTTCTACTTCTATTTTCCATCCAACATCACTTTTTAAAATGACTCTAGCTGCTTCAAGAGAAATCCTTCGCATCCATCCTCTGCTGTCTGTCACTGGGACACAGTCACACACACACAGCACCAGATCAAAGTGTTTGATCCTCGCATCAAAGTCATTAAAGCCTAAAGCTGACACAATACAAATCTGCATCACTGCAGCAGCAAAAGTCAGGAGTGATGAGAGATAGTATGTACGCAGGCGCTCAAAGATCACAGAAAAATAAAAGGGAAATAAAGGGAAAAATACAATTTTCAAATGAACTCTTTTACTAAAAGATCACTACATGTACACACTGTGCAGGTGAACTGAAAACCAGAGGCTGAAAGTTTAGTTCACAGCTTGAGGTGTGAGCCTCGTGGAGTAAATGAACTCAAAGGGAAAGTAGTTTTTAAGCGCGTTACCTCCTCCACGTGGCCTCGTCTGCAGCGGCAGGGTCCGGGAGACGTTGGGGTCCAGATGGGACGAGCCCAGAGTTACGGAGCATTTCATCAGCGGCTGTCTCCTCTGTCGCTGTCTCTGTCTGCGCCATGTGGAGACGCTGACAACAGCTGGAGGGACTCGCTCCGCTCTGCGGGGGTTTAGAGGCTCCGCTATTGATCGTCAGAGACAGTGAACAGTTGTTTGGCTGCGTTCCGGAGCTTTCTGCGGGACGTCCCGCTGAGCTCTCTTCACTAAAGCTTCAGCTGAGCGCAGCTTCACATGCTTCCTCCCTCAGATTGAAGGTTTTTTTTTTTTCTTAGTTTCTTTCTTTCATCAGTGCTGATTTCCTGCAGGTCTGGGGAAGTTTCCAAGATTAGTCTTCCACCCAAGCAGTGGAAAAAGGTTTAACTTGGTAACTGTGAAAAACTGCAGCTGAAACCCAGTGTATTATTGCTGTCTGACTTTAATGTCATTTTCCCAGCTTTTAATCTTGCCCTACGATCTTACAAAGTGTTATTGATTATTTTTTAATTATAAAATGCAGTAGATTGAACCATCGAGTAAGTAAACTAGAGATTGTTGGTTTACTAGAGACATGCAGACGATAGTCTGTCCCTCGTTTTGAGAGTATACAACTGAGTAAAATCACAGTAAAAGAAGGTGGAAAGCTCCTTCATCCCACAATAGTTGTAAAACAACAGCAGTGTTTCTCAAAAAAAAAGGTATTTCCATTGAAGTGTTATTGGTAAATTGTTTATTTATTTGGGACATTGTTGACATGGTGTAAACACAGTGTGTCTGATACATATAGAGTTTGTAGCACAACTGCTAATTTCAAATCTCATTCCTTTGCTTTCATACAAAATTTGTAAAAAAAGTTAAACATTTACAGTATAAAACAGCTACAAAATAACCATACAATCTATAATAATAGCCAACACTTAAATATTTAAAACACAAGAGCCACTATTCTCATAAAAATCTAGTCAAGTGAGCTTCAACTTAAAGAAGATGGACATGCTAATATAAACATTTCCATGTTTTTGTTTTTACATTTTTTAGATTTAGTTAGATTTAGAAAAAGTCTCCTCATCTGTCCACATATAATACCGCATCTTGTTTCAAGAGAACAGGTCATGTGACATCCTACATCTAATTGCAGAAAATTGCTTTTGTTTACTTTGCATTGCTTTTGCAATACATTTCTATACTGATAGTTCTTATCACCACATTTTAAAAGATTTTACGTTTTTGTCTATTTTTAGGGGTAATAGAAAAGCGAAGTATGCACCTAAAATGCACATCTATTTGGCATTTAAAATCACACTGATGAGACTGGTATATTCTAAAGCAGCTCTGCATGCATGCTGTGGCACACAGAGCTGGAGGTGAGCAGGTTCAAGTCTGCGGCGCTGCAACATCAGGTGGAGCTTTGTACCGTCGTTAATTGGAGACGCTGGAACGTGCTCGGCTGCTTCAGGAGGATATTTTCCCCCTGATCCCCCGCTTCACCTCGTGTCTGAGCTCACACCCTCCTCGGAGGCTTCCTGGTCTTCTCTCCCCTTTGAATCTCTCAGAAAAAAAAACCTGCTTAAGCTCCCAGCGACCTCTGTCAAAACACAGGGAACATGGATCGGAAAGAACTGATGAACACTGGGACCAAAGAGTACGTGGACCTGAATATTTTTAGAAGTATTTGTGACGGAAAAGACAAACGAAACATGTTTCCCTCCCGATGATCAGGCTGGTTTGATGGACCATTGATCACTGATCACTGATCAGACATAGAGAGACGTATTTCAGTGCGAGGTCAAGTCTGTGTGCAGGTCTGTGTGTGACGTTTACAGAGCTGTGTTCTGGTATTTATGTCAGGTTGGGTTTCCTCAGCTAACCCAAACTGTAATGTCTCTTTTAGTGAAGAAAAGGTTCAAAAATGTTCATTCCTAAAGATGAAAGATGAAGAGAAAATAAAACTTTATACATAAAAGTAACTATTCAATATGCAGTATTAGACAAATAATCAATATCACCACTGACATGGTTTGTTTTTTTAATATTGAAGTTAAATCAATGATTTATGATGATTTGTAGCCTGTTGCTAATCAATATTTCATCCTTATGAAAATAAGATGTTATTGTATTATATCATCATATCTCATCACAAAGTTAGAAATCCCACTGCCAAACCAAGATCTCTTTATTGTTTTAGTTTTAGTTTTAGTTTTTCAGCTTTTCTCTCAAAGTTCAGCCAGTCATGACCAAACTGAATAAATACAGATGAGTAAAAGCCGGGTTTGCGTCCCAGTGACCTTTGCAGTGCTCGGCTCTGTGTTTTGGTATTTATGTCAGGTTGTGTTTAGGGCGTTTTCCAGCTCGGCTTCAGACATCATCCAGCCGAGCTCAGGTGACGAGCCAGACGAGACGGTCCCTTCTCACCTGGCGTCTCGCCTCTCAGATCCCAGTCAGAGCCAGACAGAAACGTCCCGCCCCTCTGTCCGCGTCTCTCTGGACCTGAAGCAGCCGCTGCTTCTCACCTCGGCCCGAACGCCGAGCGACCGAGACGTCAGACGCGGTGGAATCGCATCGACAGACCGGGAATTACAAAGGCCACGAGGCTCCGAGGCCGCGCTCCAACAAACAAAGGCCAGACGAGACCTTTTTGTTTCTCATCAGGTCCGGATGCGCTGAAAAGGGCAGAGCGGTGGTGCGTTCAGGGACCTGGAACCTGAGCTGTCACACCTGAAGACGGAGGAGAGGAGGAGAAAATACTGAGAGAATAAATTAACGTGACAAAGTGAAAGAAAACAATAGTTGCCAGATAATTATATCAACGGTCTCATTACTCTGAGAAACCAATCTTTGACATCTTTATGAAATCATTGCTTTCTCATCAGGAGACATTTGTCTTGCAATTCTAACGTCAACAGTATCTAGCGTTCGTAAACAGCAGATAATGTTCCTGGCATATTAAACGAGCCCTTCGTCTTCGAGACAGCTTCTTCTCCTCGTGACTGAGGCGAAGTGAGGTTGTTATTAAGTCTGTATGAACGGGACATGAACACACATGGGACCAGGGAGGCAGAAGTCCACAAACACAAAGCGAGGAAAACAAAAGTGCTGATGGTTGTATTTCCCTCAACGGCTCATCAAGCTGTCTGTCGGGTGAAGCAGGATTGATGTGGTCCCGGCGTCTGGGTCCAGTCCGGGCTCAGACCCGACCCGTCGTTTGCGGCTCTTCCCTCCATCTGTTTGTTCTTTGCTCGGTTTCCTCCTCCCTCCGTTCGTCCTTTTTTCCGTCCCCGTCCCCGCCGTCCTCGGGGGACGGGGCGTCGTCGTCCCTCCTTCTGGACGCCACCGTTGATGAATGAAGCGATTACAAGATGGCCTCCTCTTGTTTTGGGATAAATGAACTGCGCGCAGCGTTAGCCGGCGACGGCTCGGCGCCGCGCTCGGCCATTAATCAGCGAGGCGCGCGCAGGTGCTCAGGTGTTGGGATGATACCTGAGATTAATCCACAGCACAGCCTTTGTTCACGTCAAGGTCTGCGTTCTCCCTCTAAATTTAACGCCCCAACGCACACGCCTGAACACACCTTCCAGAAGTGGAATAAACCACTGAGCGAGGCTGGTTTTCCAGCCCCGGCTCCTCTGGGCCAGATGTTGCAATGACCTTGAGCCAGACGCTAAAAAACCAAAAGTTTGGGAGAGAAACTGAGAGTTTACTGTGGCGTACGAGCTCCAGAGAGAAGAAGAGAAGAAATAGATCGACCCACCAGACCCGACCTTGCCTACCGTTTTACTTAAGAGCAGTCATCTTGTTTGCTTTTGTCTGATTGTATTAGATTACCTTTGAGTTCAGAGTGCTGAGCGTCTGCCCGGTTTCTCACTTTCACTTCCAACAATTGTGCTCCAGCTAGAACCTCTATCTATCTATCTATCTATCTATCTATCTATCTATCTATCTATCTATCTATCTATCTATCTATCTATCTATCTATCTATCTATCTATCTATCTATCTATCTATCTATCTATCTATCTATCTATCTATCTATCTATCTATCTATCTACCTACCTACCTACCTACCTACCTACCTACCTACCTACCTACCTACCTACCTACCTACCTACCTACCTACCTACCTATCTATCTACCTACCTACCTACCTATCTATCTATCTATCTATCTACCTACCTACCTACCTACCTACCTACCTACGTATCTATCTATCTACCTACACAACTACCTATCCATTTAAGATAGAATCATGAAAGAAACAAATAATATATAGATCTAATAGATCTATGTCTCATAGTCCGCTCACACGGGGCTGAGCTGTTGGAGGTCTCGTGGAGAGGAACACGTGTCTCGCTCTACGCAGGACCCCACTAACGTGGTGACCCGCTGTCGGCCTCCATCCTCGTCCTCCGCCGGAAACATCCAGAACGAGCTGCGACCACCACGTCCTCGTCCCAGCCCCGGAACAGGCCGCTCTGCCAGGATCGCACTGGTCTCCACGTAAAGCTGAGCTGCAGGACATGTGCTGTGTGCAGGGAGCAGCAGGGTCCTTAACGGCCTCATTAACAACCCTGGTGACATGTTGGGTGTTAGTGACCAGAGGTCCAGTCATCTCCTATCTCTCTCTCTCTCTCTCTCTCACACACACACACACATTTTTAATATTTAATCGTCTTGATTTGTAGTTATTGTGATGTTATTGTGTTTATGTAAGCTACATCGTGAGATAGAGGAGGAATAAAAGTGATGCTGCAATTAGGTTAATAAGATCTACAATAATTGAGCAATTAACTTCCAGCTAATTTAACAATCGATTGAGTATCAACTAGTTTGTTTTTTTTACGGGTGGAGGTGAAGACCTCATCTTACCATGTGTTAAACTAAAACAACTAACCAATCAGCAGATTGATCTTATATCATGGAGACGTCTCTGGTCCATCATAGGACACATACATACGTACATACCATTCACATTTAAAACTCAAATTGACCTAAACATGCATGTTTTTGGACATGCATAGGGAGAGCATAAATAGCATAATTTTCATTATTTTTAAGTAGGGCAACAAATGCCTTGGCATATATCAGCTTTTGAAATTGATTAGGTGACACAATTTCTAACAGGACCGAGTGAAATCCGACAGACCTTTAGATAAAAAGTAGGATTTGATGTCTCTGCGATCAGTGAACAAAGCTGTCCTCCATCCCATAGGCTTCTCTGACACAAACCCAGTTGTACTCTAAGGTTATATCCTATCTCTAAATTACCGTTTCTGACAAACAGCTGGAGTGCATCCTCGCTCTGGATTCCTCTCCATCACGATGGAGATGTGAGCTACGTGAGAATTTAATTAAGGGCGCTCTGTGGCTGAGGGGAGCTTCTGTTCTATAGGAAATTGGTTTGATAATTGAGGGCTAACGGGGCTATCACAATCACACCGCTGCTCCGCCGCTCCAGAGGGACGACTGATTACCTGCTTGTGTATTACAGGCCCGGTACAGACTTTCATTTTCTTCATCTTTCCCCGGGCTCTGTTGAGTAATTTAGTTCAGGGAATGAGAGCGATGGTGGAACGACCAGAGTGATCGGGTCAGTAAACAGCAGGAAATCCCTCTGAGCCAAGAATTCATTTCAAATGAGATGACCGAAAGACAAGGGATCAGACCAGCACTGTGTGTGTGTGTGTGTGTGTGTGTGTGTGTGTGCGTGTGTGTGTGTGTGTGTGTGTGTGCCGCCTGCTCTGTGAACCCCGTGACTGTTCTCCCCCAGGCTCACTGAGTAACCGGAGGTTACAGACCACCTTAAATATGTGTCGTATTGTTTTAGCTGCTAGATTTAAGGTAGTAGCTTGGAGTCTCGCGTCTGAACCGAACAAAACGCTCCAATACGAACGCCTCGTGAAAAGTCACATCACGCAGGCTGCGTTTGTGAATACGGAGTCGTGACAGCCGCCTCCAACCACACAAAACCAACAAAACAGGACTAGTCATCACACACACACACACACACACACAGACCTCGGTAGCTTTCCATGGCCGCTCTTTATTAGAGTTTGAAGGCCTTTGAGAGCACAGGTACAGAAAATAAATAAGAGCGAAAGACTGTTTGACTCACAGAGGAATTAAAGTGTGATTCATGTTCAAACCTGCAGGTGAGTGATACGTCATCTCTGATGACATCGGTGCTGAGAAATCTCGTATTCATCACCGAACACGATGTTTGGACGCACAGGCCCAACGTGGCAGCGAGACCGACTGGCTGAGGCCGTACGGCAGCACGCGCATTAATCACATGGAAACTCTGATTTATGTTGCTGCGCTTGATGTTTTCCTCTCCGTAATGAGGAACATCCCCCTGTCCCCCCTCCTCCCTCCACCCCCCCCCCCCCCCCCCCCCCCCCCCCCCCCCCCCACCACCACCCACCACCCACCACCCTGGTCCCAGGGGGAGCAGCAGACATTTTTAATGAGATGCACATATTGTTGATCACAAACAGGTGTCTGCTCCACATTCTGCAGAGTAAATTAGGAGACAGCTCACAGAGCTGTCTGCTCCGGCTTCGTTCTGACCTTTGACCTCCCCAGTATTGACTGTCAGCTGGTTGTTACATGCGCTTTTCTATTCATCGTGAGCATTCACATCTATTAATAAACTAGTTACCTGACATGGTCAACATGATTTACCTGTTCACACACATTCCCACCTGTTGACTGTTCAGTATCTCACTTAAGGGGCACTTGTGCTTGTGACTCACAGTTTAATCAGCCACAAGCTGTGGGCCGTTACCAATGCCAAAGCGGTGGTTATGGACCACAAACTCTGAACATTCACCACGGACCACTTGTAACTTCTCTCTCTACACACACACACACACACACACACACCTTCCTATGAACCATTGTCTTGGGAACCACGTGACTGACAGTTAAACCACCTGAGTCCTGGACTTTACCAGAATAAAAAGAACCATTGAAAATCCACAACCTGTATCTAGGTATGACTTGACTTTTTATTACACAAAGGGAAACGCAAAACTCACACAGTTGACTCTCATCATCTAGGGACAATTTAGAGTCTCCAATCAGATGAGAGTAGAGGCTGATTGAAGAGTTTGTCCAGTTTCCTGCTGTGAGGCCATGGCGCTAACCGCTAAGCTACCATGTGGCATCATGGGAAGTGTAGTAGCCTTCCAAACCGCTTAAAGCCTCTGACCTGTAACAAACATCCTGTGATTCCACCATTTTTTCATGTTTTCTGTTCTGTTTGTTCAGTTACACACTGTGTTCTTCTTCTTCTTCATCTTCCTCCTCTTCATCATCCTCGCCGTCTCTGTGGGCCAATCAGGGAGCCACAATATGCAAATGTTGTGGCGAGAATGTCCTATTTCTTTATAAATAGCTGCAGAGGAGGTGTGTTCAGTAAACAAAGTACACACTGTGATGTGTAGACGCGCATGTTCGCTCCTCTTCCTTTGCTTAGAAAAGAGAAATATATATAATATATATATATAAATACAATATTTAGAAAAAAAATTAATAATGAGGATGAGACCTGTAGAAAAGTTTTCATTTCATTTTTTCATTTCATTCATTTCGTTTTCACGGAGAAAAAGTTTCACTTGTTCTTGAACATCAAAATATTTACTGGAGTAGGTACAAGATATAACAATATTTAGAACAATAATGTATAATTACATTATTAGATTCAGTTTGTACTTTTAATAGAAGGGGGTTAGACATTCAATTCTGTGTACATTTTGTTTAAATTTTCCAAAAAAAATCACAGATTTAAGCAAAATATCAATCACAGTACTTTTGCTGTTTGATTTCCACATTATTCATATCCCAGAAATATGAGTATTCAAAAGAACAAACTTTTAATTCAGGTGAGGATGCAGAGTTTAAATGAGGACTTACACCTCTCCTCCTCCTCCTCCTCCTCCTCCTCCTTCTCCTCCTCCTCCTCTGCAGTTCGCATCGTCTGGAGTCGACAGTGGTGTGAAATGTCTCCGTGCTTGGACGACGAAGGGTGCGACCTCCTGGTCAATCAGTCGGGCTGGACCTGCACACAACCAGGAGGCCGAGTCAAGACCACCACGGTGAGACACAAACTTTATGACACTGGACGGCATCCTGATTATGTCATAATTAGTATATGTAATGTGGTGGATAACACACCTGACATCTGAATGATGTAATACTGGAAAAAACCTGATCCACAGAGACAATTAATAGTCAATTTAGACCAAATTTGAAACTTGTATCATACATTTGAGACATCCTTGACTCCCTGGTCCAATCCAGGGTTTGGTCCTAACCAGGGTCAAGCTTTTCTAAATTTCGATGAGTCTTTTGATGGTTAAATAAAACATATCACTCACTGGTTTCACTAGTAACAGATGAAGACTTGTCAGATGCTCAGAAATGGGCAAACAGTCAGCTGCATGTCTTCTGCACTGTAGTCCCACTTTGTTTGCGTTGAACGTTTCCATGCATGCATATAATGCATTATAAAGGCTCACAGGATGTGAGTCATTTTCCTTTTTATGTTCTTCCTTTTGTATTTCTATCAAAGACCTGATTTTAAAATCAGCTTCTTGCAACACATCTTGTTTGAAGGAGGATGCCGCTGGCCTTGTGTGTGTGTGTGTGTGTGTGCGTGTGTGTGTGTGTGTATTGATTGAATAATTACTACCCATGAGCACTTTCTCCTCCATCTGCCGCCCTCCACAGCGGCTGATTAAAGAGTTGTTTAAAGAGCCTCTTTGTGCGGCACATATCGTCACATTAACCAAACCTCAGTCAAGATTTGTTGATTTCTACGACACACCTCTTCATCTTCGTCCTATTGTCTGCCGCTCTTCATTAGTCTGCCGAGGCTGATTACCCGCCGTCCTGCTCGCGCTAATTTGCTCTGTTAAGAGGAATCAGACGGCTCGGTCGAGACTTCACACGTTCGCTCTGTCTGGAATCTCAATGTGAACCACTTGTTAAATGTGACTTTCTGACACTGTGTGATTCTCATCCCGAATGATGTGTCACTTTTACCCCCCTTGGTGTTTCAGTGTCTGGGGGATATTTCTCCTCTCTCCAATCAGGCTTTGTGAATAACTCTAAATGGGATCTAGACTGAAAGTGAGACATGAGAAACACTAAATATGTGTCATACTCTGCAAACTATGTCATGACCCAGGTTTTAATTATTTTCAGCCATAAGACAATATAAAAAGCCATAAATAAGCACAAAGTGGAACCTGAATTTCCTGAAGGGAGCCTCCCAGAGATCCTGTGTCTGTCTATCTATGTATATATCTATCTATCTAATTTTCTAGATCTACAAATTATCAGTTGAGAAAACAGGTCTGATTTCAGGCTCCTCTGCCACAAAATCACTTGAAAGCTCGTAACAAACCACGTCACTTTACAAACTAAGATCATTTGCGTAAGATGTAAGACTTTGATGATCCTGAAACATTCCTTACGATATGACACCCTGAACCTGGACCTGGTTTTTGGAAGGGAAGCTGAGGATTCTGGGAGCTGATGTTGGACTCGTCTCTCACATGTTGACGCTCTGTCATTTCCGTATCCGTGTTCCCTATCCTCACTATGTGGGAAGCTGGCCTGCGGCCCAGCATCGAATGCACAGACGGGGAAAGATCTCATATTTGTGAAAGGAGCCTCTCACAAACAAGCTCGTCGGCTAATGAAGGACAGCGGATCTGATTGCTTTGCTGCGAGGCAAATTAAATTACAGAGACACGGCGCTGAGTGGGCGGACTGACACGCAGCTCGGCTGTGTTTACACGAGGAGAGGAATCAGCGTTCATTAAAGCTCAGAACGCAGGATCAGAGGAACAAAGGACGTTCAATTAGCCCTGCGGAGGTTTACCAGCTTACAGGGGCGAACAGGAAGTGTGGAGGATTTAATTGGTGATACGTAATGAGTGTGGAAGAAGGCAGGGCTGCCCACAGTCTGACATGTGAGTCCTCTGTGGTCAGAGGAGAAAATAAACTAAACTAAAACACTATTTACATGCCAAGTACAGTTCCCTCCCCAGACAGGTGAGACTTTTCCAACTCCAGCAAAAAACAGTGATATTTTCACTCCCTAAGATCAGGCGTCCCTCAGCACACCCACACAAAGTTTTTCACATTTGTTTTAGTTAAAAACGACCAGAATAGAGCAAATTAATAAACAAATGATCAAAAAAATAAGTAAAGACATTAAAAACAAGACGACTATACATATTGAAAGGCGCACAATGTCAAGAGGGAGCTAAAAGCAGAATGTAAATGGATTCTCAGTGGCCCATGTTCATTTGTGAACCTCAAAGGAATCAATAAAGTACTCGTAAGCATGAGAACAATAAATCAGATGCACTGTGTGTTTGTATGCAAAGTATAAAGTTAAACTCACACACCTTTACAGAGGTCACTAAGCTACACAGAGCAGAGCCTGAGCCAGAGACATACTCTTCTGATACATACTCTTCTCAGACATACTCTTCTGATACAAACTGATACGATCTTCCATCAGTCAAATGACACAACAAATAATCTCCAAAACGCTTTAGTTCCTCACCAGCCTGCGTGTGGGAGCTGGACCCAGCATCCACTCAGGAATTAAAAGTGGGTTTGTAGTTTTCTGTGATATCAGACGAAGCGGCCCCGGCTTCCCCAGTATTAATGAGACGGCTTCTTCTTATCTGGTGGAAGAGAAATAAATAGTAACTGAGCCGGTTGTTCCTCACCACCATCCCCGATTCATCATAAAGCAGCTACGCTGGAAACAAGGCCGTCTGCTTTCCAGTTTACTCTTGAAACACACACACACACATACACACACACACACACACACACACAGCTCTGATGTCTGAGGGCTGTGTTTGCTGTTGTGCAGCACTGATGTGATTCAAGCTGATGGAGAACCAACAACACAATGGAGCTCATTTCCTTTGTCTCCTCTCTAATTGATGTTGACAGAGGATTTGGGGGTTTTAGGTTTCTTTCTTTCACTTTTTTTCTGTTTTTGCAGCATATTTAATTGAAACGAGAGTGTTGTCATTAACAGTCTGTGTTTACATTTTGAAATCTGTCATTGTTGTAGTTTGATCTTCCAGTTTGGTGACTCGTTTCATCATTTTCTTCCATCTGGGATCAGTTAAACCAATATTGTGTAGCTTTTATTTGAAAATGAAAAGGGCAAGGATGAATACTAAATTCAACCATTCTAGGAAGTGGAAGTAAACTTTCATCCATTTCCTAAACCCACATGATACTTAACCCTTACCCACTGTATATACACAGGGTTTGGAGGGGGCATCCACCCTGGACAGGTCACCAGTCCATCACTGGGTTAAGATAATATCATAAATCAGGTTAAAGGTGTTATTAAACCCTTAAAAAACAGCATTACCAGACACTGATGCCTCCTGGATTTCAAAGTCAATTGTGTGAACGTGTGAAGAGCTGATTGGAAGTCCAGCTCAACACACACCCACACACACACACACACAGACACAGACTGTTTTACCCAGATCACACAGATCAGACATGTTAAGGGGAGTCAAAGCTGTTTTCAGACAGGACTGGCTAAGACTCGCCTCGAGCGAACCGCTCGGCTCTGCTCATTCACACTCAACACCTGGCTGTGAATTAAAAGCTTCCTCCCGCTGGGGGAGAGGAACAAGCGATGTGCGACAGGTGCCGGCGCTCTGATCCTCTTCCTGTAATTGATCCCATTGGGCCGCCGGGCCTCAGCCAATCACAGCGCGTGTTTAAACCGCAGGTCTGTCTCCAGCAGGAGACGAGGCGGGGGAGGGGGGGATGTTTGATCGCCCGATTAAAGCTCTGATCAGTCGGCCTGGTCCGGTGGTTTGTCTTTCATTTCACTATTAGGTGGAACAGAGCAGGAACAGTAGGAGGGGGAACGGGGGAACAGAGGCATGTGATTGGCTGAAGCGTCACTCATGTCTTCATAGGAGAACAGTTGATGAACACAGTGGGGAGTCCAGCACCTGAAGACACGTCCCTCAGGTCCAGCTCATATGTTGTCCTGGACCTGCCGGTAAACACATGTTAATGTGACGCCTACTTGATTGAAGTACATATACAGATGTGCATACTGTATTCTGATGTTGAAATCTGGTTTCTTCTGCCCCTAGTGGCCATAAATAGCTCCATTAAAACATTAAATTTAGCATATTTTATTCCGGTACGATCTCTACAATGTGCATGCGAGGGCGTCATCTTTTCCACTGAGGAGGTATGAGCAGGTGTAGCGATGGAAAGCAGGATTTATTGCATCTTCTGGAGGTTTGTTTGGTTTCGTTCGTTCTACCGCAGCATCTCTGTCCTTGGAAAAACAAAGTGTGTGACTTTAGCTGTCGCTAAAGCTGCTGCATGTTTATGCGCTTTTGCGCCGAGGCCTCCTGCGCAGCTGAAACCAGCAGCTCTGAATATATTCCAGCTCGTTCCAGGAGAGAACGACACGGGAACAAATCACAGTCTCCACAATCGGACAGAAATCCAATTCTCCTTGGAGAAAAGGTGAATGTAAGCGCGGCGTGATGCAAATCCAGACAATGAATGTACTGTACGTTTCTCGGTGGGGAAAGAGAAAAGATTGCAGCTGGTGTTTTCACCGTCTTCCTCGCTCACAAAGAAGCTCTCAGGGTCGGTTCGACTGAAACATCCTCGGAAACATCTAGAGGGAGTGTGAGCTTTCCACAGTGTCCTTCTACTTCGACAGGATCGTGTTGTCACTCAGCAAATGTCCTGATTCATTCACAGGCATTCACATTCTTCAGGATTCATTAGCTGTTAAGAGTTGAGCTCTCACCTGATGAGATCAATAATTCGAGCTGTTCTGATCAGTCATCCTCTCCTTTTTCTGAGGTTGTGAACTTAAAAACTCAAACCAACACACAAAACTGTGTCACACAAGTCAATTTTCTGATGTTTTTAAGCAGTTTTTTTCATAAACTCACCACAGCTGTAAATGACTATGTCATCTGCATAAAGTGTGATGTGACTGTCAAAGCCTCAGTGAGGCGTCCGCAAAGGAATCACAGCGGACAGACGAGGACAGAAAAACATTTAGTTTATGTTACAATAAAAAAATAAAGATGTTTTAAAGATGTTTTTATTGACGTTTTCCTCACGGGATGTTGAGGGGATGTCGATGGGAAGATCTATTTATGTTTCAGTTTCTTCCTCTTCCTGGATTCTGCATCATTAAAACTCTCTCTCTCTCTCTCTCTCTCTCTCTCTCTCTCTCTCTCTCTCTCTCTCTGTCTCTCTGTAACCATGGAAACAATCAGTAGATCATTTCTCCCACTGAAGGGAGCGAGTTAACTGGAAGATAATGGAGCAACAATTTAAGGTTATGAGCGGGGTTCATCTTATGGTTTTTCAAGCTGATTTGTGACATTTATCCTCAGTGGATTCTGCTGACTCAGCACACATGGCGGGTCAGGAGGAGGAAGAGGAGGAAGAGGAGGCAGGGGAGCTCCGCTTGTCGTGACACAGGCTTCTCCTCGGCGTGGACGCTTCAGTGTCAGCCTCGGCCCGCGACACATGATGCGTTCCCCAACGCCTCCGTGTTGACTCCGTGTCGATGGTCCCGGCTGATGTGTGGCACTCACCGTGAATCCGAGTCGTCCTTGTCTGACTCCTCCGGCTCTTTTTGGATTCCCGCTGCAGTCAAACAGGACGGACATGAATAATTCAGGGCCGAGCGGCTCAGAGGTGCTGCTGCTGCTGCTGCTGAAGCTGCTGCTGCTGCTGCTTCTTGTGAGTCTTCACCTGAAAGCAATTACAGAAAGCTCTGCCGCCACAGAGGGGACAGAAATGAAGTGTCTCCGCTCGTCCTGGGAGCTCCAGGTTTTTTAATCAGAGCCTTCAGGAAGACGCAGACGTGCTGAGATGCAGCCGGTATGTGTACGGCGGCTCGACTGTCAAATGAAGGTGCAGCATAGGTTTGCAATAAAAGTGTTTTCTTTCTTTTTCATCCTGAATAGAAAACGTTTGCTGATCATAGGTTTGTGTGTGTAGAGAGAGCAGGAAGCAGAGGCCAACAAATATATGAACAACTTACATTTGGATGATGTTTGAGCTCAAGTTTTAAGGACATGCCACAGGCATTTTAAACATTTTTCTTGGTCTGCAGGTGAAATTTATTGAAGGAAAGCAAATGTTTCTTAATCTCTGTTTATATATAATAAGACATTTTAATAGAATAGAAGAGAATAGAAAAGAATAGAAACTTTATTGGTCATTGCATAAAATACACAGCATCAAATACAATGAAATAAGAATTGCCACTCATGATCAGTGCTTCAAGACTAGCTAAGAGAATATAAATACTACTAATAATAAGTATGTAAACAGACAGGACTCCATACTGCTATTACTGGATTCTTTCTGAACGATTAGCTGTGCTTTGAGAAGTTTAAGATGAATGTGGAGTCTGCAGTGAAAGCAGAGGAGTCTGAGACTCTTAAAAAAAAGAAGAAGACTCATAATCTGGTGGAAATATCGATCAGAGATGCTGGGATCTGGGGAGATGCTGGGAGTGAGACGTGGCGGCCCGGAGTGATGTGGAAAATGTGAAAAACTCAGATCTGTGACCTCAAACAGCTCAGTCAGAGCCACTGAGGGTCAAAGTCAAACTCTACATGAAAAGTCTTGTTCGCGTCATCCAGGAGAGGCCCTGACAGAGTAGCTCTTCCCTCGGCTGTGATGTTAATGCGTCGCCGTGCTGTTGCTGCTGTAATTGGAGGGCGGACTGTGTGGTTTTAATTGTGAGGCCTGTGTGAGGCTCCTTCTCTCTAATGAAGCTCCGCAGAATGGAGACGCTGCCAGAAGCAGCAGGAAGGAGAGGACGAGGCTGAGGACCCGATCAGCCTGAGCCTCATCAGTTTTGTATATTTCGTTTAAAGGACGTGACAAAATCATGTTGTTTATGTCTCTAGTTTGTAGAGCTCTCGTCTCGGTTCACTGAGCACAGCCTGAGCTGGTCTGTCAGTTTTGGTCTCATCTAGACTTTGAAATATTTGGAGAAACTTGAATGGAACTTTTTCTCTGTGATTGTGTGACTTGTTTCTTAATTATTCCTCCTATCTTCCTTTTCTTCTGTCCAACAATCCGATACTAAAAGACACTTCAGTGTAGCATTAATAGTTTTATTTTAGAAACTGGAACATATAGATAGACAGAATTGTCAGTTATAGCAGTTGCGGTTGTTTTTCTCCTGTACACTATATAATTTCCCATAAATCCATAAAGGTCTCGGAGGAACAAAGATGCTCTGAATGCTGTATGTTCTTGCACAGGCTGATTATCTTGTTGTGCAGGAGCATGTAGTGTTTCACTATATGACAATCAGGGTTAAAACAGCACTTGATTAGCTGAGCTCTGTCCATTATATGGTGGCGGTCTGCAGTAATGAGAGCCCCAGCTGTGAGGTGAGGTTGCAGAGGTTACTATGAGCGGCAGCCAGCGTCATGTCAACAACATGATCAAAACAGTTTACACACACTGAATCCCTGTTTATTCTCTTTCTTGTTTATGTTTTATTGTTTTTGTCTATGCTTCCACGCTTCAGCCATCGTTCATAATGAAGTATGAGCTCCCTGTTCATGACGAGAAACGTTGCAGTACACACACCAGGCCAGTAGTTGGCAGTGTGATTTGAGGTTAATGGCTAATGATAGCGAAGCCACAGGAACAAAAAGGGTTCAGTATCACGAATTAGGTGGAGAGTGTAATGTCATCACAATAACCTCTTTCACATTTCAACAATATGTTTCTCATGTGATAATGTGAAATTAACATTATTTAAAGATGTTATAGTTACATGTAATGACAAGATAATGTGAGGCAAGATATGTCTCGTTTCAGTTAAACTGTGCTTCATGTTCGGCTTGAGACGCTGTGAGATTGTAGAGCTTGTTAGAGAGAGAGTTTGAGAGTTAGAGTTTGTCATCGTTATTGTAAGAAGGATTTTTAAGTGCATGGTTTTGCACAGAAGAAAGAATGAGTTTGACCATCTTGCAGTGACATTGTTCCTCCTAAATCATGTTAGATTAGAAATTCACATTCTTCCTAGGCCATTTTGAGAGGCCTTTAAGAGAAGTTCTAACACATGCATGCATGAAATTAAGGTAACTTAGCTCGTGGCATTTTCAGCATCTGAAAGACTCTGAGACATATAAGAGTTTTCCACGAGAGCAAACTCAAGAGCAAGAGCAAAACAAATAAAAAAATAATCATTTTGGCTCTGTAGTTATACGTCATCCTTCGCTCTGCGCTCTGATTGGCTGAGACAGATGCTCTGCTGACCTCGTTGCTCTCCATCCTGCAGGTCTCCTGACAGCGGCGGCGAGGACGGACGCTCCACACAGACGGACAGCTTCCCATCGTCCATCGCCCCCCACCGCCACACTGACGACCACCCGTCAGCCGCCGCCGCCACCACCAGGGCTGCGGAGCCAGGCAGCGGCGCCCCCTCGCTGCGTGGAGGGACACTGCAGCCCCGCGTTACTCCTGGGACTTCAAGAAGAGACTTTGTTTGTTTCCCCCCAAGAGCTGCTGGATGGATGAATTCCCCTCGTTTGGCGCAGAACTCTGTTTCCTTTTTACAGACCAAAGAAGAACAGAGCCAACGACGAGACGTTCAGAAGCCTCCACGCAGACACACACGTGCCACCACATCCATGTAAAGACTTAAAGACAGTGCGGTATCATACGGGATGTGACTGAGCAAAGCTGTAAATGAGATAAAGACAATATTGTGCAGGTCTGAAGGTCTCGGTGTTTTTACGATAAGAACGTTGAGCATTTTTAGATAGACACCTGAAGATCTGAGGCTGAAATCAAGGACATGTAAACACGTAAACCAGGTGAATTTACTTTTATAGGACACTGCAGAAGTTAAACAGCTACACTTAAACACTTAATTACCCTGAGACAATGGAAATGATCATACCATTATTGTTATTTTTTATTGCATTGACGCTGTTTTAAATGGATTTTTTGCCATTTCATCGATGGGCACCTTCACAGAGTCACTTTGATTTATGAAGTTCTCATTATTTCCAGCCAGCTGATGAGAGCAACCAGGGTAGAAGCAGGGATCGACTTTGTTGACTGTTCAGATGGCACCGCCACAAGTCCCACGTGTCTCACAAACAAGTTTGTTTTTTTAGTTGAACAATTCCATTAAAGTTTCGTGTTTTCATTACATTTGTTTCCAGCCGTCATTAGCGAGGTGTAATTACAATTAGCGCTTAGCTCAGAGGTTCCCCGTGCCTGGAAATACACACACTCACAAAGAATTGCTGCAGAGTCTTACGTAACATTTACACCTGGGTATTACAATGTGATCCAAATCCAGAGGCATCATCTGGATAATAAATTATCTTTTCAAAGCGCCCTGGTTGTCCTCATTGAGATCGAGTCAAGAGGGAAAAAAAACAAAAAATGAGGCAGCAGGAAAAAGAAAAGTATCTAGAGACTCTCTTTAAAACTTTATTGTAAAACACTTGACAAACATGAAGTGTCAGTGGGCTAAAACTGGATTTACATGATTCCAGCTCAATCCTACATCCACTGATTGTGTGTCCATCTGTTGTTTCACTCTCCTCACTGATCTCGACACTTACAAACATAAAACGTGCAGTCGGAGTAAATTTCTGGTGCTTCTCCTCCTGTTCGCGGCGTAAAAGTGGGCTAATGGTGCAGAGGGATCAGAAGTAGGCCAGAATTTAAAGTTAATAAATAAAAGAGGATAATGTAAGAGCAGAGGAGCCTCGGAGAGCTCAGCCTACATTCTGTGCCGTATTTTTAGTTCGTCTCACGCCTGAACGTCGACTCTATCACTCAGCAGGAAAGTGACTGGAAACAACGTCTGCGTGACAGCGAGACGACGGGTCTGTGGCACCTG
This sequence comes from Karalla daura, assembly GCA_029224185.1. Classification (NCBI taxonomy): domain Eukaryota; kingdom Metazoa; phylum Chordata; class Actinopteri; order Chaetodontiformes; family Leiognathidae; genus Karalla; species Karalla daura. The sequence goes on from CM055196.1 coordinate 22,630,983, forward strand.
TCAGTGTGAGGAGCCCGGGAAGCTGCAGCTGCGACTTAGCGATTTCATTCACCTGCTCATAATCACCTGCATGACGTCGCTCATCTATCTTTAGTAGTAAACAATCTGAAAAACGTCTCAGACTCTAGAGACTTATGAAAAGTTGACCAAAGTTGAAACCAGCCAAAGGGATCCTAACTTCCTGATAGTGACCGACAAGTGTTTTGGTCTAGTCTGTCCATGTTTGAATCCTAAGAGCTGCTTAGCATGGGTTTCAGTGTCTCAGGGAGGAGGAGGAGGAGGAGGAGATTTGAGTGTGATTTCAGGTAAGAATGAAACACTAAAGCACCGTTCACCTTTACCAGGTGTGTTCAGAATCTGCATTCATGTGCATGTCACACCACAACGTCAGCTCGATCACCTTCAGTCAGCAGCTAATTTCATATAACTTTGCATATAACATCCAGCTGTTCCTTTAAACTCAGATACCACAATAAACTGGACTGAAACATCACATATAGCACAACAGTAGATCTCCCTGAACGTCCCAGAGGACCTTTTCAAGGAGGTTGTGTGTGTGTGTGTTTAACCATGTCCTTTACACGCTCCGATATAATGACCATGTGCAGGGATGCTAGATTAGCCCAGCCGTCTGGGCCTCGGCTCAGATCGGTCCTGTCCAGCAGCTCATGTAAAACAGCGCAGGTCTGAACGGCCTCACAGCGAGGTGCAGTTTAGCACACGTCTGTCGCATGGAAAATCCCTCTTAATTAGAAACTGGGACAGAGAGACGGGGACAGAGAGAGGAGAGAGAGCACACACACACACACACACACCAAAAACACACATGATCAGCCTGACCAGGGTATGAATCAGTAGGTGGAGTTACACTTCCTCATTCCAGCTGAATTCCTCCTGAATGGGATGAACTGTTTACATGTGATATGACATAATCTTCCTGGGTTTTTACATCCATTGACACATTAATTTTCTTTTTGTTTAATGATGTTTAATTCGTTCAGTATTTTCAGTTAAAAAACTAAAACTCCCTCCACAGAGGACCAGTTTTGTTTGGCAGCTGCCATCTTGAAGCGTTTTCCATTATCACGGAGCCAATGAAGTAACAGCCGCTGCTCCAGAAACACATCCACCGTTTTCATTTCTTTTCATTTCCTTGGGTGTAAGTAAGGATTCATTTCGCCTGTCTAAACCCGAATGAAACTCCATCAGCTTTGAGCTTTTAAACTGAATAAAACTGGAGTATCTGGATCCAGTGAAACCCACCGAGTGACCTTCTCCCCAGCAAGCCTCCAGCAACGTTTGATAAATGCTTTGTAGTCTTGACATCTGAACATGTTTAAATGTGAGACATGTTATAGATGAAATGTTACAGTAATGTCACAGGGATGCCACCCCCCCCACCCCCCCACCCCTCCTCCGCCCTCATGGCTGCAGGGAGTTGAGCTGATGTCAGCCAATCGTCAGGCTCCATTTAACACCACTAACAACCTGAATACATTAACACCTTTTATTACACCTCTGCTGCTGGGATCCAGCCTGTGTGTGTGTATGCGTGTGTGTGTGTGTGTGTGTGTGTGCCTGCACTCGCCACACAGACAGAACTGTAACGAGTGCTTAACTAACACAGGGGGGGCATTTTTCCAAAACGGGGTCTGGAGTTGGGTCACGGCTCATCAGGAGGTTTTTGTAAAGGTTCCACAAAGCTGCAGCACGCTCCAGCAGACGACAATGAGCCATAATAAAAGAGCAAAATGTAAAGCTGTAAAGCGTCCAGCATCCTTTGACCAAATAAAGTTAATACCCAACTTTGAAAAAAAAAGAAACACACTCAGTTTCAAGGTCTCCACTATGAGTGTTTCCTTTTTAGCACAGTGCACTTTTTATATAATCTGTTATCTCTCATTACATATTGCATGGGGCTGCCACAGTTTCTTTTTTATTTCCTTTCTTTTTTTTTCCAATGAGATGCAAACTGCTGAAAGCCTCCACCTTTTGTTTATTTCATGTGCGTCGGAGCTGCAGAATATGTTTTATTCACACTGAGCTTCTGCTTCATTATCTGCCAGAGCAGACAGAGATCAGCTCCAGAGACGCGGCTGTCGTCTTCATTACTGACCCGTGGTAACACTGTCGGGCGAGCAGATGCCAGGGAAATGAAAGGATAAGAAAGAGACAAAGCTTTACTTCTTTAAAAGCTGCTGTAAGTTTATGATAATTGATGGCTATAGCGGACACAACAGCTCAGGCCTGGGCTCTGTGGAATCAGCGATGCATGATAAAAGCAGAGTTTTTTCGTCTCTCCGTTTTCGTCTTTTTGAGTCGCTTTGCTCTCGAACTGAGAGAACGGGCCTTGTGGCGTTTTCCTACCACAGACGCGTTAGCGCCGTCACAGTCGCGGTCCTGATGGAGCCTGTGTTTGTGTGTCTGCGTCTGTGAACCAGTCTGTGAATGTTAAATCCAGACTTGGCAGAGCTCAGCGGGGCTCTATTAAGCGCTGCCAGCCCCACTGACACGATGCCACTAAAATGTGACCCGAGCTGAGAGAGCGTGTGTGTGTGTGTGTGTGTGTGTGTGTGTGTGTGTGTGTGTGTTCTCACATTTGATATTCCAGCAGTGTTTCTCAGCAGTTTAGACCAGTGTGGGAATCTGGAACAGTGACTGGAACAGACACGCAGCTCGGTCTGAGGACAAACAAAACAAAGACTCTTATTCTGAAAAGCCGATGCGCCGGAGGCTGAAGAGCAGGGAAGGCAAATTAAAATGAACAAAATGATGTCGAAAAAGAAAAAGAAAATGTATGAGGGCAGGACAATTAGCACCATCAGCTGTTCACTGATGCATGATACTTAGGTGCTGGCATTTTTCTCTGAAAACTTTTATTTTACTCATATTTTTCAACGATTTTTATCTCAGGAAAAGCAGAGAAACTCTACCATCGAGGAGGAGCTCGTCCATATTTGTTGCAGCATCGTTATGGGAAAAAATGACCAAACACAGATGTCTTTTTGTCCCAGTGCCGAACAGATTGCTTGAGAGGTGTTTTCACACCTCACATCTCGCATCTCTCACATCTGCTCTGGAAGTAGTCGGCGAGTTTCAGGACTCACATCTGCAGCTTCTGCTGAACTCCCGAAGAATTTCAGCCTGGAAAACTCGGCACCACTTTACATTTTTTCAAGTGCAAATGTGTGACCGTATACATATTTATAGATAGTCATGTGTCGTCTGCATGAAGGCATACAACAAATAAATCAAATAAACAGACACAACTGAAACTTTGTGTCCTTGGAAAAGCAAGGAGAAAGTCTGAAGGTGACAGAAGTTGTGAGACATCAGATTCACTTTCCTGCAGGGACAGGAACGATGAACACATCAGCTGTTTCAAAGGTCCAAATATTGTGCAGATGCACCCAGGATAACAGGACACATGAGGATTTATATTGTGTGAAAACACAAAAACACGTTATTATCATCATCAAAGACTGGCACAACGTCATGTGACAAGAAACAACGTTTGTCTTGAGGTTTTAGTGTTTATTGGAACTTCTATTCAATGTTGGCGTTTACAGTCAAAGAATTCTGCAGAGCTTCAATTATTCAAGCTAAGAAGCTTTTCACACACACAACACACACACACACACACACACACACACATACACGCTAACTAATCAGAGTATATGCATCAAACTACTCGCAGGTCAGTTTCTCCCCACCACGTCTGAGCAGATGAACCCCGAGCTCTGAGCTCTAATGGATGTCGTGGCATGAAAAATGCAGCAGCTTCCCCTAAAACCTTCATCCTTTACATTCCTATATGGTGCATGTAACATTAGCATGATGAGACACACACACACACACACACTCACACACACTTTATCTAACACATGCAGGCTTCTCACAGAAGAGTAATGCCATTTTCCATCAACCTGAATTATGTTGTACACTACTTGTGTTGCATATAAAGATACATACTGTACATATTGATTGTGTGTATGCATGTGTGTGTGTGTGTGTGTGTGTGTGAAAAGCTTCTTAGTTTAAATAATTGAAGCTCTGCAGTTACACGTTTCTAGGATGTGATGCACATAAATTTTCTTATTTACATACTGTAGATATACACACACATACCGATACACACACACACACACACACACATATCATCACTTTCTGTCTTCACTGAACCACTTTAAAGTATTTTCTTCTCTTTTTGCAGCTCCTGTGTTGTGGTGTTATATGTCGTCAGGTGTCCACCTGTCACATGTCGTGTTCAGCTTTATTTCCTGTCTCCCTCCAGTTCCACCAGTCCTGTGTTTACTCCTGCTCCTCCATCTCCAGCGGGCTGGACGGTGTGGCGTGAGCGTCCTGCCGGCCGGAGAGAGGAAGGTGACATTCAGGACTCTCCGCTCGGCCGTGAATCAATCCGTTTTGGTCTCCGGCGTTGGGCTGCTGCACAACAGAAGCGCTGCGCTTCCTGCTGCCTGTAATCCTGTTACTGCACCTCCGCCACCCGCAGGAGGGCTTTCCTACCCAGACGTGCGGGATGGAAGGTCACGGGATGTATTATCTGAGGAGAGGGTGGTGGTGGTGACCGACAGACAGGAGGAGGAGGATCTGAACAAAGCCTCAGCTGAGCTCTGAGGCTCTCAGGAATTTATTTTGTCCTTTCCGTTCTGATTTGTACACCTCTACATGAGTGAAATTACTTTGGACGTTAATAGTGGTGTTTGGACAATGTCTGGACATTGATGAATGTGTTTTTGAAAACACATTGGGTTTACACACACAAACCAATATCCTGACTGAAAATGAGAGTTCAGCTTCGCAGGGCGCTCTGCCGAGGGAAGCGTTTGTCTCACAGTAAAGTAAAGCAGAAAAGCAGTGAGAGACGTGTGCCCATAGAGAATTGTCCCGTTTCGATGCCACAGTGAGATAATCCAAACTGTAAAGAAACAAAATGATCTTGACTGTGACTTTATGCATTAGTGATACTCAAACAGAAACATCTCAACAAGGCATGTGTCAGATTTTGCACTTCAGACCTGGCATTTGTCCTGAAACAGTGTTGAACTCCAAATATCGGTTCATCTGACTTTAAAATGAACACAGCAGTGTTGGGCTTGAATGGAAACCCTTTCCAGCCTTAAGTATTTAGACAACAGGCATGAATGCACTGAACCATAATGCAGTGATGGTTTGTTTGATGTGCTTTTAACTACTGAGTACAATTTCATATCAGATTTTCATACACTGTGAACATGACAAGAAACTGTCTTGGTTGTGTGTTATATTGTCTCTTGGGGATGTATTGTTTATTTAACAAACAACTTTGTGCTCTTAACACTTTTCCAGGTTAACAGTGTTTAAACAACACAAAAGCAAAATACAATAATTGTATTTTGCTTTAATCTTTGCTGTGAAACACCATCATGCACCCTTCCAAACTTGCCCAGGTATCCATTGACAACCGGTCACCTCTGATGTTAATACTCTGATGTTTCTCTTTGCACATGTGCAGCCCAATCAGCGCCTCCCTCTGCCTGATGTCACCGTTAATTAAAGAGGACAGAAATCTGATTTTCATCCTCTCAGCGTCAGCACGTCCCAGCGTTGGGATCCAGCAGCTGAAGGTCTTTGTTTCCGATCCTGATCCTGATCCTGGACCATCTGCAGCTTAGTCGACAGAATCCCTGACCCATTCATCACGGCCGAGCGTCTCCGTCTGGAGCCCCGATCGATGCAGCACATCCGATCGGCTCTCGTCTCCTTGAGGTGGACGTTTGTTTACCCCGCTCCGTTTTGTGCTTGCAGAATAACTCTTTTAAAGTTTTTTTCCACAAAGCTGGACTCTGTTTCTTGGCACATTTTTCTCCACCCCAGACTCGGTCGTCCTGTTCCTCCCTCGCTATTCCCCAAAGGTGTGGGGGCATTTGGAGGTGGAGTATAAATTAAAGATGCCGAGAAGAGCTCTTCGCTCCTCCAGGATCGCAGACATCTGGAAGTTATCTCTCTGTGTCTGATTTATTAATAAGATCACCTTGTTCAACAACTGGAAAACTGCAGATTAAAGGATCAGGAGAGACTCACCACGAGCCTGGCGTGGTCACGTAAAGTGTGGAGACTCCCTGCTTTAATATAGGAAGATTTCCCTGTTTTCCCTTGAGTGAACTCCCTGCAAACCCACACAAACTTACAGAAGTTACAGAACAAGAATACAATGAATGGAGGCTGAGTTTGTACTACCTAGAGCTCCCAAAATGCTGCTGCATGTGAGTAAGAGGTTAGAGTTAACCTATGAAGAGCTACAGTCCAAAAACAATATCTATAATACATAAAATCTGAAAATATCTATTTAGCACCTGGTTAAAAGTCCTGTGCGATGTGTAGATTTCACTAGCTATTTAGATTCCACTACAGATCTCTGTTATAAGTGCTTTTATTCCCAAAGGTTCTGTTTCACAGCACAAACTCACTTCAGCTCCGGCCTGAACACATACACAGGAACCTGAGGGTGCAGATGGCCAAACACTGCAGCCAGATATGAGTATGACATGATACAACCAATCAGAATACAGTGAGAGATCAATGACAAAACAACTAGAGATGTGTTTCTTGTTCTGACGGTCAAGATGGCACTTGGGCTCCACCCCACCCCTTCCCTCCACCCCTTTTTTGTGCACTGGAGACGCCTCGATGGATGAAGATGAGGATGGATGGAGCTTTAATATGATGTAACACTGCCAAGCTCTAAATAAAGCACAGATTTCATATTGTTCCTGCTTCTGGTTTGCAGGTTGAAACTCTGGGTAAAGAATATATATATGGGATGTCACTGTTATTGTTTTCTTGCAAAATTGGACTTAGGTTAGTATTTGTCATGAACACTGTTCTGGGAGAGTCTGTTGTGTTGAGAGTTTCACTGAAGTGGTTGAAAAAGAGTTGCGACGCCCAACTTGAAGGTACTTGAAGTCGGCCTTTATTCTAGTTGTGTTCAGGATCTCACCCAAATAGAGTTTGTGAGAGAGGAGGAAAGGAAGTGGAAAACTTTAGGACACAAACTTGCAGACCTGTAAAACGTAATCAAACGCTCGGTATTTCTCAGTAAGTTACAGCATCGAGAAATTCACAGCGTGTCGGGGTGTTGTTTTTGTCACTGCACCAGTGGAGACTCTGGAGTCTGTGTGAGGTCCGTGCAGACTGGCATCAAGGAGTCCTGAAGGACAAGCGGGGGGGTCGAAGGTCGTCCGTGGCAGGGAGGAGGAGGGAGGAGGAGGAGGGAGGACAGGTACAGGAAGCGAGACAGGTAGGACAGCTCCGTCCCTCTGCGAGCCGCCGGGGGAGCAGAGGGAGACGCCGCCGCCTGCGGATGATTTATGTCGGGGTCGCAGCGGTTTGCTGAAGGTGAGACGAGGACCGAGGTGGGTGAGGACTGAGAGAAGCGTCCCAGCTCGCTGCGGTGACACCTGTGGACGCGGGCCCTCAGAGGAGGCCTCAGCCCCTCCTCCCCCTCCCCCACCCCGAGCTCCCTCTGCCTCAGCCTCTCCTACAGCGGCTAAATTAGATCCCGAGGACATTTATCATCTGGCAGGATTCAGCAGCAATGCTAAAATGTCTCGCTCTCTCTATTACATGCTCTCACAAAAATCTCTTTTCTCGGAGTGATGAGTTTGAAGTGACCTGCGGGGTGAGATGTGACAGCGTGAAACAGCTGGAGAGACTTTCTCCTCGGATGTGAAACAGCGAACGCTGTGTTTAATCTGCAGTTTTCACTTCTGGTCTCATTCAGGATCGATTCTCCGGAGGGAATCGCAAATGAGACCGGTGTTGAGCTGCTGCAGAGATGAAGCTTTGCTCCAAACTGTCTGAGAAATAACGCAGCTTTAAAACAGCCTGCCAAACTTTATTATCTCGGCTGAAGCCGATTTTGTAGCGTAATTAGACCATGATTACAAAATCAACCTTTTAATCCAGATTTCCATATTTACTCTAAGGTTTCTATAACTTTTTCGTCTGGCAGAGAGTTAGAGGAGGAGATCAATTGTCACATCTGCACAGTGAACCGCCAGAAAATCTTTGCTTTGCTTCATTTGTTTCTTTACCATGTGGCGTGTGTCATCACAGCATCAAAACAGGAAGCACATGTCAATCACTGCTTCCTCTCCTCTCTCCTTTACTTGTGCATGCAATAAAACAACAAAACTGGGTGAACATTTCAAGCAATAACTGAGTGTAAAGGAAGTAAAAGAGTTAGTAAAATAGAAGTATAGAAGAGGCACCGCATGAAGAGAAAAGCCAAGATAGCAGTTCAGCTAGAGAAGTGAGAGAGAAAGATTGTAAAAGGAAGAAATGATTTAAATGAGGAGGAGGAGGAGGAGGAGGAGGAGGAGGAGAAGCTGCAAAGGAATGAGAAATGAGTAACAAATGTAGGAAGCAGTTACAGGAAGTAAGGAGGGAAATTTAACAAAGCTCCGTGACGCGTTTCCATCCTCTGACAGATGTTCCCCTCCTCTCTCTCTCTCCTCTCTCTCTCTCTCTCTCTCTCTCCCTCTCTCCCTCTCTCTCTCGCTCTGTCTCAAACATGCAGCTGCACCTGGACCCAGCATCAATGATTCACCGCCCGGGGCCGCAGACGGAGGCCGGCGAGGAGCCGCTCTGCGCTCTCGCCCGGCCGCCGGCTTTAAAAGGGAAAATGTGTCGCCCTCGTCGGACCGTGTGTTAACGTGAGCCGATGTCACGCCATGTTGCATCACACGTAGGGATGATCCTCATGACTAAATCACACGCAGGTCTGAGAGCTGCCGCTCGGCCAATCAGCACCCAGGAAATCAAGGAGCGTTCGTAGCACAGCACAAACAGTGAGTAACGGGCAGAATAACGTGAATATGTTGGTCAGTTTTAAATGCAATTAAAGCCTCAATGTGATCACTTTTCAAAACTGTAAAACATGTGAGCTAACAGTTTACTACCTATTATGTGACGATGCCTTCCACTAGACCTATTTTTGATTAGCAAACTGCACAAAAACTTACAAAGACTGATCAGCCCCAGGTATTTACAAAGGGTTTTTAGTACTAGGCCAGTAATGCAACAACTATTCAATTACATATTATGTTATTGTGCTATCAGCTGCATTCTGGGTTGCTGTAAATGTTTGTTTATTTCATATTTAGTTCTTCGACCTTTGACCTCAGCGGAGTGTTTCATCATTATCTCACAGCTCTGATAAACCTTTTTTTTTTGTTCTTTCTTGTCGCTTTTTTTTTGTCTCGTTTTTTGACAGTTTCCTTGGTCACACTTTGCTCCGCTCTGTCTCCGGGACCCGTGTGAGAAGCGGCTCCGCGCTGAGCGCTGTTTAACCTGCCGTGAGTCGCTCGGCCTCCTGGGAAACGCGTCCCGCTCCGCTCTACGCCTCCATCCATCATGGCCGCCGCCGCCCGGGGAGGCTCGGGGCGGCGTGCTCCCAGGGGGGGCGAAGAGCCGTACATCCACACAGGAGCAGCAGAAGGACGCGATAAATAAATGTTTTGCGTGAAATAAATCAGCGGAGGGTTTCACAGTTCAGGACGAAGCTGCGCTCTTCTTCCTCAAGCTGGGGGAAAACAAAAAACAGCCAGAACCAGGTCTAATCTAATCTCATCAGTCACGTCAGAGGGACCGTCCACTCTCACCTCGTGTTTATTTTTACTACGTACGCGCTCAGCACGTTTCTGTTACTGATGCAAAAAAGAGGATGTTAGCAATTGCAAATTATTTGGGTAAAAGAAAAAACTTTGATTATGAAGCCTTAGATAATTCATCTTGTTTTAAGAGTTAATTTATTGTTTAAAGTGTTCCACTTTAGACTAAATCTTCTTGTTTAAATATATCTTGTCTTGTGCTATTATCTGGCTACATGGACAGATAATTCCACTTATTTTGTGTATTTTATTCTTCAGATTCAGTTTTATCTTGTTGTTAGACGCCACCTCTTTGCAGTGCAGAGGTAAAATGATATTTAGACAAAGCTATATGTGAGTATTTCACATTTGTCTTGCATTACGATGAGTATACAAAGGATTCACATGTAATACACATCAAGTGTTTTTAATTGCTATCGTATTTATGCAGATGCTAAATCATTAGTTTCTAACTGCAAGGGTAAAAAAAGCTCAAAGCAAGAAGGAGAAATTACAAAATGTACAGATTTCATCACAGTTCCAGTTTCATTTATTTGTTTCAATTATATTTCAAATAGACATCTCCCCATCGTGGGATGAATATGAGCATGTTCTATTTTATCATATTCTATTTTTAAGCAGGTTCCATTGTCTGCGTCCTGGGGAATCTCAAAATGTCGTAAAGCAGATCACACTCCTCTTTAAAGATGAATCTGACAGTTTAACTAGAGCATTTATTGCTTTCACCTGGACAGATGGAAGAAGGGGATTTGTTTATTTTTTTGTCATTCATTTTGCAATAACCTTGTTGGACGTCTCGTCTCCTGTGAATGAGATGCTTCACTAATAACAGCCGTATTTTCCAGGTCATGGTGCCGAGCGAAACCTTCACTTTGCCGGCTTCAGTGACTGTACACGCGTGTCGCAGGGTGCGTCCTCTGCAGGCACCTTGGCCCTGTCCCGGCGCCTCTCTGGATGAAGCTGTGACGGAGACGGAGTCAGTGTTGCAGCGCGCCAACACCGAGCCTGTGACACCCGGCAGACCCGGCTCCCACAATGCATCAGCTGTCCTCAAATATCAATTTTGCACTTGACTTCACACGGCTGGCTCCCCGTCGAGGGCTCCTCCGGCTCGTTCCATCCATTTGTCATTAGTGGATCATCAGAGGGGTCCACACGCACGCGCACACACACACACACACACACACACACACACACACACACACACACTCAATCAGAGATACTGAATTCGCACCACAGGCAGTCGTCTCTACAGCACATGTTGGGGCTGCTTTCCCAAACACACAAGTCTGCAAATAAACTGCTGAGAAGTAATTCACTGGACTGGGGTGAAAGCGTCGAGCTCTCGTGTTCCAGGAGTTTAGAAACATCCCGAAAAGAACCGGTTCAATCGTTTTGCTCTGCCGAGGTTTTAGTTCATCAAAGTTCTGGATCTGAATCCAGAGCACATCAGATTTTGATTTTGAGATCCAGCATGTGTTTGTCCTCCACAGTTGTTGTTCTCCTGCTCCTGTTCATCTTGAATGTGTTCACATGAATTCACATTATGCATTATACTGTAATTACATTATATTACATCATATGCAACAAAATGCATCATTCCTGTTGGTTTTGCTGATGTCACAGCGACTTGCAGATGCTAAATTGAACATCGAGTTATTCTGAGCCAAACAGATTTTTAGGTTTTGGCAGGTAGTCGTCAACTTTTTCGCTCTTTGGTTTTTAGGTAATTAAGTGCTCGTCAGTGACTCCTACTGGTCACTCACCACAGCGCAGATTTAGTTTTTGATTGTTTTTCTTTCACAGCTCCTGAGAGGAGTTTAAATCTTAATGGGATCTGTTTAACACAGTTTTTAAGTCTCTCTTGGTCTGAAGATTTCATACATATTTTATAGCATTTTTGCACAATGCTACATCCTTAGCCCTCGAGCTGTCATGTGTGGTGTCATATTTGGGTCGACTTGAAGTTTTCGGTGTCAAGCGTGGGTTTCTTCACTTCTTTCCTTTAAGACTACTTCAAGTGCTTTCAGAGAGGTTTCCTGTGTATACCAAAAATATTGTAGAATTTTTCCAAATTATTTAATCACAACTAAAACCACTCTATGTTCACAATCCCAAAAGCAAAATTAACTTGATATTATTTTAATGATAGAAAGGGAACCTTTAGTGGTTGATCCTGGGAGCAGTCACTGCCGACCTCCATTTCATATTGTGGTAAACGCAACATCGGGGTTAGCCTCAACTTTTCTGTGAAAAGTCAATGGGACCAAAAGAAAGTTGACAATTTCGGTGTTACCAAAGAGCGGGTAAAGTTTCGTCAGACTTTCCCTGCGCAGATGGTTCGTCATGTGGCGGCGGCAGCTCGCCATGATCTCAAGTACAAAAGAGAGAATTGTGACGTTTGTTGGTGAAGCCAAAAAGCCCCGTCGCTTTCATCGTGTCACCTAATTATTCCTCTAGAGGTCCAATTAGCCCGACAGTGGCTGGACATGAAGCAAATTGCCGGTCTAGCAAGGAGCAAATGGAATGGCTGTCGACGCGCCGGGTACAAAAAGATGCTAAAAATACCCTACTTTGGATTCCTCATCGCAGGCTAATTGTGTTTTCGAACCAAGAGGAAAAAAAAAAAGTTTGAATTCCATGTTTGAAAACTTTTAATTGTTATGACGGTGGCACGCGGATGTGACGATTCTTCCAGGCGACAAAGAGCTGGAACGACATGCGAGGGGCGACATATCGGCTCTTATTTTAGGAAGCGACTGAAGGCGGTTCTGTTACTTCAACAGGGCGTCTGGACAGGAAACGCCAGCCAGGACGATGTTGTGGTTACGCAACGGAAGTGTGAGACCTCCCACTGCGCGTGTGAGCTAACCAAAACCAAAACCCCCAAAAATATCACGACGCCTGATGTGAACGAACAACCTGAGATAAGATGCCAAAAGAAGAAAAAAATTGTCGACGTCATTTAATCATTTCATTGGTTCGATCAGATCTGGATTCGCACTTCTGTGAGTTCAAAGTTCTGTAAAATAAGGTTAGGGAAAGAAATCAGCCATATTTTTGCATCAACATTTGCGTGAAGAAGGAATAAAACACAACAAAGTTGAAGAAACTGGATTAAAGTGCATGCACATAAAAAGCTAACGAGATGCTCTCTCTTCAGGATAATGGAAGAAGAAATGTTACAGCCATTTTAAATGACAAAATCTAAGCTTTACCTATTCTGTACCAACAGTAGAGCGATAGATGTATGGTTTCAAACAGGTATTTCGAGCTACAAATGGAAGCTGTACCTGTGCGGGGGTGTAGGGGGCGCTCTTGAGCTGCTTCGCCCACTGTGACACTTCACAACCAATGACTCCACCCTTCAACCGCACGCAGCTGCAAAGAACTAGAGACAAAGATGCACACGTAAACACGCCACGCTAATGAGTGAAACTAACCTAGCTAGCTAAGCTAAACAGGCTGAACTCCACCCACAGCTGTAACAATAAAATATGTTTTTATCTATTTTAACAACCTCTGTCACCATTGCAAACAATACCACTATGGTTTTGATGGGATTTTGTAATTTCAACTAATTTAAGCCTACTTGATTTACCCAATTTATTCCTTATAAGTCACATCATTATCTTGCAGATAAAAAAATCTTTATGTTTTTTAGCATTATCAGAACTTTGAGTTACTTTGAGTTTGTAACTCAAGGTACGAACAACCATCTAATCTCAGCTCGGCCTTTGTCTCCTCTCCTTCCTTCCCAGTCTGCCTGTGACTGGCCAACATTCAGGACTGCGTGTTAAGCAAAGTTTCTTTAACAATTGATAGCAGCGAGCGTAAAGCACAGACAAATGGGCCCAGGATGCGCACCATCCATCACGCCCATGGAAGACTCATTGTTTGCAGATTTTAACCTAGAGGAGTTCCTCCTGTTCTTCCCCTGTGAGACCCACAAATCATGAGCTCAGCTCAGCCCAGGTTTAAAATGGACAAAGAGAGAGAGGGAGAGAGAGCGACAAAGAGAAAGAGAAGGAGAGAGAGATCACGCCCTTAACTGGAAGCTCTTAAACCCTAATTTACTGACTACTGGTATTGTAACTGTTACTGATAGAAATTGGAAAATGAAAACTCAGAGCAGGTCCAGTGTTGGTGGAGCTGCAGAGGTTGTGCTGTAACCAGGTTGGAGGTTTCCATGGGACATGTGAGTCTTCAGGGCAGCAGGAGAACAGCGAGAACCTGAACCGGAGCCAGAAACCAAAGAAGTTTCTCCTCAGAGATCAGAGATTGATGAAGCTGCAGCCGCAGCATCACTGCTCTTCATTCAATGATTCCTCCGCCCAATTATCTCTATTTTTACATCAGCATATGAGGGACACAAAAAGGTATAAGGAAAAAATAGGATATTACAAGAAACAACTTTGAGGTACTTTTATAAAGGATGGATTTGTAAATCCTGCATTTGAATGCAGTTGGCAGGCAAATTCTGTGGCATCTACAGACAAAAATGCATTTCCTTTATAAAAATCAATTGATTATTTCACAAATTTTATTGTTGTTATATTGTGAGGTTATGTATTATTAATATATAATTGTAATAATTATGATTACAGACTTAGAGTAATGAAAATTTGCTCTTTTTGTTCTTCACATATATGAAGTGGCCTTCAGCTGTGCCCTTCACATTTCATTAGTTTATTGAGCGTGACACTTTTCACAGAATTAAAATCCAAAAGCTTTTTGTGGAATACAGTTTGCAGAATGAATAACAACATAATAAGAAGGTAGTATAACCTACATACATACATAATCATAAAATAGTTGTGAAAGAGATTCCCTTTCCTAATAAAAATACAGTTCTCTCATTCTTGGCTCTTTCACCTATTTCCATGTCATGATACTGAATGTTATGTGCTCATAATGTAGCATAAATCCTGCTGTGCTGTCCAACATGTAAGTACAAGCAACTCCTGCAAACACCACAATCAAATTAGAGTCTTTCTCAGAATGAAGTCAGTATTCAGAGTGGGAGGCTGTTGTTCATGTCACATGGAGATAAACGTTCAAATATCTAAACGCAATTATGTGTAGACGTTGGCACTGTGAGGAAGCGGGGTTTCAGCCTGCAGCCCTCTCCCTCCATCAGCCGCCGAGGTGTCAGGACAGAGCTGCCGTAATATCACTAAAGACTTCCTTAAAGAGTGGAGCGGCGGCTGCGGTCTGGTTAATATTCCCGCAGGGACGTCCTTTAAGGATGTGATAAATGATCGAGAACATGGCGCCTGACACCTGCGATTAGCTAACATTCATCAACAGGAACTAACCACTCCCCTAGAAATGGCTTCCAGGAAACATAACCCCTCGTTATAATGAATGTACCCATCTCTGATAATAATTCACGGGAAAAAAAAAAAAAAGATAAATGAGAGTGTAAATGAGTGGCTGGAAGCAGAGCTGCGAGTCTGCTAACAGCAACAAATGATGGAGCAAAGATTTGTCCTGGCTGAGGAAATATTCATCTGTTCACACTCAGACAGCGTGGAATTGAAAGAGAGAATAAAACAACTTTATAAATAAGGAGAAGGTCAAGTGTTTCTGCGGGAAAATCTTGTAGCTCGGTCTGATGTGTCACGCCTTCCTACAGCGCTACATCTCTGTGAGACGAGGAAGATACGACAGACCCCGTTCCTGCTGGAACTGGACCAATCAGGAGTAACTATTCAAGGAAACATGTATAAACATGACATATGTGCTCATTTCGTGAGAACGAGTATGCTATAAAACATCAACATTTGCTTTTATTAGTGCTAGTTTAGCGGCTATTCCGAGAGTGCGTTAGCAACAGTGTCCCTAGCAACCACCATAGCAACCAACTGACAGGAAAACTTCCCCCCAATACCTGATGAACTGAAGCTCATAGGTAGACTCACTGAAGTAAGATAATGGAGATGAATGTCATGAAGGTTTGATCCATCAGATGGATCTTAATTGCGACCGAGTCAGAAATGAGTCAGACGGGGACGGAGCGTTCCTAGCAACCACCCTAGCAACCACCCTAGCAACCGAGGAAAGATCTGGAAGATCATTGAAACTCCGCAGGGCTGCAAAATCATGCAGGTGTGACAGAAAAGCTGTGAAAAGTTTTTCAAGCAGTGAAAAATCAAACTAACAACAATGTTTAACTAAATTTCTTATGAAACTGAGCAAATGTATACTTTTTGAGCTGATTTCTGCAGTGAACATGAAGGACTTTTGAGTGATAATTTGCATGGATATCTCATCATCAACAAAACGATTTGCTTCACTGCAGGTTAATGTCAAAATCAGGCAGCAGAACAAACAAACACAGACCCTGACACCTGAAGATGAAGTAACACAAGAAATAAGTGAAAAAGTTTGAACAAAAATAGGAAACTAATGTTTTATAGGTTAGAAAGAGGTTGAAAAAGCACCATCAATCATGATTAAAATATTTAATGAATATAAATTTGTGACTCTGTGACTATGGAGTGAACAGGGTGTGTGTGTGTGTGTGTGTGTGTGTGTGTGTGTGCGTGTGTGTGTGTGTGTGCGTGCGTGCTCCCCTGAGTGTCAGGCTCTACCGTGTTTCAACAACAGGTGGTCTGAGCTGCAGGTTTAAATGGAGATGCAATTACGCTCCAATGAAGAAGCATAAACGCAGCCTCATTTGCACTGAACCTCCCAGATCGGCACATTCAGGTTTAATTGCGGGCAGGAAATTACCGGTCCTGTGTATTTGTGTGTGTGTGTGTGTATGTGTGTGTGTGCGTTCACATCCACACACACACACATGCATGCACACACATAATACATGACAGCCTGAGGCTGAAAATTAGATCCACTGCCATCACTTCCAATAGTCGCAGCTCAAACTGTCACTCTTGTTGCAAAACTTCTAAACTCCTCTTTCATTTCTTCTAATTATAAATCAGCGAGGATAATTCAGAAATGTCCCGCCTTATTATACTCATTAACACTGACAGCAGCCAATCAGCCGAACTGTGAGCACCGGGGGCTTTTGATGCACTAAACAACATTAACATACAAGATTATTACATTGAAGCTGCTGTTTTCAGTCTTCTGTTGTTGCATTTTTACAAATATTACACTTGTTTCAAGCCTGTGTGTAATCAATTAATATTATAAGATTATAGTATTAGTTAGTATTAGTATTATAGTATTTAACTTATACATGGTTCTTGGTAACTTTTACCCAGAATTGCAAAACGGTCCAGACAAGATTAAGAAGGAAACTAATTTCTAATAGCATTTCCTGTTTATTTTTGAATTGTCTGTTTTGTTTTGTTTAATCATATATGTGGGTGCTTTGACACCAGACATAAGGAGAAACTTTTCCTTCTTTGTTTGCTGATAGCTGCTCATTTTTCATCAGATTTACACTCTTTTGAGGACTGATTCTGCAGGAACTTTCTGTGCCATGACGCAGGACTCATCCACATCTTTCACTGTTAATGGAGTCACAGAGCCATCACTTCTCCCCACCTCTCATTCACCCATTCACATGCCAATTACAGTATCACACAGGTCAGATGAGTCTCTGTGTCATATAAACAGTGATCATGAGACTGATGGAGGATGTTTTTTTGGC
The DNA here is from genome assembly GCA_029224185.1 of Karalla daura. Classification (NCBI taxonomy): domain Eukaryota; kingdom Metazoa; phylum Chordata; class Actinopteri; order Chaetodontiformes; family Leiognathidae; genus Karalla; species Karalla daura. The sequence goes on from CM055196.1 coordinate 22,648,281, forward strand.
TCAAGGACCACAGGATTTGAGCTGATAAATTACACCTAATTTGAAGCATTTTATGCACTTTCACACAGTCCTGTTAATGTTAATTTTAACATTTGGGTGTGAGGAGGACTTTGTTTTATGAGTAGCTATTGATAAATGACGTCTTAATGACCCATGCTGTGTCTGTGTGAGTGGAAACGTCAGCGGCAGGTTCCTCCCCTGATCCACGGTCTGAGCTTCAAAAGCTCTTTGTGAATTTTAATGCCATGAAGAGCTTCGTTTAACGAGTAGCTGTAATTAGTGTTTGTGAGGCCCGGACGCAGGCGCAGCCTCATTAGCATAGAGTCATTTAATGAGCGGCGGCGGCGTCACACAACTCTAATTGGCAGAATAAACAAATGAAAAGCGAGAAAAAATCATCACCTGTCGAGTGAAAACACTCATCCGAAGCGTCTGTGACGATCTGCAGCCTGATACACGTGTGAGCGGCAGGGAAACATTACACGGTGTAAACAAAGACTGGGAAAAAGAATATGGAGCAAAGCACAACACAAACAGGAATCCAGCACTCTTCCCTCCCTCTGTCCCAGTTCTCCGTCTGTTCTCAGGCTTCATCTTCCAAGGAGCCAGAGACGGACAGAGAGGCTGAGGTTGAAACCATCTCAGAAAGCAAATCATTTCTGCAACATAAAGAGATTGACTTACTATCATATTATCATTGATATTATCTGATATGCTGCAAAGGCTGTGTGCTGGAAGTTAAGTGTTTGTATGAGTTGAAGACGACATTTGTTATTGACCAGATCGACCTCCCAGCGGTGAAGACAGACACCTGCCACCACAGATGCTCTTCGCTTTCTCTCCTCCTCCTCCTCCTCCTCCTCCTACTCTCTATTTCCTTGTGCAGATCACAGCTTTTGTCTCTGTTCAAACTTATCATGACTGTCCGGACTGATGTCGAGCTCAGCCGGGGAAAAGACGACAGGAGGACACGACAGGTAATTTATTATCGCTCAGAGCTTAAGCTGCCTGTCAGCTTTCTGTCGATTTCTGTTGTAACTGTGAGTCTCTGCACGTTTTTCTCACAGATAAAACTTAATTAACGACTTGTGTCGTTTTCTCGTAGTCTTCCTCATGATTTGAAACTCCCCTCTGCTTCCATCTGTGCTCCAATACTCACTCATTATGCAGCAAAATAACTTCTATTGAGCGTCTACCTTCGTAAATACCGGATGAAAACATCCACCCAGCCTCTAATTAAAACAGTGTCGTATCCGTGATGCAGATGCTCACACTCTGGTGTGCACTAACACAGCTCCCTCTGGTCTCTCTCTGACCTTTGACCCCGTGAAGACACTGATTTCATTAATCCTCAGTGCGCTCGGATGTAATTAAGGAGCCGCAGGAGGCGGCTGGAGGTGAATATCAAACCGCCGGAGTGGTGATGCTCAGGGCGGAGCCTCCTCCCTCCAACACGGGAGGTCTCACCGTCACATCTAAACTGTCCTGAAACGAAAAAAATGGAAAAAACTGCAATATGTGAGTACGAAGTTCGAGAGATTTCCACCTCTGAGTTGTTTCCTCCATGACCTTCGCCGGCCTGACAGTGATATTCTGTGATACGCTCCGCAGCCTCGGAGGAGAACAAGCGCGCCTCGGCCTGACTCCACATTGAAAAGACGAATCCTCCACTTCATCCCTCGCTCTTCATTCCCTCTAATTAGCCGCTGTTTGCGTGGAGCCGCTCTTTTGTTTCTCTGTGGCCGAGCAGCGGTTCATCCTTTTCTTCTGGCACCTTTTGGGAAATTAATTCATTTTTTGCTAAAGTGTCTTAATAATTACAGTGACATCAGGGTTAATTGCCTAATCTCTATTGCCATGGAGGCATCTCGCTGAAATCCCCACACAATCTGTTACAGAAACAGCAGCCAGAAGATCCTCTCTTACCAGAGGGGACGCTCTGACCTAAATAAAGTTTTTTTCTCTCTCTCTCTCTCTCTCTCTCTCTCTCTTCTTCTCTTAACATCCAGCAGGTAGCGGATGGGGAGCCCAGGTACACCGCTCGCTGTCATTAATTTTCCACTTTGATTTAACGCTGGAAACTTGTTCTGGAGCGGAGGGAGGGAGGGAGGCTGTCTGAGCTCCCTAAAATATGGGCGTCCCATGCAACAATGTCAGCCAAGGACTCCGATAAAATAAAAAGTGCCTCGATTTCTTTTCATCTTCGAGCCCTGAACTACGACGTCCAGTCACTTCCTGTTAAAAGTGAAGCGTCGCACTCGTCCGTCAAACTCCTGGCAGCGCTGACAGACAGCGACTCGAGCTCAGCTGCAGGTTTCTGTGTCTGGTCTGGGTGTGTCTCCATCACCTGTGGACAGGTGATGGAGACAGATATGCATTTAACTAAGATACGCATTTAACTTTCAAATTGCTTTCAAAACTATGTTTACACTCTCATGACATTTTTGGGATTTTGAGAGATCCAATACAAGAATTTAACACAAAAGTGGATTGATAGATAGATAGATAGATAGATAGATAGATAGATAGATAGATAGATAGATAGATAGATAGATAGATAGATAGATAGATAGATAGATAGATAGATAGATAGATAGATAGATAGATAGATAGATAGATAGATAGATAGATAGATAGATAGATAGATAGATAGATAGATAGATAGATAGATAGATAGATAGATAGATAGATAGATAGATATATATATTCTGGGGCAGAGGTTGACACATCTTTGCCATCAGCTTATATCTACAAACTTAAAGACCGATCAATACCTCAGGGTCCTAACTCAAACCGTGATAGAGATTGATTGAACATGTTCTCACTCTGCAGCTTGTGTCTCAGCTCTTACAATAAGGAGCTACTAATCACTTATCTGTTGATCGATGTGGTGGTGATGTGGCTGATTAATCAGTGCGTTGCTCTCCAGCTGGACCGGCTGAGGAATTCATTTCAGGGAAGTTTGTCTGCCTCATATTCCTGCTTTAAATCCTCAAACTTCTTCCAATATTTCCTCACTTCCTCCCAAACTTGTCCCCACTTTAAATTTCCTCCATGCTCCATGACTTTCAGGACGGCGGCACTTTGTCAGGAAAACTCTTTCCTGCACTTTTCTGTGTAAATGTCAAAGTGCAGCGGAATCAGTAATGGAAACATGCTCTCAAGGTCCTCATTAGATATTCAGATGATAGGTCAATGTGTCACACACGCACCCAACACCCAGGAGGGCGGCGCCCGCCTGTCGCCATGGCGCCCGGGCTCCGCCGCTGATGGATGTCGACCTGCATCCAGAGGTGATGGATGCTGGTGTCACGCCGCCACAGGGGGGCGGGGGGGGTTGGGGGGGTGAGGGGGGGGACAGGGTGGACGTCGGTTTGTACTCTGTCCAGGTGCGGTGACACCAGGCCCCGCCCCCTGCTTCCCCACAGGGCAGCAGCAAGAGGTCAGTGATCTGTGATTAATAAGGAACAGCAAAGGGACGCCTGCGGAGGACACGTAGTGGACTGACACACACACACACACACACACACACACACATACAATCGTTCTGCAAACCTTCACTTCACCATAATGTCACAACTTCACAGATGCTGTTCTACTCATGGGTCACGTGACTGTTTTGTCGTGGCCGCCATCTTTACAGAGCTGCACTGGGACACTGACAGTACACTGTTGTGTATAGGGGACAATTTATCAGCGTATTTTCTCCTCCTACCCGTCTCTAAATAATACAATAGTTCAAGAGAGAGATAGAAAACAAACTTTTACACTACCTCAGCCGGTCGATAAAGTCCGCCAAGCAGCTGTTAGACACCAAACGGCATACTGATGGATCGATCTAGTGCGTTGCATAACGGGGGAATACCGGGTTATCTCCAGATGAAACAACCAACTGATGTATTATAAAAGTCTGTTTTCTATCATTAACTTGACCTGGTGTATTATTTTGACACAAGTCTTCTCTTAGGTGGAGAAAATACGCTAAATCTTAGTTTTCTTTCCATCCCAGGTCTATCTGAAAGATGACTCGATTTATGCAAGAATCAAAGTTTTTGTTTTGTTTTGCTTTGTTTTGCATCCATATTGATATCTATTCCACTAATTGTTGTGCTAATGACACCTGGCAGTGGCCTGCAAAGACCCTCCATCACACGTCTGCCTGCTCCTGCATGATGAACTGCACCAGTAGACCATTTGTTCTCAGTTACAAACACAGTAACTCCCATAAGAATACAGTAAAAGTATCTGGTTGATTCATTATTCAGAACAGTATTTTAATGTGTTTAAAGACATTATGACATTATGAGATTTAACATTGATGTTACCTCTCGTAACAAACATCAGTCAGCTGTCCTGTAAATGTGTTCTCACCTCCTCCCCTTCACTATCTCCAATCAAAGCCTCCCATCACACGTTTCCATCTGTGACCTCCAGCTCCATTTCTCATCGCAGCACTGGGTATTTTTAGGCTGTGGGTGGAGGAATCCACAGAGTCGTCCTGCACGTGAGGCTTTTACATGGACCCAGTTAGGCACGGGTGGGAGCTGAGAATCGGTTATTTTTCAAAGCCACTGGATCGATTTCTCTGGACTGATTGCACGGCTGCATAATGATTCCTCCGGTCGGTTCCGCTTTGCCTCAAACGCATAATGACGTCACATTGTTCGGTTCCAGTGTGGCCGTCGTTTCAAGACAACACTTGCAAAACCTGTAGTGCTTTAATATGGCCACACAGCTGTAATTAATGTGCAGGATTGTCACATGTTTGATACGTTGCTCACGTTGCATGTTTCATGAAGTTTTGTTTCAAGTCGAATGCAAATGAGCTGTGTAAATATTGCAGGATGTTACACAGTGTGTGTTCAGAGGTAAAGATATAAAAGACAATTCATGCAAAAAAAACTCATGTGTACCTCACCCAATGAGAATCAATGAGTGAATCGGTAAGGAATCGGATCAATGAGCAACGCTTATAATGGAATCGGAATCACCAAATTTATCAACTTCCAACCCTAGACAGAAATCCAGGATCAAACCCTTGAGTTTTATAGCTCACTCTGAGCTGAAGAGACAGCTAAAGAAAGAGCTTTTTATTATCTTCCAACATCGCTTCCAAACGAAGGTCTGTGTGGAGCTCCTGGGCCAGTTTGTGATCGCTCTAATAACTCACTGCAGTTGTAAATTTACAAATCAAAGCTTCTAAATTAATATCCAGCAGGCTTGTCCGAAGCGGTTTGTGGCGCCATTTATCTCTCGGCGCGCTCGTGATCGGGTTATGTAAGCAAATGTGGGAGCGATCCATAACGGCCGACCTTGTCCGTCGAACCCAGAGGTCGCCGCTAATTGGTGGGAACGAGCGGCCGAGAGAGCGGCGTCCGCCCGCAGCCGTCGATACGGCGATTTCCTGCCCCCGCGTGACGCGGCTTTCACCAACCCAGACCAAGGAGAGCAATCGCACGCTCAGAGGTCAAAGGTCAGGAGTAACTGAACAGATTATTGATGAGGAACAAACCGCTGTGATGTCGATTATTGTTGTTTTATTGTGTTGTTGTTTTTCGTCCTTTCGGTTGTTTTATCTCCTCATTGTTTCCAAGAGCTGATTTGGTCTGTGAATGAATGAATGAATGAATGAATGAATGAATGAATGAATGAGGTGAAAGTGAGCGCAGCAGCAAAAAGAGCTAAAGCTTTGTGTCTTTTTTAATCAAGAACGTGATATATATGAATAAAATATGAATAATTTGTCTCACAAAGAAATGTCTTAGAAGCAGCTTCTGAGCCACATTTTGCACTTTATTGTATTAAAAATGCACAGTTTCATCAACAAGAGGAACTAGAGTGAAAATGTGCGAAGCGGCTGACAAACCGCCAGATTGAGATATCTTCAGTTAATTTACCCAAGGACACTTAGTAAATGAAATTAATTTAAAGCATATCAAAGGGGCTTTAATGTGGAATGAAACAAAGAGACAAAGGCTGTTTGATCTTCTCTCTCTGGGCCTTCATATCTCTATATTACAGCTTTAGGACAGGGAGGTCTTAGAGGCTACAGAGTGACCATTGTTTGTTAAAAGCATTAAATCAATAGTGTGAGAGCAAGTTGATGGACATAAATAGTGTGGCGCTGGTGAAAATCATCTTAGACACCTCCTAAATTTTAGGGACAGGCATCAGAATTTGGGATTGAATTTTGGGACTATCCTAAATTTCTTGGGGCATCTAGTCACCCTGTTTGTTTTGGATGAACATGTACAAATACAGTCAGTTTCAGTCTGATCAGAAAATACACTCTGCACTCTGATATATTAAAAGAATATTAGAAGGAAAAACATATATATCAATCTCAGGCAACAATCCAAAAACATGCATCCTCTCCTCCGTGTGTGTGTGTGTGTGTGGGTGTGTGTGTGTGTGTGTGTGTGTGGGTGTGTGTGTGTTGTGTAAGAGACCGGGGACCACTCTAGAGTGTATTCCCTGCACAAAGTTAATGTATCAACCTACAAAGAATACTTTTTCTTTGAGCATATTCCCATGTAGCTAGAAATGACAGGGACTAGAGAGCAACGTATTTTAATTGACACTGTGCTGTGAAACGATCTTTAATTAATAAACAGAACAAAACCAGAGAGAAGACGTTTCAGTTGTTCCGCTCGACCCGAGTGGAGAGGCTGAGAGGAGCTGAGCTGAATTTAAAGCAGAATGACAGAAAATTCGTCTTTCAAAAGGCGGCGGAAAATGAAATGAAGCCTAATGCGTTCAGACTGGTGACAGTTTATTTCCCCTGCAGGTGTGACACACAATGCTGTTACATTACCATTCACACAGGACACACACACACACACACACACACGCACACACACACGCACGCACACGCACTCTGCAAGAGGGAGGTAATGGTTTATTCAATCACTCTCACACACTGTCTGCATGTTATGACAACCTATTAAACACTAAATTAAATGCGTTGTTCACCCCCCCGAGGACGTCAGACGTTGTGCTGAATGTTCGCCGCCTCGGCGCTGAAAAGCTGTTTGTTCACCTTCACTTCCTGCCGCCGGGACGCCAAAGGGCCCGGCAGCGCCTCAAAGGGAGACAAATGAGCCGTCAGCGCAGAACGTGGACCCGCGGACGCCGCGTGACGCCGGCCGCCCCGTTGGCTGTGAGGAATGGGATGTCGCTGGCGTGATGACATCACAGCTCAGTCGGATGACGGACAGCCGAGGGAGAGGAGGCACTCTGGGTAAGTAATGTGCTGGTACGAAGAACGGGTCACAGCGGTCTGATCCTGAGATCTGATCCCTGTAACAAGAGGGTCTGTCCACCTGACAACATGATAGATAGATAGATAGATAGATAGATAGATAGATAGATAGATAGATAGATAGATAGATAGATAGATAGATAGATAGATAGATAGATAGATAGATAGATAGATAGATAGATAGATAGATAGATAGATAGATAGATAGATAGATAGATAGATAGATAGATAGATAGATAGATAGATAGATAGATAGATGTCAGAACTTATACATTATGTAAAATTCTCACTACGAGTTAGAAAATGTTTCTGATGCAGAAATGTTCTTTCCAGCCAAACTCTATATTACACAGGACTCCAATCCAGGTGTGGGATGTAAGATTCAGAATGTAACTTATGGGACGTTCGGACGGTACATACCACCAACAGGTATGAACTCTGACCTGTGTTTCAAACAATACGTCTCTTATTCAGAGACCTGAATGTGTGACCTGAATTCAACTTTTCTGTCTTTCTTTTTCCTTTTTGGCCAGAGGAGAACAGCGGCACGATCTACAGTTAAGATCCACCATCAAACACCTGTGTAATGGAAACCTGTGGCGTGTGTGTGTGTGTGTGTGTGTGTGTGTGTGTGTGGGAGAGCTAATGGGCCATGATATTGGCCCTTTAAAGTTGGGCTCCCTGCATCGTAGCAGGCTGGGACTCAACACTGGCTGGTTTGTGACTTCAGACATTGAGACAGAATGACAGACAGCTGACATCTGCCATCGTGATGTCATCACTCAGCAGGAAGTTAGGGCGTTGGTAACGACTGACCTTTTAACCCCCATCCCGCCCATCCCACCACAGCTCTGCATCCCAACTTCTTCCTACTACACATCTGTTTCCCTTGGTGTGAAAAACCCACATTCCCCCAGCGCTCCGAGTTCTCACGCAGACTCCAACAGCTACACCCAAAAGTGTGTCACAGTACAGTGTGGAGAGCCGCGGTTGTGAAACGCTGCCCCCTGTCTGTACGGACCAGTCATTGCATCTCGTACCTTCAAACCTGGAGCGGCTGAATGGAGGTCTCTGGTGTTAACGTGGAATCTATGGAATCCTGGTGTCTTCAGACAACCTATTTTTTAGTGTGGGAATATTTAAGTCCACATCTATGCAGATCTGGAGCCATTCATGCTTATTTGGCAACCACTCAGAACTCACATATGGAGCCGGAGCAGTCTTGAAATTCACAAATCCACACACAAAAATAAATGCACAGAGGCTCACAAGGAATGATCACAACCTTACGTTCCTTGCTAAACAATGAAGTTTTGCATCTTTTTACTGAGTGGATCATGGACTACCCACACTAATCAGATACTGATATTTTCAATTTCTGAAATTCATGCACGGATGTGTCGATGTGCGTACTCCCACATTATTAACTAAAATTCCTTTTTTTCCATTCTAGGTCCCCCCTTCATTCTTGGACTTTTGGACTTCATGGACTTTTCTTCCCTTCCTCTGTTCCCACTCTCTCTCTTCAGTTGGAGCTCCAACAGTGTCCAGTGATGGAGAACAGGAGCACCTCCTCCTCCCTCCATCCTCCCTCCACATCTCTCCCTCTAATAGATTTGTCTCTTTCGGGAATCTGATGTCCGGCTTCATCCTCTCTGCTCGGCCCTCTGGAGCTGATGGGCTGTGTCCCCCCTCTCATCACCTGATCCATGACCCCGGCTGCCATCCTGCTCAATCACTGTGGTACCGAACAGAGCTGTGTGTGTGTGTGTGTGTGTGTGTGTGTGTGTGGGAGGTGGAGGTTATGAAAGCACTTATCTGTCAATCAGGGCTCAGGGCAGCAGCCAAACAGCAGAAAAACAAACCATCAGAAGTTGGCGTTCTCAGCACTCGACTGTTTGCATGTTAAAACGATATAATATGACACACGTGATGGAGTGAGCTGTCAGTCACAACGCCACGATCACAACTAAAATCACAGACTCGTGTGCGGCTGTGAAGCGGGGGGCTCTAACTGCAGCGTTAATCATCCGTCTTGACTCCTCTGCCATCCCTCAAAACTTTGACAGAAACTTAAAGTCGGTAAACAAAGACGCTCCAACTTTTAATCAGAGTTTATGAGTCGTTGATTTCGACGCCACCTCTGCGGCGACCGAAGAAATGACGGCGGCCTGATCGGCGTGACGCCCGGACCCCGGGACGCCAACGTTTATTAGCATCTGAAGTGTAAAGTGATGAAGGGATCGGAGGGGCTGCTGGTTGTTTACTCCTCCGTTCAGAGCAGCCAGATGAAGGTTTGACAGCGGGCTGAGAGCAGATGATGAACGGAGCGTCGGAGGAGGAGGAGGAGGAGGAGGAGGGAAGACATGCCAGATGAAGAATTGACAGAGAAAGAGTAGCACAAATAATAATCAGTGAAGGTCAGTCTGAGGCCGGGCGGCTGACAGCGCCTTTTTAAATAATGAAAGAAATGAAAAATTGAAAATGAGCAATTTGATTATCGTCTCGTCAGCGGCCGCAGTGATGCATGGAGGACAGTCGGCCTGTTTGCACTTCATTTCATTACAGAGGGAAAGAAAAAAAAAAGTGGAACCAGATAAACCGAGCAGGTCACCGGTTGAATATCGAAGAGATGACAGCAGCCGCTGTGCGGCTCGGAGACGAGCAGCGCCCTCTCTGGAAGATTGCAGCGCGACCCCGAGGTCAGAGGGAGTGTGTTTGTCCAACGCTTCGCTGAGACGGTGAAAAGAAACTTAAGTGGGACACTTTGATCGAAGAACATTCAGCAGGTGAGACCTTAAAGCTGAGAAAAAACGTTTTAAATGTCAGCATTAATAGAGATTAATAGAAAATGAAAATGCAAACGCCTTACAGTGCTCCTTCAGAAACATTTTTCTCCTTTGAACATAATGAGGCCGTTTTACCAGCTTAGAAAACACTCACACAGCTCTGTCTGATAGGAGGTCTTAGATGCTTTATGTCAAACTGATTTATTGTACACATTACCTCATTTCCTGTCACTGTTAAATGACAGTGTATGTGCCTGGTTCTTCCTCTGCATCTGATTCTTCAATAAGTCTTCGATGCACCAGGCTGGATGTGTAATCAGAGTGAAGCTTATGTGTAGTTGCCAGGTTAGCATGACAGGGCACCAGATCAACTCAGACTTGGAATATGACTGTTCTGGACTATCATTTTAGTTGGCATTATAATAATGTATATCATATGGTGGTGAAAATAATAACATTGGAGGCACAATGGCAGAAAACTGTAGAGAAGCACCAAATTAGTATTAAAATTAGTCTTAAAATTGTGCATGTAGAGCAGTAGTGGTGGTAAACTGGTGCAATACTTCAAATTTACTGACATTAAACAAGGTGCAAAGTGTTAGATTAAATACTGTACATGGCAAGAAATCACATATGTCCAGTTCTGGCAAAAAAAATACAGTAAATACAACTGTTAAAGGCACCTGTGAGAACACTGGGAATAGAACACATTGGTTATTTATCCCATAGAAATAATATATGAAGTGGATGAAAACATGCCAGAGTAGATGTGTGTGTGTGTGTAGATACAGTATTCCCACATCTAACATGAGAAGAGCTGAAGAATAGTGGCTGCAGCATTTCTGATGCAACTAATGTTCCGTAGCTTCACCCACTCTAGCACCTCCTCTAAAGTCTTTTATCTTGCAGAACCACATGTATGCATGTATGGGAGCGGCTGCACTTTGATCAGGGGTGCATGGATATCTGGCGTTTCCAGCAGTTCACTCTCTAGTCTCTGGACTGTGTGTGTGTGAGAATCAGGATGAATCTAAATCCTGGAAAGAAGTCATGGCTTTACTGACTCGACCCCATGCCCAGGCATCAGCCCCCTCCTCACCCCAGTCGTGTCACCCTCCGGCAGTGCACCGCCTCCTCCTCGGCATCAGCCCTGCAGGCCTGACACCTTCCAGCCTCACCTCTGAGCCGAGCCGGCCCGGCAGAGGTGGAGATGTTATCGGGCTTTCAGCGGTTCGTCCTGCAGCCCGGTGTCACCCACTGGTGTCAGGTTGTGTTAGGGGGCTGCAGGACGGCTCCTGTGTGTGTGTGTGTGCGTGTGTGTGTGTGTGTGTGTGTGGTGGAGGGGGGGGTGACATCCACATTTGGGGCCCAGCTGTCCGTCACACAGGGAGCAGATGCAGCGGGTTGTTGCTGACGTGGTTAAACACTTTTGATTTGTGTGTCGGCTCCGATCAGCGCTCCGCTGGCACCTGACGACAGACGACGACAGGACACTGAGAAAAGCATCAGACAGGTGGAGGAACACATTGAGCTTCATTTTTATCTATAAAAATTGAAGACGGTATAATAAAGGGACATTGTGTAAGGTTTAAAAGTGCCTTTCTCACTGGGAAAACACAGTGGTGCTATTTGTCCCTAGCCAGTGGCTGTAGTTTCAAGATGGCAGACCATCATGATATGTAGGCATCATGGATGTATTATAAGACCTGGATAGGGCGCCACCCTTCTTCTGCCAGCGATCTGATTTCGCCCAGTGGCCAACCCTGGTATTGCAACAGAAATCCCATCGGGCCCAAAAAGCATTTTCCCCGTCGACGGCAATAGTAAAAGAGACGGCTGTAAAACTGTTGATAGGACGCCCTCAGCTGCAGACAAACTGTAGCTAATTACTAATCTTACTATTGCATACATTCTCACAACGCTTTCTCCCCAACGTGGATTGGTTCATAATCCCGTGTTGCCCGATGGGAGTGACTCTGCTGCACATGCTCTCAGGGGTCCGTGATGCAGAAGAGTTATATGCGGCAGGTGAGCAGGGTCCATAGGAATGAATGGGCCGCCATGTATAGTGCCGTATCCAGCTCTTATAATACAACCATGGTAGGCATGCTTTGCTGCCTGCTTACAAACAATCTTGCACAATGTCCCCTCACACTTCGTTTAATAACACTTTTTTTAAATCAGGATCAGAATCATTATTGCGTTTTTCCCTAGAGCAAACTGAGTCATAACATTGTGAAATTAACTGCATTTATTCACAGAGCAGGAGCTATAACTGGACTCACACAAACATCAAAGACGGGAGTTTATTAATATGTACGATTTAGTGATTGTAAGTTAAATTAATGTCATTGCACCTCCTTGGTTGAGTTGAGCTGACGCCAGAGCTGAAGAAACAAATTTCCGGCAGGTGCGTTGACGCCTTCGTCCTCACATTTAAAACAGTTAAAAAGAAAACCATCAAACCGTCACTCAGTTTGTCACTTTCTCCCTGAATGGGCTGCCATTACCTGCTTAGACTGCAGTATGTAAACACACACACACACACTGGCAGTAACCTTGTGCAAAGATTTATTTTTGCAAGCTCAGTCGTGTCAGAGCTAATTGGAGGTGTGAAATATGCTAATGAGCCTGACAGATATTCAATGTTCATTTCATCATGCAAATGTGCCAAGGCTGAATATTCTTCTGCCGTGTTTATGAATCAGCCAATCAATAAGTAATTTGACTTGATGCTCGGCGTGTGTGTGTGTGTGTGTGTGTGTGTGTGTGTGTGTGTGTGTGTGTGTGTGTGTGTGTGTGTGTGTGTGTGTGTGTGTGTGTGTGTGTGTGTGTGTGAGTGACAGCTCTGTTAAAAGGTGACTTTGGTTTTGACACCGACCCTTTGGTATCAGAGGTAAAGACGTAGCCCCGCCCACAGGTCAAATACTCAAAGATCGGATGATTGACAGTTTTTCGATCCGGCCTTTTAATGTAAAGACGTCTTGTCTGAGTTTGGCACTTCCAGGACACCATACTTCCTCAGGTGACCTCAGGTGGAAGGTGACGATAGTCGGTCCTTTTCAGCTGTAACATCTCTCCTGGTCAGCTGTTTCTGACTGTGAAACAGTGAAGGGAGGCAGACCGGAGTGCGGGTCGATCTTCAGCCTCCAGGCCCTCAGACAGAAAATACTCCAGCGACCAGAGATTGAAAAGAAGCTGTGGCGCTATAATGAACTGAGAATGAAACCTGCTCCGAGGAGAATGGGGGAGGAATCGCGAGGAGCGGACCTCTGGTACAATTACTCTCAAACAGAAACAACTAGAGCAGAAGTGAAAAGAGGCACTTGTCTTGTCTTATCTTTATATATTCGGAGTTGAAATATCACAAAAAATCAGCATTTGTGGATAAAACTAATCAAGTGGAGTAGCTGCTGGAGGGTGAAAGCCGGAGGCAAGGATTTTGCGAACTTATCATTTCCCTGGCAGTCGCAATGCAGGGCATACGGGCAAAATAAGTGAGCCAGCCTGAGGGGAATGTGAATTTCTGTGCAGATTTTTATGGGAATACATAGAACAGTGGTTGAAATATTACAGTCTGGTCCAAAGAGGCGCTCCGGTGCCTGCAGAGCAGCAACCAAAGTGGATAATAAAGTACGAGCTCAAAATACGTCGCAAAAACTATAAATTCTCGGTCCACCTCTGGAGCCGTTCCTGCCTCACTGTCCTCGGCCACCTTCGTCCACAGAGGGAGGCGTAAAACGTGGTTAAAACCGGAGAAAAGTCCAGAAAGCGGCCTTGTCACGACTCGAGTCACTCATCTTTGATGAATCGGTGACACAAACTTTTCCCGGTAAGTGAGGCAACTCGCAGGCGGGAGGAAATAATTCCATCCAATCAAAACTTAATAGAGACTAATCCAATCACGCCGCCACATTTTTTCATCATAAATTAGGTCCAGAGATGATTGTTGTGGGGATAATACAGCTGATGTTTCTCCAGGAAACGGCTCCCCGTGCGCCCGCTGATGATGCAAATCTGCTCTCATAAATCAACAGCGTGAGGGGCTTCCAGGTAATTCAGTTAGAGGTGATTCAGAGATAAAAATACCCTCCGTGACTTCCAGAAACAGCCAGGAAAGTTTGAGCGCCCTGCAGCCAATGGCGCGCCCCGCTCAGGAAGTGATGTCATCCAGTCACAGACGGACTCCGCCATGAGAAAGCTCCAACGTAAACTTTTGCGGCGGCTTGTGCAAACACAAGTTCAATCTTTTATTTACTGTTTTTATTCAGACGTGTTTGACTGTATAATTCATGCTCGTTGTCCACAGTCTGTTTAACACCAGAAGTCCACTTTTTTTCCAAAGAGATGCTGTGAAGCTCCATCCTCTCAGCAATACCATACCTAGTATAAAAACACGTCTTTATAGCATGAATAAGAAAGCACCACCTATCCTTTTTTCTTTCTCCAAACCATTGTGTAAAGGGTCGGCCGGTGTCGAGTCCTCACTCACTCACATCTAGGAGCAGCTTCAGAGTCTCAGATCAACCTGAACATGCAGGTTTTTGGAAGGTGGGAGATAAACTGGGAGAAACCTGGACAACACCCATGCAGACATGAGGAGAACATTCACACTGCCCAGAGGAAAACTCTCAGTCTGTCCCAGGAGTCTTTAAAATTAGGAATAGTAAATACAAGTATAACCAGAACTCATCAGAGCTTGGACCAGGATCAATTAGGATTACTATAAAGAATTAGGATACTATAAAGTTTAATCTAATCTAATCTTACTTCTTTCATCCTCAAACTGAAATTAATTTGCCTCTCAAACCATTTACATGAGTGAAAAAGCCTGATGTCTGCAGGTCCGGAGGATCCTCTCTATCTCTCCATCCAACATCGAAGGTGTTATCCCAGTTTCTATCTCTCCAACACATCCTCAGTTAATCCATCAGAGAGACATGACTGAAGCCTCCTGATATTATCACAGGAGTCTCAGGATGTTTTGTCTGGATCCAAGCAACAGATTCATGGAGAACTTGGAACACTGAAGTTGCAGAGCCCAACAAATCCCATGTATGAGCAAACTGTAAGAGGCTGCCTTGCAAAATCTCAACAAGAGATATAATATTTTAGACACATTTCAAATATAATAGACAGTGGTAGTAATGATAACAGAAGAAACAAGCATGTGTCTGTCGTCATGCTGACTTCCAGGAGACAGGAGGAAATGCTGTTGGGAGGCAGAGGAGGAGTGAGGGAGGGATGGAGGGATGGAGGGAGGGAGGGAGGAGAGGCAGGGGCAGCTCTGCCTCCCCGCTGGGCGACACGTGGCCTAATGTCTTGTCACAGTTAATGTTCGCCGCGGTCTGCTGTCATTTAGCGGCGGGGGTGGAGGTTATTGTCGCAGCCTTCCCACAATCCACCGGTCCAGAAATAGCCGGCCAAACAATTGAATCAAAATGAAGTTTTATTCTTTTCCTCCTGCAGCTGCAGCCTCGTCCTCCATCCCTTCCTGTTTTGAATCGGTTAACCTTTCTGTTGAGGGGTGGGGGATGCAGGGTGGGGGTGGGGGGGTGGGGGGGGGGGGCAGCACGGTGGGGTCCCGCTCCGCAGATTAGCCGCTGACGCATTTATCAAGGGATGACAAATGAGCTGTCCTTCCAGATGCCTGATTACTTGACCTTTATTCCACAGGAGCTGGGCGCTTAGCAGGCAGGGACGGGCGGGTCCTGACGGAGCTAAGTGCTGCCAGTCTCCTGCTTGCCAGCCCGTCCTGGGGTGTGCGTGTGTGCGTGTGTGTGCGTGTGTGTGTGTGTGTGTCCGAGACGCCTGGATGCAACACCTGGACGCTGGCCTGAGCACAAATTAAGACAGAACCCATTGAGATTGGCCCCCACCAAGGCCAGGTAATTGAAATTCTCACACCTCTCCCCCCCAGAAACCAGGCGGCACATCAGCTTCTATTTGGGCCGTCCAGGCTGATGATGAGGATCACACATTAACGCCCGGGGAGGAAGATTGTCCTTTTAGTGGCCTCTGATTGGAGATCATTACACGAGTGGGACGGCTCCGGCCCCCCCTGACTGCAGCCTTCCTACCCCCCCCTCCTTTTTGTTCTCAGCTGTCAGCTCATTCCAGGTTGTGTCGGGCAGCAGATTGTTATTCACGGCCCTGATCGTTTGTGCTTCCCAGCGAGTGGATTGTCATGAAACTGCATGAACGCAGACTTCATTAGAGTGGAACCAGCTGAACCTGAACCTGTAGATGACCCGTCCATCCATGGGTGTCTGCTGGAGCCTCTCTCTAGTGGTGACCATCTCAGGACTAAATACACATATTCTCTCACTCACACCTTGGGGCTAATTTAGAGTCTCCAATCAACTTAGACATGCATGTTATTGGACTGTAGGAGGTGAAAGCCCCCACACACACACAGTGAAAACATGCAAACTCCTCACAGAAAGGTCCCAGTCTCATCGACATTCACCCCTATTAGAGACTTCTCGATTCAAATGAAGGATCAGATATATTTCTACACATTGTAGCACACTCTATACGCTGAAATTATTGAATCCCTTCAATACAATTATAGTATAAACAACATAACCAAGGTTACATTTAGATGTACCAAACAATTGTACAAACGAGATGCACCCCACATTCTCCCTTCTCTCTGGATGAAATGTCCTCATTTCAAGGGTTATGAAAAATAAATCTCATCTTAAATTAAAAATACCAGAGAAAGGAACAAGACTAACATTGCAAAGCAATGGTGGAGGCAAAGCAACCAAAGACGGGTCATCCAGTACAACTCATAAAGACATTGTGGATGCTTCCTCACGTTGTTGATCTCATAACAGTCTCTAAAAGTCTCAGAGTTAAAGTTGGTGTTTTTAACTTTTCACACATAAAATGCTTATCTTGACTTGACTTGAAACTTGACTTGAAACTTATCTGAGTGTTTTCATTTAACTCATCTCTGAGAGCAGAGACTCTGCCCAGTAGGTGAGTGAGAGAGAAGAACCATATGTAGTCATGGAATAATGAAATCTACAAATTATGACATTTGACAGAGTCATAATATCACTTTTCTTTTGTTTGTTGTTGTTGTTGTTGACATCTTTCATCTGCTCCGGTCTCACTCTGTGAAGTCCAGCGAGTCCACACTCACTTTGGTTTTTTTTCAGAAAGTCGCAATTTCTCATTTCGCAATAAAACTTTCCAATTTGTCCGTCGACGAAACTCGAGGACACGGCCGTCCTCACTTTCAGGAGGAGGAGGAGAAGGAGGAGGAGGAGGAGGAGGAGTAATTTTTTAATCCCGTGGGTTGGAGAGACTGAGGTCAGGACTTCATCAGGGGCCTCCGGGGCCCCCGAGAGCCCGGACCGTCTCTGCAGCAGATGAGCGGATCAGCAGGGTGTGAAATGGCCGCCGTGATTGCTCCGAGGCCACGAGGCCTCCAGCCCATTCACAGCCCTGTCAGCTCTCTAATAGAGCTGGGGGAGATTGGAGCTGGACCCCCCCCCCCTCCCACTCCCACTCCCTCCACCCCCCTCACCCACTCACACCACTCTGTTAAAGGCACAGTCAACCATAAAGATGGAGGCTAGTCAACAGACTCGTTCTTATATATCACTTTTTCTAGTCTATAGGACTCTTTACAGAGTGTCACAAGTCTCATTCACCCATTCATACACTGCTAGCTGCCTTAGCCATTCACACAACATCAGAGGATGCAACTTTCAGTTCAATGTCTCATCTCTGGGGCGGGAATAGAACCACCAACCTTCTGATCCATGGACGAGCACTGTACAGTGCCTCCCGAGCTTCTTCAAGTCATTCTCCAAGTAATCAGATCTTTTTCTGCTACATTACACATACAGTATGAACCAAAGAAACGTATTTCCTCTATCGTGTCGTTTCACTTTCTGCTCGAGTTTGTTCGTGTGACTTAATTTTCCCTAAATTTCATCATTTCATAATGGCTCAGTTAAGTTCACTGCAAGTTGTTTGGTTCTCACCAAGTAAAGTGTTCGACTTTACACTGTCATCTTAAATGGAGTGCTATTTCAAGAAATCTCGTCATGTGAAATGGTCTGTGCAGTGATGGCTGCAGTTCCCCAAAATGCTGAACTGTTCCTTTTTCAAAGAGGCCAAAGTGTGTCTGAATAACCGGCGTAAAACCACTGAAAACTGGATTAGCTTTAATTAAACATGGAGCACTCCAACACGCGTCGCTCCATCCATCTCCTCCGACTCGCAGCGGATTCACAGCGTCCTTTCGGCGGACAGTGAAAATGGGCCACGCAGGCAGCGTTTTGATGTGCGGCGTGTAAATATAGCCCCCTCCAGCCGCTAACGTCTAATTGTAGCGGTGTTGTTTTCATATTGTTGAATCTCAGAGATGTATAATTCATCACGCAAATAATCTGGAACAAAACAAACTCTCCTCTGAGCTCCCGAGAGGCCGCGCGTCTAATGAGTTCACTCCATAAAATATTCATACCTCTGCAAAATATACTGTCACTTTCACAGCACACACACACACACACACACACACACACACACACACACACACACACACACACACACACACACACTCTACCCCAACATCCCATTACAGATAATAGCAGGTTGTCTGGACGAAGCTGACCGTTGATCACTGTCATCCTAAAACGCTGCTGAGTGTCTCGCTCTGCCTGTGTGACTCTGTGTGTGTGTGTGTGTGTGTGTGTGTGTGTGTGTGTGTGTGTGTGTGTGTGTGTGTAATACGGAGGCTACTTACCCATGATGCTGCAGGTGTGCTTTCAGGTAGGACCGCAGCAACAATCAAACCAGCTCAACCCAGATCCATCCTCTGAACTCACTTACCTGTTGGGTTTGTGTTATAAATAATAAGAAGAATGTGTTAAATTCAGCATCAAATGTAAATCAAATACGTTCGCTTGGACACTTCAGATTATAGTCATAAGATCTAGAAACATATATAGTAAAATGTCCATTTTTTGGGTTGTTTTCACTCCTTTAACTACCTGCAGAGTCGTTAGGGAGAGTCGAAGCATCTCTGTTAATTATAGCGTGTTTTCTGAGGTTTTGTGAGCAGCTGCATCGGTTTACAAGCACGTCTGTGATCTCTGCGGTTATTATCAGCGTTTTTATCACCACCACTTCAAGGCACAAGCAGCAGCAGTCGCTTGTGGAGTGTTTACAGAGTCTGTCGGTGCCAAACAGTACAACTGTAAACAGGAACCGCAATCAAACAGGCAAATTGAAAGGGAGGAGGAGGAGGAAGAGGAGGAGGTGGAGGGAGGGGCAACAGGTGAGATTTGAGCTGAGGAGGCTGGAGAGTAAAAGAGCTGCAGGAAATTAACAAACTGGGAAGACGTGACATAACCAGAGTTGGTGCCTGAGGCTGAATGAGTGGCAGCAGGACAGAGAAGAGTGTGTGTTCAGGGGATTGAAGCGACTCGTCTTCCTCCCAGAGGAGGAAGATGTACAGGCGGACAGATCTGTTACTTTGCTGGAACCAGAAGGCTGTGAAATATCAGGTTCAGATTTACTTTAATTGTCATTTTTAAGTGGATGCATGAAAACAAGACATCATGTTCCCAAGACTCCTAAAGTATATGTAATGGACATTTGAGTATATAAAATGGAGAAAGTTATAAAATAGACATTATTAAAACTATTAAAGCTACTTTAGTTTAGTAATCAATGGAGGCATTAAAAACTAATCTAATGACTGAATAAGAATAACAAATCATTGAGATGATTAATGATTAAAGTAGATTAGATTAGGGACAATGCTGAATGAAGAAGCTGTTTCTTTGCATATCGTAACGGTGACATGGGGTGAATTCTCAGTGTTATTCTTTTACCTTTTCTCTAATCCGTCCATTCATTCGGCTTCAGATCTGGGATCCAATCACGTCCCGTAATGACCTGGGGATCGAGAGGATGAGGCAGGAAGTCAAAGCCGCGAGGGGGTTTTCGTTCCACGCCGAGAGGCCTCCGTCCGCCGCCATCATCTCGTTTCTCTTTCAGGGGAGAGAGAGAGAGAGAGAGAGAGAGAGAGAGAGAGAGAGAGAGAGAGAGAATGAAGTCCTGCGGCCTCTCCCGGAAATCAGCCCGCTCCCTCTCTGTTTTAATCCCCTCTGATGCCACGCGGCCTCTGGGCGAGCAGAGGTGAGCGGAGGTCAAGGAGCGGAGCGTGCAATCAGACCGGGGGGGGGGGGGGGGCGGCGGTGGGGGGTTGGGGGGGGGGGGGGGGGGGGGGGGGGCGCCGCCGGGTCGGCTGATTTTCATTAAGATGGACTCGGCGGCGCTTGTCTTATTAGCAGGTCGTTAGGCTCTCAGTGGCCGACAGATTGGCCGGACAGGAAGCGGGGGGGGGGGGGGGGGGGGGTAATTGCACTGGCGGTGACCACGCAGGTGCACCGTTGGCTCCGCTCGCCTTGATTGGTTAATTAGCGCGTTGTCAATCAGCCCCCCTCCGGCCGCGGCTGCTCGAAGAGGTGAGAGTCCCCTAATGAAGCCCGAAACTTCTTCTCGTGGAGCTCATTATGGCAGCAATTAACACGGCGGCTGGGCTAAATGAGAGGCGGGCGCCACACACACGCACAGCAGCCGGCCCAACACAACTTCTCTCACTTCCTGGAACTTTCTTTTCGTGCGTCACGCCAGGCGAGTGACTAGAACAAAGCAGCTTCTGCAGACTTTTTTTTCCCCGACTCCTTTCCAGGTGGATGTTCTCTCTCTCAGCACAAAACATACAATAGTTTTTGTTGTAAAATGATCCAAAAATAGTGAAAAGTGTCCATGCTTTACATGCCTTTTTTTGTCCTTGTCACACAGGATCAATTATTTTCATGAGTGACTGACAACAGCTGCTTAGAGGGGACTGTGTTTGCCTCACAGCATTAACATCCCTGGTTAGATGTCTAGTTAAACCGAGTGGCTTCAGGTGTGAAGCTTGCACGTCCTCAGCTCAAGACATGATCTCCATAGAGAGTCCTGGATCTGGATCTGGATCTGGATCTGGATCTGGATCGAAGCACCTGGGAGAACAGACAAAGGCTGCAACAGTAACATCCCACAGTGGAGAGACAGAGACAGGTCTTTTATCCACAGTCGCTCCTTTAACATTGCTTGTATTGTATCCAGTCAAATTTCAGTCTCAATCAGTCTAACTGAGATTTTTGGTTTGCTAGTTAAGTTTTGCTGTGTAGCAAAGAGCTTGCAGCTCCTACATTAGGACGAGGCCGTATAGATGCCACGTCTTCTACTCCCTGTGAGGTAGATGCAGTGGGACACGTCTGAGTATCCTCCCAGTCTGCTGTAAAACACACGACTGCACCAGACGCTCCTGCTCTCGCTTCCTTTCTTCTAGCCGATTAACAGCAGCCGAGCGCGGCCTGGCAGCGCTGCTTCTCTTTCCATTACCGAGGCCGTAATTGCTGTGTAATTAATCCTCCATTGTTGTGTTTTCAGCGGAGAGCGAGCTGCTGCTAATAGCGTCGAAACTTCAAAGGTGACAAGTGGCGCATTAATATTCACAAAGCCGGAGACACCGGGCGAGTGCGCAAACACACAAACTGCTTGTTTGTTTTCAGAAAGAGGATGTTTTGTTCTGCTGTCTGACGGCGCTTCGACATCGAGGCGAGGCGTCTAAGACTCCACACACACACACACACACACACACACACACACACACATGCAATGCGTCTCTGTCACTTGTCTGAGGTCTGATCGGTTCTGATTCAGCTGGAGGTTTGCTTTCAACGATGCTGTGAAGTTGAAGAGGATGTAGGAAGGTTTCCATCCTTGTTCTGCGGTGTAGATACAGAAGCTGTGGAACACTGGGGTCATAAGAAATGCCTCAGATGCTATTTCACAATGTGTGAACATCGGGATCCATGTCTGCAGAGACCGGGCAAACCTAACCAGGCGTAATGATTTACTCGGGTTGGCTGTCTCACCTGCCACTCACATGATTGGCCCTTGCTCAGCATAGAGCTGGATATGTTTTTTCCTGAAGTAACTGGAGTAAAACAGCTACACATGCAGTCATGTTGGGATCAGATTCAGAGAAGAACCAGATATGCAAATTACTTTGGAGGTAGGGACAGCATGGTTTGTATCACACTCTCTGTCCAGATTCACTTTTATGGCAATATTATGCTTTTATATGTGAATCTATTTATTAATTTATCTATACCTGGTTGAAGATTCATTCCAGGTCCTCTTTAAAAACTATAGCTGTGGTCATTTAATGCTGCGCCCAGGTTATAACAAGTTCATTTTTGCATTGATCAGTTAATGATTTTTCAGGTCTTGGGCAGGATTCAGAACCTGTTATTACTCCACATTAACACTTTCTAGTTTCTATAAGATCTTCAATGAGACATAAACCCTAACCCTAACCTGATCCAGTTTGAATAGATCTGCTCTGAACTACTCTGATCTGGGCATAAGCACCTGAGCTCGTCTAGGTCGAGCCGACTGAGACGTGTCTGCAGAGGAACCGTGTTTGTTTCCGAGCTGGACGCTGTTAATTACCCGTGTGCGAGGATAATTATCTCCAGCTTCAAACACGCTTTAACCCCCAGAGACCCTCCGGAGTCTGCGTGTGGCTGAGCCGGACGACAAGCTCGACATGCCCAAAATATCTGCTGCTTAATTAGAAGAAAACGATGAGTCATCAGCCAAGTATTCAGAGCTGGTCGCCAGATGCAGGACGGAGAGAAACTGGACCCACGAGGAGACCAGAAGACCCTCAGCATCAGCATCAGCATCAGCATCAGCATCAGCATCAGCACCAGCACCAGCACCAGCATCAGCATCAGCACCAGCATCAGCATCAGCACCAGCACCAGCATCAGGATCAGCATCAGCATCAGCATCAGCATCAGCATCAGCATCAGCATCAGCATCAGCATCAGCATCAGCACCAGCACCAGCACCAGCACCAGCATCAGCACCAGCATCAGCATCAGGATCAGCATCAGCACCAGCATGAGCAGATTCTACCTGAAGAACATGTCCCACTTCCTGTCCTAAAGCCACCTGTGTCACCCTCTTGGTATTTTATGGTTTTTCCCCTTTTAATTCCTGATATTCAACTTGATTGTGAAGAACTGAAGACGTTCTCAGTGCTCCTTGCACATATGAGAGCTCTTTAGCTTAGCTTGGTTTAGCTTAGCTTAGTTTAGCCTCAGCTCACAAGAGAGCACAAGCACAAGTTATCACACCTTGACAGTTTTACAGTAAATACCTCCATGTACATTCCTATGTTCCTATGTGGAGTTCTTTTTTTGTTGTTTTTGTTCATAAACTGTTTGGTGTCAGATCAGACTAAACACATTTTAAATGAGTGGATTAACAGGAACCAGAGGTTTTATTATCTGTTAGTTTGCAGATATCGAGGCCTCCGTTTTTTTCTACTGGTTCATACAATGCAACAGCGCCACCCTGTGGTCACTGACCTGAACTCTCACTTAAAATTAGTTCAAATTATCAAGTGTGGCATTTGTCTTAATATTTATGACACTTGTTTTATTTCTACTTACTGATTGTTATTCTGCATTATATTATATAAACTATATTCAAATTCTACTTTTTTTCAGTTTGTATGAGGTCTGAACCTGGTCAGACAATTCTCATTATAAAGAAAATATTCTCCAAGATTAAGAAAAAGGAAAGTGATATGGACACTAAGTGAAGATACAAACAGGGCAATGAGGGAGATTGGAGAATAACTATGTTATTAATAATGTGAAAATAAATGAGCAGAAGTACAAAAGATGAAAGCGATAAAGCTGAGATGAAGGCTAAAATAATGAAATGCATAAAACAGAGCTGCCAAGAGGACAGACGAGTCCGATGTGAGTAGAGAATAAAACCCAGAAACGTTTTGTCAGTGATTCAATAACATATTTTAATTTTTCAGTGTTTTTAGTATAAAAATCCCACCGGCCTGCCATCGGCTGGTTTCCACTCCCGTTGGCTATAACTGTGGTTTTTCCCAGAGAATCAGCTAAGTACCAAATCTATGTACACACACAACATCCACATCCAGAGGAGGAAGAGGAGGAGGAGGAGGAGGAGAGGGAGAAGGGAGGGGGAGGGGTGGAGGGAGGGAGGGGGGCAAAGAAAACAGGAAGTCTACCCATCACTACCCTGCCAAAAATAAAACATCAAACACTATCACCTCACCGCTCAGATTTAATGCTATTTCATTAATCAAAAATGTTTTAAAAAACTCACAAAAACAACAGAAGAAGAGGAAGCGCGTCTACACGTGGCTCCCAGTGTGCCCGTAGTATTTTATTACAATACTCTCTATAAAGTAATGCATATACATTTTCTGCTTTACAATAAATTAGTACAGGCACGGTCTCTTCTCTCCTACAGCTGACTGTAGCTCAGGTCAGGTGGAAAAAGAGGATTCTGTGATATTATACAGAAGACTCCAACTCATCACAGCACACGGACACAAAGGCCGAAAACCTGGAAAACTAAACTGTCAAAAAAAACAAAAAAAACAAAAATGAACGACGAAGGGAAGACAGTGGGAAACTTGTGGGCAGCAGACTTTTTGGTTTTGGTGTGAATGATGCACTTTAGGCATTTTTAAAATTTTTGAGAGCATCTATATAGATTTTATATAAATATGTACAAACAAAAACAAAAAAAAGTAGTCCAGTAAAAACATTCAGGTAAAAAAAAAGAAAAAAAAAAGAAAACAAGATGCACACAGACACAAAAACATAATAATAATAATGCCAAAAGACGAGAGAACTTGAACTTTGAGAACTCAATAACTTACAAAAACCGTAATAATAAAAAAAAAACAAAAACCAACAGGAGCTGAAATACAAACTGATGGTTACAGTATGCGTGTTTTGTTTTTCTCCGTGGAGAGATAGCACCAACAGAAGGGCCCAGGCCAGCAGCTGGCGAGGGGCATCACCTCAGACAGTATAAATATGTGAACTCCGTGTACCAGAACAGACTGAGAGGGAGTGAATAAATTAGTGTCAGGCCTTGTACAGGATATTTACAGGAGCTGCTGCTCCGGCTGTGGGGGAGGAGGGGGGGGGGGGGGGGGGGCAGGCGGACGCAGCAGTCTTGCAGCACATTTAAAAAGGAGGTCAGAGGTCAAACTCTGACACATTCAACAGGTTTAGACCCGAGAATTCTTTTTCGGTCGTCACAGCCCACGTTTCGATTCTCGTTCGACTGGTTTGTTTTTCGTTTTGTTTTTGTTTTTCTGCACCCTCTGACCGACTCGTTTCATTGCATAGCTCTTTGACAAAACAAGATGACCGTCACAAGCTACAGGTGTTTAGGGGCGGGGCGTCGAGGCGGTGGGGGCGGGCAGGTGTGCGGTGACGCGTGAAAACAATCTGGATCCAGTTTGCAGGAAATGGTAAACATGTCAAGTACGTGTGTGTGTGTTTGCAGGTAGGTGTGTGTGTGTGTGTGTGTGTGTGTGTGTGTGTGTGTGTGTGTGTGTGTGTGTGTGTGTGTGTGTGTTGCAGGTAGGTGTGTGTGTGTGTGTGTTTGCAGGTAGGTGTGTGTGTGTGTGTGTGTGTGTGTGTGTGTGTGTGTGTGCGTGTGTGTGTGCGTGTGTGTGTGCGTGCTTGTTGTGCGCATGTAGCTGAGAGGACAGCGGGGGGTGGATGCGGGGGCGGGGCGGGGGGTCAGGGGGTGTGGGCCGTCCTGTCCGAGACGGAGAGGCGGACGCTGGCCTCGCCGCTCACGCGGTGCAGGTGCTTCATGGCTCGGTCGAAGGCGAGCCGCACGGCTTTGCGGATCCCGGAGGAGCGCGCCTCTGACAGCTTGATTCTGTCGATCGTGTGATTGATCCCGAAAGGAGCCATCTTGGATCTAGGAAGCCATTGCCTGGGGACAGAAGGGACAGTCAGAGCGTTTACATGCACTGCTGAGTCAACTTGATTCCTGGCTGCAGCATAGAATGAATGAATGGAAGCTGCAAAGGAAACACAGTTAAGGCACAAAGTCAGTTATGTTACTATGTTTTCACATAGTGAACTAATCACAGGGCTTGTAATGCACTCCCCCTCCATCTGGATCCCATTCATCATTTATTGAAATGCTGTAAGGAAGAAGAAAGGCCAGTTTGCATTTTGGCAGTTATGGAGACTGAGGAGGAATTTAGCCGGCTGCTCTTGGGAATCATGGAGGGAGTGGACTCGATTGGTCAGAGACTTTTGACACTAGGAGCGTGATCTCTGACAAAGATAAAAGCCAGCACTCATAAATACTGGCCACTGTTTCTACCATCAAACCCTAGTCTGTCATGGAGGCTGTGGCGGAGGATACAGGACAGAGGGCGCTGGACAGAACGACCAGAAACCAGAAGCTTGTCCAGGAGCCTGCCCAGCAGGAGGACACAGGGAGTGTAGGGAGGAGCTGAGAAACACTGAGGAGTGACTGTGTGCCAATCAAAAGACCATAACAGCCGGACTGGTTCAGACTGTAAAAGGTGCAATGATGTCCTCAACCGTTCTGCTGTGTCACATATGAAACGGCGTCATGGCAACCGTGCTGCGATGGCTCCGCCCACAGAGCCACAGAGGGAACTGAAGGCCAGGCCAGACCAGCACCGTAGCGACACCACGCTGTGGCAGAGCTCCATAGGGTGGTGCACGAGGTTCTCACCAGCTGCGCTTGCTGTCGAAGAAGTGGACGAGGAAGAGTTTCTCTGCGGACCTGAACTGCATCCGCTCTCCGGCTTTGAGAACGTCCTGCGGCGGCTGGGGAAGCTCCGCCCCGCTGGGCTGCTGCTGCTGCGGCTGCTGCTGGCACGCCGTCCTCCGCACTTTGGGGTCCATGATCTGTGGACGCCATGTTTAAAGAGAAACAACACACTGAGTGGGGCGGGGCCTCGTCACAGTCACAGCAGTGGAGTGTATTCCTGGCGGCAGAAGGAGCCGGAGACTCACACACACACACACAGTCACGCACACACACACACATGCAAGAGGAGTCGAGCCGGGAACGCTCTGAGCGAAGCGGCCGACGCCAACACACACCCAAGCAGTCCATGAGCCGCCAAGCTGGAAGCTCTCGCATGGCCGTGAGCACAAATCACGAGCTACAGCACGCACAATGGCAAGAGAGGGGCGAGATGGGTAATGAGACACAGTAGGGAGCAACACGCACTCACCAGGGCGGGGTAGGAGGGATATCCACTACACTTAGCCCAAACTAGTTTAAGAGGCTCCAGAACAAACGGAAAAGCAGCAGTGGGCTTCCACACCTCTACAGGGACGACAACAAGCAAGTTATCCAGTGTTCAGAGCAACTCTCACACACACACACACACACACATACACACAACCACACACACAGACACACACACACACAGCCTCACTCACACTCATACACACACTCACAGACGTTTTTTAAAGGTTACCTTCAAAAAACAGAGAACCCACACAGGAAATAGCTTCACTTCTTTACTTCCCCCTTTGTCCAACTGTTTCCTGTTTCTTTACGAGCCGCACCCCTTCATGCTTCAAGCCTCTTTGGCACCAAGTTCTCGCCAGACACTCAAAACGTGCGTCCGGGTGATCAGCTGATCACCGGCACTCACTCCGGTGGCGCTCCAGCAGGTCGGGGGTGGGGGGGGGGGCCCTCGTGCACGGTTACTTTGCAGACGGATGCTTACATACTGCCAGAGCATGGTTTCAGTGACCTACAGACCAGTTGTTGTGAGTCTCTGCCTGCGTCATCCAGGATCCTTAGTCTGGAGAGCAGTCGGTGGGTTCACATGGACACAGATGAGTCGTTTTTACTGGGTTTAACAGCCCAAACCAGATAAGAACACTCCATATAAACACCTGGCTCAGAATGAACACGCCCAAACCCAATGAAACTTCATCAGGTCTCAGATCGGTTGACAGAACAGAAACTTAATAGTTTAGTGAACAAAAAAAGATATACTACTACTACTACTGTGCCTCAGACTGACAATCTTCATTTTGCTCTTGGCTCTTGATCAATCCCAAGATTTCTGCTTGTGCCACTTCAGATTCAGATTAGAGATGCAACAACTAAGCAACTAGTTGACTATTAAAATAGTTGTTAACTGCTTAACAATAAGTTGATAGCAAGCAATGACAATTTTTACCATTCTAGCATCATTTTGTAGACTAGGAACTAATCAATTAATGGAGGAAATAATCAAGATTTTCTTGCAGTTACTAGTCCAGATTAACACCTAATTGGACTAATTTGGTATGAATTCAGAGGGGATGAGGGAGAGGTGTCCATGTGAACCCAGCCAGTGGCTCTCCTGGGAGGACTGCTGTGGATGGTCGGAGGGAGACTCTGGCTCACTGCTCTGTGGGTCGGGCAGATGGAGCAGCAGAGCAGAGTGGGAGCGATGGGCCCGGGACAGCGGCACAGACAAGTGTTAGTTGGAACCAGAGACTGGGGTTAGGGCAGGTTAGGGTTCCTCAGCCCACAGAACACAGGGAACAGTTGAAAGGTCAAAGCGTGCCATGCTCTCTGCTCTCATGCACATCCAGCGTGCCGGCCGGCCAGACGCACTCACCTGAGGACATCTTGGCGGCTTTGTTGAACTCTCCGTTCTCGATGCAGGTCATCAGAGTGCTTTTGTCGTCCACGGTGCTCCGGCGTGCCGGCGGCGGCCGCCCTTTGCCGCTTTTAGGCATGATTACGGTGCTGGAACGAGAGGAGAGACGGATTCAGGTACAGAGACAAAGTCTCGGCTGCTCTGCTCTTCTGAGGCCTCTGCACAGGAGTTTGGAGGGGATAGCTGTGCTTGTTTCCTTTTTAACTTGCTTTCTTCTACAACTCGGTGAGCATCAATTGCTGTTGCATGTTTTCTACATCACTATAGCCTCACAAAATTAGCATGTTCTCCCCTTGAGATATAATAATCATATATGGAGTGTCCAGTATCTGCCTCCATCTCTTTTTGAAGTCAATTAGCCTGTTGATTACTATCTTGATTAGTTGTAATCGCAAAAATCTTTGTTTGTGTCAATCTTTGTTTCACAAAGTCCAAGATCGGGTGTTTAAATGACTTTTCATGACTTGAAATGACATTCCATTTTCTGACAGAAACTAGGGAAACCAGAAAATACTTTGAAGGATTTTGACTTCATTTCATGAATTCATTCTCAAAATAGCATTTCAAGAGTTGAGGAGTGTACATGTTCTCCTTGTCCATGCTTCAGGTTTTTTCCCCGTTTCCTCCTACAGTCCAAAACCATGCACGTTGAGTTCGACTGGAGCCTATAAATGTGACATTGAGGTGTCTCTCTCTCTCTCTCTTTGCCCTCTGTTAGTGCATTAGAGACAAGAGGCTCCAGAGCCACAGCCCTGCCAGGACACACAGAGACCCACCTGGTGCCACAGAGGATGCTCCCGTTGGACGAGATGCTCGACTCGGAGGCACAGCGCCGGCGAGGCTCCAGCATGCGTGGCGAGGGCGAGGTCGTTTCCTCCTCCTCCTCCTCCACCACGAAACCGTTTGCTATTCCTGAGGGAGGGAAAACAACGATGAATGGCTTCAGATGCTTTGAAAAACGTTTTTTGTCGACTGAGACCTCCCCCCGGGTGATCACCTGTGCCCAGGCGCTTCATGGGCAGCTCCTCCTCCTCCTCCTGGCCGTCCGGGCTGCCGCCGCCGCCGCTGCTGCTGCTGCGCGTCCTCTTCTTGGGCAGGAGCAGCGTCTCCAGCCGAGGGATCACCACCGACAGGAAGGTCTTGGCGCCCAGGGGCGACGGCAGCCCGCCGGACGCCTCCGCCGTCTTGCTGGGCTTCTGGGGGCTGACGCTCTTGGCCTTTCGGAAGAAGTTGTTGGTCCGTCGGTTGCAGGTTCCGGAGGCTTCAGTGTGGAGGTCTCCGTTGAGGAGCAGCGGCTCTGGGGTGTGCCCGTTGGGGGTGTCCGGGGCGGGCACTGAGGTAGATGTGTCGGTGGTGGCAGCGTCCAGCTCCATGGGAGTCTGGTCCACGGCGGCGGCGGGCGTGACGCCGCTTAGAGGAGGAGGCAAGGAGTCACCGGGCGAGGAGTCACCAGGCGAGGAGGAGGAGGAGGAGGAGGAGGAGGAGGAGGAGGAGGAGGAGGAGGCATCGTCCTGCGATGTGGAGTTCAGAGGCTCCAGGGTTGGTGGAGGTAACAGCGTCTCCTCCTGTGGCGTGCAGGCCTCCAGCGGGGGGTCAGGGAGTGGTTTCTCCTCCGGCTCCTCTGCGGTGGGAGGAGGCGAGGTGGCTTCAGGCTCCTCCACCGAGGACGACAGCGCAGAGGAAGACTTCTTCGGGCACATCTCGCTGCGGACCTCCGAGATGGTCTTCTTGAGCAGCTTGAGCCTCTTGCTGCGTGACGGGCTGTGCTTCATGGCGGTGCTCAGGTCCAGCTTCTCCAGCAGCTCCCTCAGCTGGTCGGCCAGCGGCGTCCGCTGCCGGTAGGAGGGCGTCAGCAGCCGGTCCACTGAGACAGAGAGAGGGAGGGAGAGAGAGAGAGGGAGGGAGGGAGAGAGAGAGGGAGGGAGAGGGAGAGGGAGGGAGAGAGGCAGGGGGGAGATTTTTTTTATTATTTGTGGGTTTTCCCCTTGTCCCATTCATTTCTTTCAGAAAATATGTCAGTTACTGTTACACACCGACATGCAAGTTCTGCAGAGGGGCGCTAGTACAGGGCTATGTGAGCAACTACTTAAATTACTACCTTATCGAGTAACCAGGTCATCTGAGAGGATCTTTTGTTTTGTGATTCTAGACCCTTGCAGTAGGGTCCATGCTATCATTATTGCTAATACTAATACAATCACAACAACCACTGCTCATAGGCCAAGCAGGGCTATTTGCACAGCAAAAAAAGGAAAAGTATTAGCACACCAAGTAAAAGTGAGCTGCTTATTAAGAGTTGTTTCCTCTATTTTAAACAGCTCATAAACAAGCGATCAGTCACAAATTTGTCAAAGCCTCAGAGAGAGTCTCTGTGTTTGTACTTACCGTCCTCCCAGCAGAACGGGGGCGGAGCCTCCACTTTGGGCGCCTCGGGCAGATGCAGGCCGGCCTGGAAGTCGAAGCCGATTCTGTCTGCCTCTCTTCGGGCTCTGCGCAGGATGGCTCCTCCGTGGTCCTGCATACGCTGAGCTGCCTTGTAGAAGAACGTGTCCTTGGCGTTGTAGAGCATGCAGTTGGAGATGATGAGGTCGAAATCCGCCTCGAACTCGTCCAGGCTCTTGTAGCCATGAGCATCGATGCGTTTCCTCATGGTTGAGAAGTCCATGGGGTTCTTGATGACGTCCAGGTAGTCGGGAACCTGAGGGAGGCAGAGGAGACCGGTTGGAGGCTGAAGACTGTGAGAGGAGCACCAGTCACTGTACTTGTTTACAGGGCTGCACAGCTCTCAGTCACAGAGCAGTGCTACAGCATCAACAGCAGTGTTTGCAGACCTCCTTGATGCTGACGGGATGAGCGTAGATGTTGTAGTTGTCCTTCTCCTGCAGCTGGCTGAGCACGGCTCTCAGCAGGATGTTGAAGGGGGTCAGCTGGACCTCCAGCACGGCCTGCTGCTGCTTCATCTGGAGGGGAAACACTCAGACCTCAGCACAATGCAGGGCTACGTCTTCAAACCTCAATTCACTTGATAAGGGGTGGGGGTTGTGAAAAGTAAAAGGTAAGGAAATACGCAAGCTACACAGGGTTACGCAGAGTTACACAGAATATGAATCTAGCTGAAACGCTATGATGCCATGGTGTGCTGTGTGCGAGCTCACCTCCTCCCTCTTCAGCTTCTCTCTCTTCCTGATGAGCTCCAGCAGCAGGCGAGCTCGCTCCAGGTCGTGGCGGAGGCGGTGCCACTCCTTCAGCTGCTCCTTCAGCGCCTTGTTCGTCTCCATGCGGTCCTGCGCCAGACACACACAGTCAACAACAAAACAAAACCGCTTCAGTGGCAACTTGATCAGCTGACAGGGACAGGGAGGAGTAGGGGACAGGCGTCGCGGGCCACTGACCATCTGCTTGGACTTGGGCGGCTGAGGGTTGGCCTGCAGCCGGCGGATCAGCGGCACGTTGTTCCTCGACTGCCTCTTCTGCACCCAGTAGCTCAGCACCCGCTCCACGAAATGCCGCTTCCTCTGAACCGCCACCTGGTTCAGAATGGTGTCGAAACTGAGCCACGAGGAAAGAGAGGGAGGAGAGAGGCAGTTACTACAGAGCACTAGGGCTGCAACAAACCATTATTCTGGCTGTTGGAGCTCTGTTGAGAAAAAACACACAAATATGCTTTTTGGTCTGAGTCATTGGTTCTGCAAAAGATTATGCTCGTGCTTCTCTAAAAACTCTTTCTGGGAGGACAATGGCTTTGAAAAGCAGACTTTTAGCAATGCATACATAGAGTTAATACAGATCTAGATTGAGGTGTCCACAGCCCGGGAAGTGGCTCTATGAAGAGAGAGCAAGGTCTGTAGTATGTACAGCAGACCAGAGTCTACTTCATCCAGGGCTGCCAGCCTCACGCGGAAACAACTGCAGCTTCAGAGGTTCTCAGAGTGAAATCAGTCCAGTTCTGATCAAATAGGACATAAACGTGCAGGTGTGGTAGCCCTGGATTCCAGCCTTCAGGGATATGTACTGTACTCATCTTATCTTACCTTGAGGCTGTGATGCTAGGCCCTGAGGTGGTCGGGGTCTCAGGCTCTGGCTCTGGTTCCGGCTCCACCCTCTTGCTCTTCTTCTTGTGCCAGACCTTGGTCCGGGCCTTGCCGCGTTTCTCGGCCCTCTTGTGGCAGGCGCCGTTCTTGGGATGCGGCTCCTCGTAGATGTTGAGCGGTCTCCGGTCGCAGCCGTCGGGCATGTGGCTGCAGCAGTAGGCCGTTTTCTTCACAGAGAAGGTGGTGGTGCCGGACGCCGTCACCTCTTTCACAGGCTCCATCTTCATGAAGAGGCCGGCCTTCTGGGCACAGCTGACGTGGAAGGCGGTGTAACAGTTGATTTTGTCGCACTGGATGCAGGCCCCGGCGCTCTTCTCCTTGCACAGGTAGCAGGTGAGCTTCCAGCGCGCCGGCGGGATGTTGCGGACGCCGTCGATGGGCTCGATGAAGACGGTGTCGGAGAAGCCGACCTCGGGCACCCACAGGGCGCACGCCACGTGGCCCCAGCGGTCGTCGTCCGTCTTCTTCAGGGCGCCGCCTCGGTTGGGGCAGAAGACGCACTCTGCGGGGCGAGACGGGCACTGCAGGCAGTGGCGGCACAGCCACTGGCCCTCGGGGATGTAGGGCACGCCGTAGCACTCCTGGTGCACGGCGATGTTGCACGAGTCGCAGAAGAGGATGACGTTGCTGTCGGCGCCGTCCCCGTCCATGCAGATGCAGCACACGGCGTCCTCGTCCACCAGCGACTGCAGGTCGCTCTGGCCCTGCGTGGCCGTGTACGACTCCTTCTCGAAGCGGTCCATGAGGAACTCGAACAGGTTGTGCGACACCTGGCTGATGCCCTCGCTCTTCCTCTTCTCGTTGACCAGCTCCAGCCAGGCGTAGTCTTCCTCGTCCATGTCGTACTCCACCTCCTCGTCCAGGTCCTCGGCCGGCCGCTCTGTGTATTTGTAGTACGCCGCCGGCCTCTTGGGCACCACCGGCAGGTTGTACTCCACCGTCCTGACCTTGGGCTCCAACAGTCCGCCCGTGGTGGCGTGCGTGGCGATGGGGCCGTGCGTCGACGTTAGCGCCGCGTTCTTCTTCTGCTGGTTGTTTTTAAGGCGCACGGAGCGCACCAGGACCTGCTGGGGCTTCTCGTTGTTCTCCTTGTTGCTGTTGCACTCCATGATCTCTTGGGCCATGGGGTCGTCGTCGGCGATGACGTCCAGCTTGTCGTAGATGCTGAGCCGGTGGACGCGGCCGTCCACCTCCAGCTCCACGATCCTCTGAGCCTGCGCGTACGTCAGCGTCTCCCTGTTGGGCGACGGCTTGATGGGAGAGGAGTCTCTCTTGAGCACCGCCGGGCGGTGAGGTCGACCTTTTTTCTTCATTTTGGAGCTACAAGGACCCTGGAAATAAAAGAGAGGCGTGTCAGGGACAAGTTGATAGGGTGCTGCAGAGACTGTGAAGGAATAACCAGCACATGGAGCAGCTTGACCTAACAGAAGCTCCTGACCTAATGATTAACAGCCTTAACCCTGAGTGCTGCCTCTCAGGAACAATGTTAATGTGTTTACTCAACGAAGTCAACATTTTCACATGCAGATGACTGACTATTATCCTCAGTCAGGACAATAAGCAGGCTCGGTGAATTGTGCTGTTGCCTCACAGCTAGTGTGTGGGCTTTGCATATTTTCCTCCCACAGTCACACAAAAACTGCATGTTTAAGTCGAGTTGAGACTCTAAACTGCTCCTGGGTGTGATGGTGAATGTGTGTCCAGGCCTGTCCAGGCTCTTTTCCCTGTCTTCATCTTTTATGAGCTGGAGATTGAGGCTCCAGTAGATGGTAGTGGCTATGCAAATGTTATGGCAAACACATGGGACAGAGTGGCTGCTGCAGGATCACAGTCTGAAGCAATGATTACAACTCCAACTGTGGGCTCACATGTAAATAAAACACACTGACAATCTTCTATAGATAGTGCCCTTCTGCTCCTCTCCTGGAGTTTCAACTCTGAGGACAAATGGTCACAGACACCGAATTAAATGCAAATGTCATCACCGCCGAGCTTCTGAAGCTGCTGGAGCTACAGGAGCTTTTACACAGTTGTCAGTGGAAATGTTCAGTGACTCCCAGGCAAGCTGAGCTCTTGCAATACTTCCTTCTGTTGGGGTCACTGGGGTCAGGTATCTGTGTCACCGTAAAAACTCTGACCTTCGCCTGGGCCTTCACGTGAACTATTTCCAACACAAACATGTCACTGCAGGGCTGTGAAAATAACTAAAATGTTGCTAGCAAACCTCAGAGCCCAGCAAGTTGAATGATTTCCTCTCTTTGACTCTACTATTACTACTGCAAATGTATTTCATACATACAGTTACAGATTCAGCTTCACATGAACATGTTTCATAAATATAATGTAACTGTTATTCGATGAATGACTGAGATCTGGTTTGAGTGTGTTCCAGCTTCTCAGCCATGTGCTCCCCCTCTGGCTACATGGATAGAGTTGCACACAGATCTGTTCATCTGAATCCAGTGTGCAACTACGACCATAATGCTTTTAGCAATTCATCTGCCTGGGTCCTGGTGGGCAGGGTAAAATGCTGGGCTTACCTACTAATCTGTCAGAACTGAAGAAACCTCTTTGATGAAGGTGAAACATCTTGTGCCACAAAGGACTGTGTGGCTGCAGGTCTTTGATCCAACCAATCGATAACATGCAGTATGACCAATGAAATGTCCCAAGACAAAGATCCTTCAGTTAAGTGTCTTTTGAGGTTGTCAGTCAACAGATCCTGGAAGTTTGGGTAAGAAAAATAAAAAAAAACAAATGCAACCGTGCATCTGACATCTGAAGAGGTTCCACCTCTCACCCCTTCTTCCATTCTGGTTTGTTGTGGGAGTCCCCTGGTTAGGTTTTTAAACCCTAGAAGGCACCTTGGCCCATGAGTTAAAAACCAGGGGACTCCCAAACCACAAGTGAAGAAGAATTTAGGGTGAGAGGCGAGGCATCTTCAAGTCTCTATCAGAGGTCCAGCTGCTTTTGTTTTCTATCACCTAAATTAGTTTTAAAAAATGTGCTGCTGCCTCTGCTAGATTGGGGTAAGAATCTGCAGCCACTAAACCAATTGTGGCACACTTATGACAAGTCTAATCTCCAGGATTCTGCAGGGATACACAGATGGCCGAGATCACTTCGTTCATTTTAAACCCCTGATTTCCAATGGTGGCTCTTTAATTCACACGCAGTGTTTACATTCTGCTTGCTGTAGCAGATCCGCTAAGGCACTGAATGAAAAGCATGCACTGGGGACAGCTCACCCACCGCACGGGGGCCACACCGGCCCTGTGCAGGGCTCAGTATCGGTGCAGTAGCTGCAGAGAGCAGGGTAATAGTTGACAGCCTCCCCCCTCTCAGTGTGTATGTGTGTGTGTGTGAGTGGCCATGGCTAACGTTAGCTCGGGTCGATCCAACGGCGATGTTGTTCTATGCTATTATACGAAGCGTCAAAGTTGCACATTATTCCAATTAAGGTTGGGTTGTATAATGACTGTGGACTCTGCTGGCGTTCTGTTTGCGGGTGGAGGAAGCTCCGTTGGTCGGATAAACGCGTTAGGACACTCCGTGCCCTGGCTTGTGTGTTAGCCTATTAGCTCTGCTGCTATCCGAGTCGAGGGGGGAGGAAATATGGCGACCAACACAACAAGAAGCTGCCCCAACTGTAACACGGTCGGCTTTATCATTAGCAGTGTGGATTTAATCTGGAGTTTAAGCAGTCAAGACTACAGCGGGGGGCAGTCCCGGGTATGAGCCGGGCGGTGGTGAACTTACCTCGGTGTTTTCCACTAATTCAGCCTAAAAACAGCAGCAATGGCGGCGCGGCCTGCGGAGCGAGGAGCCCAGTTAAATCCACATCCAGGCCGCTTGTCCAAGGCTCGCTCCGGCTCCCAAACCGAGTCAAGTGTAACGGTGCCCGGCAGGTATCCAGGGCCGTGTTCGGGTGTTCTCCTTGCTTAGTGATAAATCCAACTGGATCAGTGTGTTTGGAGGCCGTGAGAGACGGCAGAGCTCCGTGGCTGACCGAGCTTCTCTTCCCCCAACAACAATGAGGTGGAGTGACGCTCTGCGTCATGGCGTCACCACGTACGAGGGGGGAACCAGGAAGTGGTTACGGTAGCGGAAAAAAGTTGCTACGGCAGTGTTTTTAGTGTGCGTATGAATCAGGGGTGTTAGAGTGTGAGTGACAGATAAAATTAGTCACATTTAAGGGGTTGTTTTCGCCAACGCACTAGAAGTAGTTTGGTTTAATTAAACATGGTGCGAAGACGTTTAATAAAGTAAAGATTGTCGCTTTTCCTTGTCCTCCAGGTCTGAGGTCAACCAGGAGAGAGGGAGAGAAGGAATGGAGGACGGTTTGGCAAAATGAATTAAAGGAATGGAAGAAAGGAACGAAATAGATAGATAGATAGATAGATAGATAGATAGATAGATAGATAGATAGATAGATAGATAGATAGATAGATAGATAGATAGATAGATAGATAGATAGATAGATAGATAGATAGATAGATAGATAGGTAGCTGGGATCAGATTTGTAATCCTAAAGTCACAGGTTTTAATCTCCCATATTTATTTAGTTTTATTAAAGTGACTTTCCAGGGTGGCAGGTCTCTTTATAGATCAGACATCCAGAAAAGGCTAATAATTAAGTCACTGCTTTTCCATTCAGAGGAGAGATATGAGGGATTTGAGAGTTGGACATGGACATGACCGGAGAGAATATCTCTTGGCTCCTGACCCGGGCAAGAATAAGAAGTACACAATGACTGGTTTCATTTTTATAATGTCTTTTAATGCTTGAGTTGTCTTTAAAATATAAGCTGCGATTATGCCATTTTAAAACTCAGTAAAAGAAACTTCTTGCACAGTTGGACATCCATTAAAAGAGAACAATGACTTTTATTTTTAAAATGTAAAATGTGTGAAACTGCGCAGCACTTCACATAAAATCTGTCAGAACAATAAACTAGATACAGAACTAAACGATTATCTTCCAATCAAATATAGGTTTTCCCCACATGTGGCAGCAGTTAAACAGGAGAGGTGGACCCAGCCAGAGCCTCCGTCTCATCCTGTTTCTGAGGGGGGCAGGGAGGCGCTGTGTCTTCTTTGGCCAGCAAGTTGTTTTTGCGGAGGTGACAGGCCTCCTGATAAGGAGGGCGAATGGGCGGCTGGGTGGGTGGGGTGTACTGGTATGGTTTCGAAGCATCCAGCTGAAGAAAATGAAGAACATTTTACATATATTTAAAAATAAAAAAATTAAAGGATTCAGTTTCACATTGCCAATAAGTAAAGCGAAATGACTCACCTGCAAAGGGTAGGTTCTGTCCGAGTCGTAGGCACTGAGATCACCACATGCCAGGAAGGGAACGATGACACGGTTTGGACCTTCTAACTGGTTAAAGTCCACATCTGAAAGGCAGAAACCAGAACCCAAACTAAGAGAAAGCAGAGGAGAGCCAGAACCAGGACATGCAGGGCTTTAAGGTTCCTTGTTACCGTAGGAGTGATCCAGCAGAGGGTTGGACATGTTGGGCACGTAACCTTCAGGAGGGGAGTAATTCTGGCACACAACAAAGGCCTCTGTACAGAGTAAGAGATTCAAAATTCTCATTTCAAGTCTCAGGTGGAGTTTAGCTCCCATTTGAAGCATGTGATCAGTCAGTGGGAGCAACTCACCAATGCTGGAGTTCCTGCTGCTGCGAGGCTTGGCGCAGGTCACGCCACTGAAGAAGACTTTCAACTGTGAGTACAGCAGCGTTACGTCTTTCCCTCTGAAAATCTGAGTCAGACAGGACAGGAGGGAGTTAATATGCTCTGGTCTGACTGTGGCCTCCACCCACAATGCGCAACAGCTGGACTCACCTTGGCCACAAACGTCCCTCCAGGCTTCAGCACATGAGTCGTGATGTTCAGGGCCTGGAGGACAAACAGCTGTCAGAATGAAATCACAGACTGCGGGTGAATCAAAACACATCTCTGTACTCACAGCCAGTAGCAGCTGAGCCTGGATGTACTCGTCCACATCGTGGAGGCCGGTCACTGTGAAAACAGAACAGGAAATAACTCCTACTACCTGTCTTGATTGAAGACTTGACTGAAGCCAAGGAGGGAGACATAAGAACAGATGACAAGGAGAGAGCATCTCACCATCAGGAGCACCGTCACACACCACCAGGTCGGCCGGCTGGCCCTCAAAGTGACGAATTATCTCCTCAGCTGTTGAAACCTGCAATGTTTAGGAAGACACAACGGCATGTTCTTAAAGACACATTTAAAAGGACTAGATGTTTATGTCACAGTATTTTTGAGTTTTCTTATATACATGTTTATTTACTCACTGAACCTGAGAAACTCTACAACCAAGACTAAAGAAAACTTACTGAACATGAGAAACATTCGCTGAGAGACCTGATCTCAGTGAGCATCAAATTAAAACACCACAGATAAGACTCGATTGTTTATTTACCAGGTGTAATCGGATCACATGTTCATTCCAGCTGTTTCCACCCTAACCCTCACCTTTGTGATGTCGCCCTGGATCTGAGTGACTCCTGGCAGAGGAGCCATGGCCTGCAGGTCCACCGCCACGATCTTCACCTCCTCCCCCGCCTCACCCTTCTCCTCCCCCGCTGCGCCCTTCTCCTCCCGGCCTCTATATGATTTTATAAAAAGCAGAGCTACACATCACATGAAATGTTAAGTCTGTAAGAAAATAAAATTTCTGTTCAGGTTTGTCCACATGCTCATTAAAAAGGAAAGTAACGAAAGATGCAACACAAGACCTGAGTTTACGACTGAGGACCTGACTCCAACTGCCAGGGGCTGCACACAGATCCACAGCTCTGTTTACACCTGAGAGAGAGCGATTCACACATTTCTGCTAAATCAGATATAAACTCAGAATGTGGGAACAGAAGCACAGGTGGCCACCACTTTCAACTGAGAGCTGCTGCATCACAAGCAGAATTAGACCCAGATTCTGTCTCATCCTGTCTTTTATCTTCTATGTATATGCTTATCTGGCAGAAACAGATCCAGACCAGTTGATGCCTCAAATCCATACATATTCTGAACTGTTTACTAGAATAGGATGAAATTCTACTGTGCCAATGTGATTGCAGCCTACAACATCCATGAGTTAATGCTCAAGTATTGTGTTTATCACCTGTAAACAGATTGAACTCTTGGTCAAGCTGGAGCAGCTTGAATGCACTCCTCGCCCTCCAGCCCTCCTCTTTGGCCAGTCGGTAGTAAATGTCCCGCTTGTCTTTGGAGGAGCGACCCATCCTGGACCTTCTACTTGAAACCAAAAAGACACAAACCACATCTGCCACTGTTTCTCTTATTTCAGTGAAATCAGTATTACTGTATGACATGTGACCACACTTTTGTTTCTTCCCTCTGCGCAAAAACATTCATGTTTAATTCGACTGGAGGCTCTAAATTGTCCCTAGCTGTGATTGTGGGAGTGAATTGTGTGTATTGGACTGAAGACCTGTGTGCACTGGAGACAGGCACGGCGAGGTATATGGATAGATACGTATTTTTATAGGATTTTAACCTTCAGATATGAAACGCTACAAAAACAAAACCCTCTGAAGTTTTTTTCAGGTCTACCTAAGCCGAATTAAAGTTATCATGTTTTTCCAATTAAGGCACGTCTCTGAAAGTATCTTATGACATCATTATCGTGTTGGCGGCTAATCAATTAATTTTTACACGTTTTTTAAACGGACTTTGTGCCGACTACACCAGAAACGCTATGTTACGTAGCTGTGTGAGCTCAGTGACAGATGTTAGATATCTACATGGATGTGGATATAACCTATGCATATTCAAACCTCACTATTCAGGTAGGAAAATCATTTAATGTCTTATTTAAACAGTGTTTATGAGCAATTTGTGGGGTAGCTTACTGTTCACGTGTAGGTCCTGTGTTGACGGTCCAGGCCCAGGGCTGTCCTCGACGCGCCTGATCAAAAACATCCTGCAAAACTGGACCGGACCGCACATTGTACCAGAAAAACTGAAATCATTACGTATTTACGTATGAATCTGAATAGTTTAAGCATATTTTTCTGCAGATTTTTTTTGTTCCGTTTTATTTAATCTTTTTAAATCAGAGGTCAACGGCTTTATTTAGCCACACGATGTCGCTACAGAAACACGAATGAGTCCAAAAAAAATTCCTTTTTTGTTTTGTTTAGTAAAAAAAAAAAAAGACATAACACGTGTTTGTATTGGAAATGGAATTTTGACAGTAAGAAAATATTTTATTGGCATTGCCCCCTGTCAGATTCTTTTGGTACAATATAACCAATGTTGACGTGTCCAGGAATATAATAACCCTCTCAGGTTTCTCAGAACCTGAGACTGAATCTGAATCTATCAATTTATGCTTCTCCATCAAGTTAGTCCCACCCCTCTTAATTTTTTATGTCAACATTCTCACATGACATAATCTCTAACATACATAATCTTGTTTTCTTGCTGCATGTGACACTGAATAGATTGAAATCCGTGTGAATTGTGTGTTTTATGAATAGAGAACAGTCCGAGAAAAGGCAAGTCACACAAGCATTTTATATACAAAGTGGTTTAATTTGAAAAAACATAAAAAAATATCTCTCCTGGCTAAATCATCTGTACACAGCAAAATACTTTGACAAATGCAACAACAAAAATTTTAACTTCAACCTCACAGGTACAAAAATAAGGTAAAAAAGATAATACAAAACTTAAATAAATAACCACAGGAGAGGAATGCTTCTGTACTAAATAAATACGCACACACACACAGAATCATATACATCTATTCAAAATACACAATTGAGTATTTGCATTGACTGTGCATGAGAGGGAATTCAGTTTATACCCAGTAGAGAAAAACATTACAAATTCATGTTGTAGAGTCAGGATTTGGACTCAGGCCTGGGGATTTGAACCGGTTCCAGCTCGAGGTGTGTGAGTGTGTCTCTCAGCATGTGAGCAACCTTTGCTGACATCTCACAAGTGTAGTGTATCTCTCAGAAGAGGAAAATCATAATGTGTAAAATTCAACCACAGGAACCCCAGAATAATGGACATCCGCTGTTATCTCAGTTGATTGGAGCCATGTTTGACCACATTTCATTCGGCTACAATGATTCTTTGGATTGAAACTTTTCTCTATGAACTAAAAGAACATAGCAGAAGAGTGCAGACTGAGTCCAGTTGATTTAAAATTCAAGGCACAGAGATGTGGACATGACCAGGTAGTTATTGGTTGTTCATTTGGACAGCAGGGGGCGACATTGCATTGCACTGCACTATGAAATGCAGTCAAACGTGACACCCCCCAGCAGCCTCTCTTTGACCAATCAGAGGCTTTGTTGGCTGGACGATGAAGCTGAGGATGAAGAAGAGGAAGAGGAGGAGGATTCCGCAGTAATGGAATGAAGAGTGATGCCACCGCTATCCGTCTGCTCTGCGTCACCACTCGTCACCCAGGGGTGGAGGAGGATCTGCTCCAGAGTGGGCCGGTCGGACGGCTGCTGGCTCAGACACCAGCCAATCAGCTGCTCGCATTCTGTGACGAGAGACACAACGACGTGAGGAAGAACCTCGCCCGGAAATTACCATGAACCAGACCAAAGAGTGAGTGTACAGTGAGGGTGAACTCTTGTCACTTACCGGAGGAGACTTTTCTCCTGAAGTAGATCCGACCCCTCAGGATCTCCTCGTCCTGCTCGAAGGGGATGTCGCCACACACCATGTCGTACAGCAACACACCGAGCGACCAGACTGTAGCCGAGCGACCGTGGTACCTCCGGAACCGGATCCACTCGGGAGGACTGTACACCCGTGTGCCTGGATCAAAGAGATGGTTTATATACTCTGTTAAAGATGCCCTCATAGTTTAAGTCCATCAAGCCCCAAACATCACAGACAGCACTTAACTTGGCTCAGACAGCCACTCCTACTTTATGGAAGAGCTGTTTTAAAAGCCATCTTATGACCCACCTTTACTCCTTGGCTTTTTAACACAGTACGAGACCTTGATCGCACTTTTACTGTTTTACTGTCTTGTTTCATGCTCTTTTATACTTACAAATTAACTATAACAACATGAAACAAGACAGTAAAACAGTAAATGCATCAACTTTGGATGTTTATACAGTGCTTTATAAATATAAAAGTTATTACTCCTCACCATCAAACTCGGTGTAGGTGGACTCTTTGAGGAAAGCTGCGGAGCCGAAGTCGATGAGCTTGATCTGGCCCGTCCTCAGGTCCACCAGCAGGTTCTCGTCCTTGATGTCCCGGTGGACGACACCGCAGGCGTAGCAGTGACGCACCGCCTCCAGCACCTGCAGGAAGAAGCCGCGCGCCGCCTCCTCGCCCAGCGCGCCGCGGTCTGTGATGTAGTCAAACAGGTCCTGCACCGGCTCGGGACGCTCCATCACCAGCAGCCAGCCGTCCGTCTGCTCCCACCAGTCCAGGAGCCGCACCACGCCGCCAAACGTCCCGCCCACCTTCTTCATCAGGACGATCTCCAGAGGAACCACTCCGCCACACTGAGAGAACAACCACAGAGCACCGTTAGAGTTATAGGAGATACATTTCTTACAGTCAAACTATTTGTAAAGTCCTTGATTACCAGCTCTAAAACCAGCTTCAAATAAAATTTAATACCTCATAAAATCATGATTAAGACTCTTCATCGGCTAAAATTGCACTTCAACTTTTAGTACTTTAAACGACCAGAGAGTAAATCTCACCAGGGAGCCCCACTCAGTCACTCTGTCCCTGCACACGTGCTTCACAGCCACCTGCATGTAAACAAACAGATACAGTTCATTAGGTACTACACTTCTGTATTAAGACACTGAAGAATAGGCTGAAAAAAGCTGAACACTGGAATCATGAGATTTCAGTGTGATGCCTTGTGTTGGATGTTTTTCTTTGATTAGGACTGAAAAAGGTTTTTTTCTGAGGCCGGGGAGTTCCTATTAAACCAGAAACCGTGCCCTGCTTTCAGAGAACATAAAATTAAGCACTGAGATCATTTTCCAGCATGAGGAAAACTTCATGGCCCAGATTTCTTTGTGAAAACAAAGACCACATGGCAGACAGCCAGAAGCAATCAAGCCACACAGCTGATGGCTCAGTCACAGGAAAGACAACAGACATGGCCTTCAAAGTAAAAGCACATAACTCAAAACAATGCCTACAATTTTGTTCAATGCGCCGACTGCAGAGTGACCTTAGTCCAATAAAATATTGTGAATAAATTTAGGAGGAAATTGATAAAACTTTGATGAACTAACTTTCATTAGAAAAATGTACAAGTTGTCCCTCCTCAAGGATTTTAATAGTTGACTGTTGCGCAAATGCAACTGTTTAAGACCTGACATAAGCGAAGTAAGACAACAAAACAATAGATCAATTTAAGTAATGCATAAATAGTGTAGTTAGGACAAGCCAAGTGCATTGTCAGTTATCATTTGTAAGAAAAGTACTTCACATATCAAATAATAGTTTTCAAATATGCAGCTTACTAAGGTTAAGAAAAGACCTCTACTTTTCCTTTTACCCTAGTGCAGTATTTTATTGATCAGGATAATTATTCAACTGGGTAACTGCATAGATAGTAGCAGGGCCACAGAACATTACTAGCTATACAATGGACAAATAGACATGAAATCCCATATAGTCACACAACATAATTAGTTATCTTAATCTTATGCAATTGAATTATACATTCTGGCTTTTGTTCCATCTCTTTCTTTTCTATTTTATTAGCTTTATGTTCTACACAAGCAAATTATCCCTGCGGGGATCAATCCTGTATTCTGACTACTGGTCCTTATAAGAGCCCAGTGACACTTTTATTTTGAAGGGCAGGCCCGGAGCTGCGGCCTCGTGCTCCGTGCAGCTTGCCGCGGCTCCTCGCAGCCATGTGGCTGCACCAAAACAAAGCGGCCCCCCACCCCCGGTTCTCACCGGCAGCCCGTCGGCGAGGCGAACCCCGGAGAACACGGTACCGAACCCCCCGCTGCCGAGCACCGAGCCGAGCCGGTACAGCTTCTCAAAGGACTGCTTCTCAGCTTTACCTGGAATAAAAACAGCAGTAAAGGAGAATAAATCAGGGCGCTTTTCACGTTGACGCACAATGTAAACACGACGGTTTTACTCTATTAATACGACAATAAATTTTAAAAAATTACGAGTCTCAAGTCTTCA
Organism: Karalla daura; assembly: GCA_029224185.1. Classification (NCBI taxonomy): domain Eukaryota; kingdom Metazoa; phylum Chordata; class Actinopteri; order Chaetodontiformes; family Leiognathidae; genus Karalla; species Karalla daura. The sequence goes on from CM055196.1 coordinate 22,693,249, forward strand.
TCTCAACACAACATTATCACATGATGTGTCGTTCAATGGGGTGTTTCTTATAATAAATAATTACGATAATGTTTTGGCGCAAAAAGCGACTCAAACCGGCCCCGGATGATGCTTTAGATAACAACACGAGCACACGCACCGCGTGACTGCCGGACTGGATATCGAATTTAAACATGAAAATGTAAAGACAAAGTGCGTTTGTTGTTGTCAGGGGTGAATATGCAAGTTATTTGTTTAAAAAGCAAGCAATACATCTAGGGAACGTTTTGGCTAATTTCTCTATAGTATCCATAACAAGTTAGTAGTGTCTCTTACCCGGCTGCAGATGGAGCTTCGCCGGCAAATCCATGCTGGTCGAGATGTGAGGCAAGGAGCCCAGTTTAGAGAGCAGCATGCTGCTGTGTGCCTCTGCCACAACGTGGAAATAAAAGACGGCGTCAATATAAGGTAACAGTAACGCCCATGGTCGAACAATCTTACAAATTATCGGTGAAAACGTGGTGATGTCCCATCAACGTCCCCGGTCATTTAAACTGAGGATCAACGGCTGTGCCGCCCAATCCGACCGCAGCACGGTTAGATCCGTCCGCCGCGCCGGCCGGCTCCCCGTTAAATAACAACGCAAATCGTTTTCCTCGATACTACGACGCTGTCGCACCTAGATAAAGACAGATATGATGAGATGTCTCGTTTTCTGGTGTCTTTTTAATCACTGTCTCGCGCAAGAGGCGACAACCCGTTGGAAGGCGAGCGGACTACTTTTGAGGATTGGCGCAGGCATCTAGAACACGGGGGCAGTGCTGCGATTCCTCACTGAGAGGAGGCTCCACAATAATATAATAAAAAGATGTGTAGAAATAAGTAAAATTAATAATAACATTTTAAAATATATTAGTAATGGTAATGATAAGCGCTTGAAACATGAAACTGAATAAATATTTAGTGTCTAATTTGAAATGCTTCTCTGCAACACTAATCATTAATAAGTGTTATTACATCAATCCATCAATCATAGTCTTATAATTATGTAAATTGTGATTTGCGGCTTGCAGCTCATCCATCATAATGATGAAGTCTAAAATAATTTCCATTTGCACAGTTCATGTCTTTGCAGCTGCTATTTTGTGATAATAATGTGAAATGTGTCACAAAATATCATATTAATCATTGCTCTTAATCATTAATCATTGCTCTTCAGTAACTTAAGTATGTATATTTTTATCCTTAGATTCAAACTTGCCTAGCCGACGGAACAGTGCAGTTAATGTTCTGTAAAAACTGAATATAGATTAAGTTAAGTGATATAACTTAAAATCCAGAGTAACTGAAATAGCCAGATCGCAGTAACCACAGCTGAGATCAGTTCTCTCTGCTGGGTTGCCAGGCCAAGCCTCAACCTCTTCAATGAATGTCAGAGGTTCACTGAAGAGCTCAGACATCCAGGAAAGGCTCAAAGCAGAGCTGCTGCTCCTTTGCATTGAGAGGAGCCAACGGAGGTGGTTCAGGCATTTATTCAGGATGCCTCCTGGATCAATCTTTGGGGAGGTATTTCAGGCAAAGCCATCTGGGAGAAGACCCAGAGGCAGACCTATAGGACACACTGTAATGATTAGATCTCTCCACTGGCTTGGGAACGCTTTGGAATCCTCCCAGAGGAGTTGGTGAAAGTGGCAGCCTAGAGGAGTTCCTGGACTTCCCTTGTGAATTTGTTGATCCCATGACCTGGACCTTTACGAGCAGATGGCATAGAGACATGACTGTAAATCCTATTTTACACACATAACATTGCATTTCCTCTCGGTCTGAACATCACTGTATAGTAACAGTGAATTAGAATCTATTTTATTTTGCAGTTCAGTATCTACGGTGTGATTTAAAACAGTCTGACACAACATATTTCTTCTATATGTATATTAATATTGTATGTGTCATGCTTACATGATGTTGCTCTATGCTGTATTGTTTTATATTAAGATAAGTCTAATGGAATGCAATGAAATACTATCAGCATGAGGTTAGGGAGTATCCTCAACGCCATTTCATAGCTATTCAGTTTCCTCTTCTAGTCTTCTTCTTGTGTTGTGTTGGAGCTGAGCATCACCTGCGTCCTGCTCAGTTAGACTGAATCATGTTCCCACATTCCCTTCCCCGCGCTCACAAAGTGCTGGTGGGTTTGTTTTGATTGAGCAGTCACATGACCTGCTGTATTACTGCCCCACTGAACCCAAATCTAGGTCAGCTCCTCCTCCCTCACTGTAAGAGCATAAAGAGAGGAACTGACTGAAAACAGATTTGAAGACATAAACAGAGAGCGGCTGTCGTTGTTTGAGGTGGAAACATCTCCAAACGGACTCACGGGAGGTTGGACATCTTTGCGATGGCGTCGCTGTTTGACTTCCACTGTTTACACTGCAGAGTTATCTCGCGTGATGCATCTCAAACACGCTGGCCGCAGGATTCCACAACAAACACAAACACCACAGCTGAACAAGTGCTACATCCACCAGGAGCAGCTTGATCTAAAAGATTAGATTCGTGTGCAAAATCATATGCAAGATCATATGGAAAATCATGTATAGTTCTCACATTGAGAACTCTATTAGGCATTATGGCCTAATATCAGGACAGGCATGTGTGTGAGAATGTTTTTGAGCGTTGGTTGAGCGGACTGGCTGTCTGCAGCAGCAGATATCACTGACCCTGTGCTGAATGTGACTCAGGTCATTTGTTCTCTCCTATTTTTATCTGGCCCTATTTTTAAACCGTGAAACAACTGATCCCCTCCAGACCGAGGCTGCCTCGTACTGTGTCACTTCTCTTGAGGCAGGACTCTTGGAAACGCTTCAACCCCTCATGTCATTTTCGTGGGGGATATTCTCTCAAGCATCGCTGTCAGGGAACAGTAATGTCAGCGCACAGCGGGGAATCGCAGGACAGCAGCAGCTCCGACGCCGAGGAACACCCATATCTACCATGCTGCGCCCCTGGACTCGTCTCGGCCAAGTTAACCATTGTGGTTGGAGACACTCACTTCTCCGAGGAGAAGACGTTTCTCATCCAGAGCTGCGATTTCTTCCGAGCTCTGTACCGCTCTGGGATGAAGGAGTGCTGGCAGAAAGAAATCCACCTCAAGTACCTGCGGGCGCGGGGCTTCCTCATCGCCCTGGCGGTGCTGCGAGGCGAGAAGCCCGTCCTGGATGCCGACGACATCGTTGAAGCCATCGAATGCGCTGCGTTCCTGCAGGTGGCACCTCTCACCAAGCATCTGATGAACCTCATTGACTCCGACAACTGCCTGCTGATGTGCCACACTGCTGCGACCTTCGGCCTCATGGACCTTTACCACGCTGCAGCGCTGTTTATCCGTAACATGTACCCAGACCTGGAGGCAGAGGTCAGGAGGACCTTTCCCTCAGAGCTAATCTCCTATGTCGAGTCTCTGACCCCGAGTGCTTTTGTGGCCGTGGGCGCACATGTGACCTGCGGTGTGGACGACACGGTCCATGCCGCCTCCAGGACGGTTTGCTACCTGGATGAAACTGCCAACACCTGGAAGATGTTGACCGATCTTCCACTACAGGCCAGTACCTCAATGGCCGGGGTGACGGTTCTCGACAACAAGCTCTACATTGTCGGAGGAGTTCATGGCCTTCACAAGGAAGTCGTGGACTCTTCTTTCTGCTATGACGTCACAAACGACAGCTGGAGCAGGATCTCCAGCCCTGCGCAGCTGCGATACAACCTCAGCCTCATAGGTGTCGACGGCCGTCTTTACGCCATCGGGGGAGAGTTTGAGCGAACAGTCATGTCATCGGTGGAGACTTACGATGTCAGTTCTGGACGATGGGCATTTGCCGCTCACTTACCACGACCTGCAGCGGGGGCGGCATGCACCAAGACCATGAGCAGGATATTTGTGTGTTTGTGGAAGCCGATGGAGACCACAGAGATCTATGAGTACCTGTCCGGGGAAGACACGTGGCGGCTGGTGACCACGCTGATCAGGCACCAGAGCTACGGCCACTGCGTGGTCGGCCACAGGGACTGTCTGTATGTCATTAGGAACGGGCCGTCCGACGACTTCCTCAGGTGCCTGATGGACTGCTACGATCTGACCTCAGGCCAGTGGTCGTCTCTGCCCGGACACTTTGCCAACAGTAAAGGCTCGCTGTTCACGTCGATGGTGAGAGGCGATTCTGTGTTCACCCTCAACCGCAGCATGACTCTGGAGTACGCTGTCGACAGGAAAACCTGGAAGCCCCGACGGCAGATGAAGGGATTCCCCAGAAGTGGGTCTGTGTGGACCTTCCTGCTCCAGCTGCCAGACACTCCCATGCTTCACTAAATGCTTCTTTTGTTCTGGTTTATTGGACATCTTTTTACACTCAGGCTTGTTTTCCCCCACTTTTTTAAAAAATACATTTTGTGCTTTGGTGAATTTAAATAGTAACTTTGAGTTTTTGTGCGTTTTTGGTATAGAAAGAGATTTCATATCTAGGAACATGGCACCTTTAGAAAGAAGTCAGAAGTCTTGTCTTGCCTCTCATATACTGTTCTAATGCTTGTCATAGTTTGTCTGGGATTGGGTTGAGATGTAATAAATGGAAACTAATATCAATCAGAGAGAACCAGTTGTAGACAGCAGAGGCCACAATGAAACTGAAATTATAAACTAAATGTATACAATCCAGTATAAAGAATCTGTGATCTGTAATAATGTAGTTCAGTGCATTTACATTTGATAACATCTGGACTAAACTGCTTTTTTCCATTGTAACTTTTGAACTTAATGAAACTTGAAACTAACAATTTGATATGTCAAAAATACAAAATGATTAAACGTTATTCTCATCGTTTGTTTAAAACAAAACAGTGATTAATACAGTTGAGATAACTTCATTGACATTATGAGTGAAGATGAGTGGTCTGCATTCCCATACCGCCTCCACGATTTTCAGGATGTGAGTTATAAATGTAAATGTAAATCTGATTCATCTCACTGAATCAGTGTGTCTCCCAGTGCTGATGGCTGCGTGTGTTTGTCCAGTGTTTGTCCGCACACAGAGCTTCTGTTTCCTGCTGCAGCCTCTGTTTCCTCTTGGCACGGAGCAGTGATGACGATGGAGGTGGACGGCAGGCAGAGCCAGGCACCGCAGGCAGCGATGCTAAATCTGACCTAGACTAAGAAGAGAGGCCGGGGTCAGGCCGGGACACATCGTTTGGGTTAACGCCCTTTACATCCTCCAGACTGAGTCCTGGAGCGAGGCCAGGAGCTGAAGCTTTGAGTCAGTGATGGATGAGTGTCCATCTACAGCCATTAATCAGGTTATCGGGGTCTGATCACATAATGTGGGGGTGGGGGGTCTGCTGTCAGCTGTGATCCGCTTTTTATGCAACAAGTTTCTGACCAGCTCTGCAGTGGAGCAAGGCCAGTATAAATAAAGCTTTTGCACACACGCACACACACATACACACAGAGCAGTGGTCTGAATGGGTGATGTCAGTGTTGTGATGGTGCCATTGACCCCGGGGGCAGCCCCTGACGGTCACTCTGACACCTCATTCAGTCCAGGCCGACCTCTGATTGTGCTGCTGTCACTGTGGAACAAGAGCCTTTTTAAAAAATCATTAATCATTTATTTAGTGCTCTTTTCTATGAGGAAATACCAAGGTTGTCTTAATTTGCACCATACACAGCAAAGAGCAAGCCAAAGAGGTGTTGAGGGCACGAGGAAAGTTAGATTTTATTGTGCTGCTTTGTATTAATTTGACACAAACACCAATATTGTCTTAACTGCTAAGATGTGCAAGTTTTATATAACAAATGAGGGTTTTCTCTCCTCTGCACATTCATGAATTAAATGCAAAGCGATGCATTGGTCAGGCAAAGAAACCCAACCACACACCAACATCTATTCTTTACGCCCATCGACACAAAGACAAGTGTTGTCTCTTCATCTTCAGCCTGCAGAGTTCAGAATGCCAGCGCATAAACGTTGTCTCTCTGTGATGAAAAAGAGCCTTTCTATAGACTGCATAGCGAGGCAACATGGAGTTCAATGACAAATGTGGAGGCTCAGTTGTGTGCATGTGTGTTAGCTTATCTTAACACAACTGCCTCTCAGAACTTGTATAGATCACCAATTAACCAACAGTTTCAGGTTGTGGGTTAATTTGTACAATATCAAGATGCCCACTATATTGTTTTACAGAGAGATTGAGCCGTCTAGCACGAACCGCTTTGCTGTTTTCCATCTTTTCCTCTTCCTACTCTACTACTACTGTGTGTGTGTGTGTGTAAGAGTGAGTGAGTGTGGACTGGACTTAGAGCCAATGTGTCCTCAGTTCACCTCGGTGCTGCTGCAGCTCTCTTGCAGGTCTTAAAGAGAAACACACAGAGTTTACAGTCAGCCACAACATCACCCCAGAACCCCTCCCATCTCTCCAAATTTCTCACCCATGCATGCATATCATTCACCAAAAAAAAAGCAAAACTTTGCAGCTGCAGCTTACAGATTTCCTTGAAGCCAAATCCAGTGTTGTGGACTTGTGTGACAACAGCAACAGAGGAAACAGAGGGAGAGAGATGAATCAGAATTTCAGCCCCTTGTTGGATAGACCAAGAACTGCAGCTCATGACTGCATGGTTGTAGCGACAGTAAACCATCTCACAGGTGCAGATTCTCCCAGAAATATCTAGGAGTACTTCAAGCTTGTTGTCATGTGGAAGTCAGAGCAGAGTCATTGGCACCTAGAATCTATACCACTAGTGTTCTCCTCAGACTCTGAAAACAGAATAAGCAAATAAAAAAGCAAATGAAATGTTTGAACAATGTGCAGCTCGGTTGTTTGTACTTGTTTTCATATTTGGTTCAAGTTCCAGCTATATTTATACACAATAGTCGTACAGGACAAGATAAACATAGCAGTTGTTTACTATGATGAACGGTCTGTTGGTCCTCAAGATGTCATTTGTTTTCCTTGTGAAGGTGTCACGTGATCTGGAAACTAGAGGCTGTGATCGATACAATCCAATTAGGAAGTGAATAAGTGTGTCAGCGTCATTGTTTCCATTACTCTCAGTTTCTGTCTGACCACTGGAAAAGTTTTACTATTTTAAAACTGGGTCAAGCCTCCTTCAACACAGCAAACCTTGTGTGTTTTAAAGCAAAAGTATATTAACTCCATGTACCCAAAGCTTAATGGTAGCAGGTGTCCTTGGCTTTGTGACTGTTTACTTTCAATGAGAGACACCTCCCACCTCCACTCCACTCATACCACATGCAAGACGATGACAATAATGACAATGATGTGTGACTCCCATGAATATTAAATGAAGGGATATATTTCAAAGCAGCAGAGCATTTCAATATGCTTTCCTTAACCAGTCTCTGTTTTCAGGGATTTAGTGTGTGTGTGTGTGTGTGTGTGTGTGTGTGTGTGTGTGTGTGTGTGTGTGTGTGTGTGTGTGTGTGTGTGTGTGTGTCTGACAGCCGGCGAGGCGGTAAAGAGGCGTGGCTTGACACATTTCTCACCAGGCTGGAGACACTTGATCTTTGACCTCTTTATACGCCTCAATATGTTTGCCCACATTGAGTTGTTATTAGCATGATTATTAGCATCGTAGCATCCACAAGGTTGCTGGGTTCATGTGCTGGGGTTCATTAGTCATCGGAGCACGTTGTTTTAAGAGATAAACCGCTGTAATAAATCAGAAAGATCCAAAGGGAAATGCGTGTTTGTGTCAGCATGGAGTGCCTGGTAATGAGGAAGGAACAACCAAAACAATTTGAGTTTCTTTGTTATCTAAGTTTAGCTCAGCAAACAGCTAACTGTTGTAGATGTGAGTGCCACTGTTTACGCTGTGGCTGCTCGTGTTGTTGTAAATCACACTTGTGTGACTTTGCATGATGTTCTACTGGTGTTGTGAATACAAACCAAAAATTACCCATGGGTTTGTTTAGTTCCTGGGGGCAGTTCATGTAACTGCACTCCTGTAATCTCATCTTTTCTCACCAAGAGTCATGTACTTAAGCGCATAATCCTTCATAGTATTGTGTAATTTCATTGCCAAACACCTTTTCTGTATGAGGGCGTCAGTTCATGCTGCTGTCACATTGGGTTACAGCCAAGAACAGGTGAACTGTTTGCTTAAGTTACACAGCAGCACTTGACATTCATAGTTATCATTTAAATCCACAGGACTGCAATGTTATAGGTTGTTGATTTTTAGTTATACAACCAACTTCTGTGTGACAAAGCAGCGAACTAGGCCAAAAGGTTTCAGTGTGTGACTTCCAACGATGACTCAGTCGCCTCTAAGAAACTGAGAAGAACCAGAACATGTTGATGCCTTTGCCCCCTCAGAGGTCCCCAAAGCACAGATGGATGTTTCATTGCTGACTGACAGCCAGACGACAACACTTTGTTATTGTGCACTTGCTTGGGTAACAACTGAGCCCCTGCCACTGCGCCTCAGAGGTCAGAGGTGTCAGGGGGTGTGTCGAGGTGTCTGGAGACTGACTGTGCTTTCATTTCTACCAGCGGCGTGGATTCATTCATTCATGTGATCTCATTCATGTTGTTTAACATAATTCGTATCAATCTTTGTCTCATTTATTTTTTTCCACAGTATATTCCAATCACTCACCAGTTAGAGGAGTTCTTGATAATTAAAAAACTTTCAGTAAAAGGAGGAAAGCAGTTAAAGTCACAGACAACTACTATAAACAGGGCTTGAATGTGTTAGGTACAAAGCACTTTTTGTGGTAATGTATTGGACACTGTCCCATGCCGTCCCATGCACACATGTACCAATACCTACCTTTAAACTTCAGGCACTGACTATGAAGCATTTCCCTTATATGTATGAATGTTTTTCAATAACTCAAGTTGATTTCCATTTGATCTATTGAGGTCATGTTAACTTGTTTATAGAAGAAGAGAAGGACATGAAGTCAACACATGAGGTCAACACTCGGAGTCCAGACTTCAAGTTACTGTGTTTGCATCTTCCATTTGTTAAAACTCTTTTAAGACTGGGAAATTGGCTGACTGATAGGAAAATAAATATTGAATTAGTGCTGGTACATTTGTCAAAACTCCACAAACAGGTTCTTGGGATTAATTTTATGTTCTTCATCACATTGGCAAAAGATGAGAGGATCCTTCCTCTGCTTTGCTTGTATGCTGAACTTCTTTTGGCAAGAGCTGGGGTTCGGGTGCACTCCCTACCTGTTCCTTGTCTCAGAGGATTTAGTTCTCTTTTAGTTCCTCTGGTGGATAATAAACCTGTTCTACTTGTCACCTCTGCTCTGGGGTCCTGAAACAAGACCATCACAAAGAAGAGATTTCTCCAGCATCTGGCACCATTCTGCTCTGGTTAGGATGGACGAGAGGCAGCACAACGTGCAGATGATGATCCAGCCATCCAGAGGACTCGTGGATGAGAAGTTTACCATCCTGGTCAAAACGACAACTCCTGCTTTTCAGTTGACCATCCACGCCATTCACAAATGTGAAGATGGACACAACTGGGAAGCATTTGGTCACTACCTCACTGACACCACTGGGGCTGTAAATGGTATGTAGAATGATACAAATCAAGACAAAGTTTATGATTTTGCTGGTATCACCACATTGATAGATAAAAACAGCTAAAAATAACTTTCATGGTTTTGCAGTCTCAGCGGATCCCAGTCTTGGTGGGACCTACTCTGGGATTGAACAGATGGGTCTTCTGTGGAGCTTCAGACCAGTTCCAGGCAGCAAACCTGGCCTCAGGTGAGAGAATTCACAAAATACCACTCTATACTGTTCAATTATCAACCTACACTGATTTCTTTCCCAACTTTCCTTAGGTTGAGGAGGGTGAATGTCGAGACCCCCATGGAGGTCACAATCTCTGTGTACCAAGGTCACATGGCTGAGGGCTTCATGGATCAGGTGCCGATGGCCAGCACCATGGTGGAGCGCTGGTACATGGCGCCTGGCGTCCGCAGAGTCCCCATCACAGAGAACAAACTCTCTGCAACTCTGTTTCTGCCCCCAGGTAGGTCTGGAGATCCTGAGATCTTGTAACTCATGAAGTTCGCTTTAACATGAATTTAAGTTCAGTGTAATTCAGCAGATGTTTTTCTGTACGACTGGAAAAATTGTGACTAAGAACTAAGAAAATACAAAGAAAAATCCATTTGGTGTCTCGCTGCAGACATTTATTTATTCTATAGTAATAAATATTGATATGAATATTTATTTAATATTAGAATAAATACTTATTTTTCTTACATAAATAGATAAAATATTCATTTATTCAAACTGGCAGTGTTGACTTTTGGACTTTAATTGTTGGAATAATCATGTGACAACACAGAAAACAAAAAAAGTTGTTGGAGTGAATTAATTTGTTGAAGTGACATTATTTAATTGATTTTGCCTTTTGACTTCTACTTGTCTGAAGGACCTGGACCTTTCCCTGGTCTTCTGGATCTGTGGGGAGGTGATGGGAAGTTGATGGAGTATCGTGCAGCACTACTGGCCTCCCATGGGATTGCAGCCATGGCCCTCAACTACCTGACTCCTGAAATCGTTCGGGAAACTGGGAAGATGGTGGACAACCAGTACTTTGAGGTGAATCCAATGAGAATTTAATGGCCCCAAATTAGTAAAAACTTCATTTTTTAAGCTAGTAGAAGCAACAGAACTCAATTTGTGTAGCCTTTTTTATGTGTCATGTCCCATCGAGTGCTCCTGATTGGCACCATAGCTTCTGCTGTTGATGACATGGTATACAGTGACTATGTGATCAGGGCACCAAGTCTTGCCTCCATTAAATCCTCTCCCTACAGGCAGCCTACATAGTCCTGAAGGAGCATCCTCAGGTCCTTGGCAGCAGGATTGGCATATTGGGTTTGTGCTTTGGCTCCTGTGTGACACTGAGAATGGCTGTTTACTCTGAAATTATTAAGGTAAGATGACTGTCTCTCGTTTTCGCCTGTATTGGCATCTGAACTGGCCAGTCCCAACTTCTCAGTCCTCTGGTTTCTTTGAAAGTTGTAGCTGATCATCAGTTAAATTCATTGTGCTTCTACGTCTTCTTGGGTCCACTTCTTGGGTAAACTTGGGCACATAACTCAAAGTCTGTCTCAGAAGGCTCTGTATGTAAAACCTGCATCTGTGTTTGCGTCTTTCAGCTCAGGTGTGTAGTGTGTATAAATGGCTGTCATGTGCAGCCCATAAATGAATCAGTGGAACAGATAGTGGGTTTCATTGGTAGGTGAGTTGCTTTTTGTTACATTTTGATGATGCATGCTATATCATGCTCTATACTTTTATTCATTTTCATTTTGTTCATTTAGAAATCTCAAGAAGACCCGTGTCAGTGAGGAAAACGAGACAATCTGGCGAGATCTGCTGCTGCCCATCCCTGACGACCCAGCACTTAAAGTGGATGTGAGTCCCGACATACCGATATTCCTTCTGTAATTGTATCTTCTTTAGTCGTCTTTCCTTTGACAGACACAGGTGGCAGCTTCATGGCCTATTTGAAAGACAACACCTTGAATAAAATATACAGTTCAGAGATAAAGTTTGACCTGCAGTTGCTGTTTGTCTCGGAGCAGGTGGGACGACTGCAGTGTCCTCTGCTGCTGGTTGTTGGAGAGGACGATCAGAGCTGGTGTGCCCACGAGTCTGCGATGGATGTGAGCATCTGTGGGAATGTTCAGATATTCACAACTTCAAGTGTCTTCAGGCACAGTTGACCACAGGGTTTTTGATGAAGGCACTGATGAAAAACTATACAAGCTACTGTATCAGCATGCTGAAAACTCCACAGACCACAAGTCGATCACCATTTTAAGTATGCCTTCGCAACTGATGGTTGCTTGAGGGTGTTTTTTCCACTGTTCCCATTCATTCTTATGGGAGAAAACATAGGCGCATGAGAAGTACACTTGGCAAGTTTACGCACTTGAAATTGTGAATACAATGCAAATACATTGCGACTTATGGAGAGATAGACACACCCAGGAGTAAGTTGGAGGGTCATCGTTCGAGTTCTGTGAGCCGCACAGCTTCGTGGAGCACACTGTAGAGAGCACAAATTTTCCTTCAAGGCTGGAAAATAAAATATCATTTACCTACTCTGTAAACTGTGGCTGCGAGAAACATGGAAAGAGAAATATTCCCCAGAATTTTCAAGTGAACCCACACTCTGGGTTCACTGTGGTTTGGCAGTTGCACTGTAAAGAAGGCAAAAATAACAAAAACCAAAGTCTTTGAGGGATTAATGAAAAACTATACAACTTGTCAACATGTTAAAAAACAACATGAAGACACCCCACGTTTTCTTCCGTTTTACACTTTTCAACATCAATGTATGGCTTTGCAACCAAATGTTGTTTGAGGGTGAAATTTTTGATTTTTTGCTCTGATTTTCCCATTCCTTCAAATAAGAAAACCGGGCCAGTTTTAAACTGGATTTTTTGGGAGAAAAAAACAACAATGCACCGATTCGATGTGGCCACTTGTCTTGAATAGTCCGGGTGCACGCAAAACTGTTAGATGAGTAGTGAATCAAATATTAGTCCAAATCGGAATAAGAAGAGTGAGAAGAAATGTGGTGAGGAACAAAAGTTGTCTCTGGACCCTAGAGTCCAGGGGCACCAATTATCACAACTCCTTTATAATAGGTAACTTCAGACCATGAGTTCTCATTCAAATTGGAGACATTTGGGTAACAAGCCAAGATCGTTAACCACTATTCACGTCTGTCAATTCTGACTTCGGTATGCACATGAGAAAGTCAACAAAACATCTGTTGTCTGCCAGAGTGAGGTACTGGTGTTTTTGTTGGAATACTATGTTTTGTACACACTGTCAGCAAGAGTCCAAAGCGTGCCTTCAGCCCACTGGCTGAGAGGATGAGTTTTCTCCCTGTTCTCCAGATGAAGGACATGATGGAGCGAGTGGGGAAAAGCCACCTGCTGACCATTGCATCTTATCCCTACACTGGTCATCTGATTGAGCCTCCATACTTGCCTCATGTGCGTGCAAGCATCTGCAGGATAGTTTACTCGAATCAGCAAGGTAAGTGCATGTTGCAGATCTCACATGGTGGATATTGAAACACATTCTGATACCTAAATGGCATTGGCAGTGATGGCTCTCTGGGGTGGAGAGACAGTGGCACATTGCCGTGCTCAGGAAGATGCCTGGAGGAAGATTCTGGACTTCCTCGGGGAGAATCTGTGAAGTGGCCAAAACCCTGGTGGATCTTTCTTGTTCCATCTGTAACCAATGATGCTGGATGGCATTAGAAGTTTAGAAAGTTGCTTTTCTTCCTGAGGCAAATCATCTGCATGACCACAAGGCAAATTAGCCCAGAGAAAATTGCAGAAATAGTTGCTCCAAATGACAAAGCTGTAACACCCTTCTCAGTTGTTTACCAGAGGCTTAAATGTTTAGTTGGATGATCATTTCACACCCAGTAGATTTACTGTAGTTTGATGGATATATGTCTAAATCTTATTCTATGTAACATGAAACAATTGTGCTTTCAATAAAATAAACTTTTCAGTCTTTCAATCTGGTTCATTGTTTTAATTCCCCATTTTGGAGCGAATAAAGGCATGTTCTGTTCAATTCTTTTCTGTGTTTTTCAGTTTTCAGTTCAAAAACCTCAAATCATATTATTATGATCATTATAATTAATATAAATATTTAAAACCTGAGGGGTCAGCCATTTGGAAAACAGAAACAATAGAACACTTAAATAAGACTCAGAGCTAATATGCTTGTTGAGAAAATAAAATAAGATGGAAGATAAAAAGAAAACTTTAAGGTGACCAAAGGCTCGTGCAGAAGGAAGCTGGCGCCATCTTGTGTCGGGGGCTCCGTGGTGTCGCCGGGGGGAGGAGAAAGAAGCTCCTCCCGACTGGGGTGGACTTTATACGGCTACAGCAGAGCCCAGCAACCGGTCAGTATGTCGGAGCGGTATTCGTCCTGAACCTCGGCCGAGTTTCCAACAGCTGAAGGACGAGAGGACAGCGGCTCTGAGAGGTCTGTCCCACAGCCAGACGAGACCTTCTTCATCACCTTCACCCGCCTAACTTCACTAAATCACGTTTGTTAACTTAAGGAACTAATGCTTTGTTTGGACGTGCAGCAAGACTTTCCAGTAGGAGAAACGCCTGTGTTTTGAGAGCAGACCAGTGTTGGACCTGGTATCAGTTTACATTTTATACCTCTACACTTCAGATATCCACAAGAGGCTCAAAGTAGAGTCTCTGCTCCTTTTAGTTTAGAGGAGAAACCTGATGTGGTTCAGACATATAGTCCGGATGTCTCCACTTGAAGGCCTAATAATTGTGGAGGTGCTGAAGGCATGTCCAATAGGGAGAAGAACCCCAGGCAGACCCAGGACATGCTGGAGGGACTGGTTTGGTAACAGGTCAGGATCCTGCAAGGACCCTCCGACTGCTCCAGTGAAGTGGAAGTGGCTGCTGCCTGCCTTCATGACCTGTTAAGAGAAATGTTGTGCATAGAACTGTGAAAAAGTAGAACTGAGTTAAGTACTTTATCAAAGACTCATGGTGTCCTGGTTTGCACCTCCTTTAATCAGTCACCGATTTACAGAACCACTCGTGCGAACGCATCGTGGTCCCTGCTGCAGTTGCATTGTGTTTCTGTGGGTGTGCATTGAAATCTAAGTTTCTTACTGTACCATCTCTCTCTGTCCCCTGGTGCAATTCTGCTCAGGTCATGATGGACAAGAGGCAGTGCTGCGTGAAGCTGTCGGTGCAGCCGACCAGAGGACTTGTGGACGAGAAGTTTGCCGTCCTGGTCCATAACACTCCACCTGGTTTCCAGGTGACCATCCGAGCCTCCTACAAATGTGAAGATGGACACAACTGGGAAGCGTTTGGTCACTACCTCGCAGACACCACTGGGGCTGTAAATGGTACAGTGTTGGATTGATTGTCACAGATTAATGGAATACACTTAAATCTGGAAATAACGTTCACGGTTTTACAGTTTCAGAGGATCCCAGTCTGGGTGGGACCTACTCTGGGGTTGAACAGATGGGTCTTCTGTGGAGCCTCAGACCAGTCCCAGGCAGCAAACCTGGCCTCAGGTAGGTGACCAAGGATGGACCCACCACTCCCATGATACTTATCAATACTGATTGCATGATATTAATACTGTGTTAATCATAAATTATGTTCTTGTGCATCATCCTGCAGGATGAGGAAGGTGAACGTTGAGACCCCCATGGAGGTCACAATCTCTGTGTACCAAGGTCACATGACTGAGGGCTTCATGGATCAGGTGCCGATGGCCAGCACCATGGTGGAGCGCTGGTACATGGCACCTGGCGTCCGCAGAATCCCCATCACAGAGAACAAACTCTCTGCAACTCTGTTCCTGCCCCCAGGTAGGTCTAGAGAGGGGTCTGGACAAGACTGGTTGTAATAACTAATCAGACACATGTGATTAGAGCTGCAACTGTCAGTTACTTAGAAGATGAGTTTGTTCCTTAAAATCAATGAAATTGACGAATCACTCGACAGTTCTTGGAGTTCTGGGATCATCAAAGATATTTTCTCTCACAGTGTAAATTGTCATCTGGTTTTGATTTTTACTATTTTTTCCCACTTGTCTGAAGGACCCGGACCTTTCCCTGGCCTGTTGGATCTGTGGGGAGGCGGAGGGAACTTGGTAGAGTATCGTGCTGCGCTGCTGGCCTCCCATGGGATTGCAGCCATGGCCCTCGACTACCTGACTGCTAAAATCATCCGGGATACTGGGAAGATGGTGGACAACCAGTACTTTGAGGTAAACCCGATGAGTATCATTCTCAATTCATTCACAACCTCCAGAAATGACTCTAATAGTCTGGAAATTGCTCCTGCAAACGACAAGAAACTCACAATCCTGATAGCACACTCAGTCTTATCTACACTTCCAGGGTCCCGAGGCCTCTTCGGTCTAGAGCACGACAAGTTCAAAATCAAACATTTCCTCATATCCATAAATTCCTACCACGGTAATGTAGGTGAAAGGGTTTGCTGCTCAAAGACCAAGATGGGTGTCTGTCTCTGTGGATGTTTATATGTCAATAACCCCTGAAACAGACATCTCACAGGTTTATTTGCTCACCCTCTGAATTGGTGACATTACAGATAAGACAGACTTGAGCTTTTTATCACCACAGGCACCTTAACCTGCCGCCCCACTTACAGAACATGCAGAACACATACTCTACACTTTATAGACGTGTATGACTATACATGGAGGTGGCTGTACCCGGGTTTCAGTCAGATGCACGTTCAGAGTTCTGCACCTCTGCATGGTATTCAAATGAGAAGCGTTGCACTCTCTACAGCTTTCTTTACAATCCCTCCACATCATGTCTGGCATGAAAGCAAGGAGTGGAGACACCCAGAAAGACCTTGGAACTTGCCATTCTGAGAGCATGATAATGTTCTCAGAATAATGATACGTCATGTCACCCAGGTGCAAAATCCTTTAATCTCAGAAACAAATAGCTGGGAGTGGCTCCTTCCTCCATCTCTCTCACCTGTTTAACACTGTCAGTATGTTCAGTGTGTGACCTTGTGAAAGCTGCCTGTGAGGCAGCCAAACTCTGCAGAATTATTCTATTCTGCTCTCCTTGAAACCCATTCACTTCAATTAGCAGGTTTTCATGTGTTTTGGAAAGAGCCACATGGACCCATCTGCTGTTATTGACTGGCACTATGTGTGCTTCTCTGACTCCAGGCAGCTTACAGAGTCCTGCAGGAGCATCCTCAGATCCTCGGGAGCAGGATCGGCATGTTGGGTTTGTCCTTCGGCACCAGCGTGACCCTAAAAATGGCTGTTTACTCTGAAGTTGTGAAGGTAAGACAGCTGAAGTTGTAAGGGGAGGGGAAACTGAGCAAAGCTTCTCCAGTTGTGTTCACCTGTGTTATCTCGTAGTTGCTGTTTTGTCTGCCTTGGCGAGTTAAACCTGTATCTGTGTGTGTGTGTGTGTGTGTGTGTGTGTGTGTGTGTGTGTGTTTGTGTGTGTCTCAGCTCAGTTGTGCGGTGTGTGTAAGTGGCAGTCATGTACAGCCTGTTGACGGATCTGTGGAACAGATCCTGGCCTTCTTTCATGGGTTAGTTACTTTATGAATCTTACTGAATAAATGAATCGGAATTCCCTGAACTTTCCAGTAAACTTTCAAACTTCTTGTTTGTGTAAAATCAGAAATGCAGACAGGACTCGCGTCAACGAGGAGAACGAGGTGATCTGGTGGGATCTGCTGCTGCCCATCCCTGACGACCCAGCCCTCAAAGTGGACGTGAGTCCCGGCAAACGTCTGTGGATCGTCCAGTGGTTTGACGGTTCATCTGAGCTGATCTGCTGCTGTGTGTCTCCGAGCAGATGGGACGGCTGCAGTGCCCCCTGCTGCTGGTTGTTGGACAGGACGATCAGAACTGGCCAGCCCACGAGTCTGCAGAGGATGTTAGTCCTGTGACGTGAGAATGACAAACATCCGTAGACACGGGTGCTCATATTCAGATGCTGTTACATCAGGACAGCAAGACGGAATAAGGAAAACTAATAAGACAAACTGGTTTTACAGTTTTTTAGTGTATTTTTACTTAGGTGTGCACAGAGCAATGTCAATAAAACACATATTGCCTCCCAGCAATGTGCAGTCAGGCAGGTTTGCATGGACCCGTTTCTGATGAAAACAGCTACTGGGAAGAATGGGGCTGGTAGGACAGGCAAGTCACCCTCAGAGGAGCGACTGGCTGTGGATGACAGGATGAATGACTCCAGCTGGGCTGCGAGGTGACCCCGGAGGGTTGGAAACAGATGGGGGCACATCTGGGAAACCAGATGTAGCTGTTGAGCCTTGTGGAGGTGTTGTCGCCCATATCAGCAGTGGAACCGGAGGGGTGCCCTCCCAAGAAGCTGTGATATATTTTAGGGATTGTAACAGCCCTATAAGCTCTTCTGGTCCATGTAAACCCACCTTCAGGTGTTATTGTTGCTATGTTATATCCTTAGATGCCTCCCAAGGTCTCATAGCCAAATGGTATACTGGCAAACAAGAATCAAGGAGTCTGTATCATGTCAGTGATCAACTGTAAGAGCTTTCCTGAGAGGATGACCTTTTCTTCTTCTTCTCCTGTTTCTCTAGATAAAGGAGATGATGGAGCGGGCGGGGAACAGCCACCTGCTGACCATCGCCTCCTATCCCAACGCCGGTCACCTGCTCGAGCCGCCGTACTCGCCGCACGCCCGAGCCAGCGCCTTCAGGACGGTCAACACGCGCCAGAAGGGTGAGTGAAGGGCTGTCGACACTGGGGATGTAACAGATGACAACAGTTAATTTCCATGGCAACCATGACTGATAACCTGATAACTAGCTGTGGCACAATACTCATATGCAGGGCTCTGAACCTTTATGAGGGCTAAAACACTTAGATATGACTGGTTAGGGCTGGGTTTGTTGTGTTTGACAGCCCGTGGACTCTTATGTTTGGAGCAATGTATTTGATGGAATCAAGCATATCCGGCTTTTTCAAAATAAAACATCTTTCAAAATAAAATGTCTTTCACAATGATAGTTAATTCCATTTTAACTCCTTCTGTGTGACCTGGAATCAAAGTCCGAGGCCCAGAACTGTGATGGAATTAAAATTTAGAAGAATATTGATAATGTTACCTAGTTTACCTGTATTTAGTGTTTATTTTGCAGTTTTGATTTGTACTGTACTTTGATACTGTATACTTTCATACACACACACACACACACATATATATATAAATACACACACACAGAGCATCAGAGCCACAGTCTGAGGAGTGTGGACGGCTGCCTCAGTGTCTGCTTGTGTCGTTGGCAGTGATCGCTCTGTGGGGCGGAGAGACGGTGGCACACTCCCGCGCTCAGGAAGACGCCTGGAGGAAGACTCTGGTCTTCCTCAGGGAGAATCTGTATGGCGGCACACAACGTGGTGCAGCTTCCCTGTCTCATCTGTAGCCGAGGCAACAGCCAATGATTGTAGGGCATCACAGGTCCAGGAAGTGAATGTTCTGTTCATCGTCCCCCAGACACAAAATCGTGTCAGATTAATACTAATCAGAATACTGTGTTGAACTGCCTTAATACAGTGAATTCACAATGTATTTAGATATGCTTTACATGTACGTTTTAACAGTAGACACATGCAGATCATGTTTGATTAATTTATTGAATCATGAGATTTCTAAACAAACCTGATTAAAGAAAAAATCATTTTGTTCATTTGTTTGTCTGGAACAGTTTGTTGCAGCCATACGATACGCTACCATCAGTCCAACACCCAGTTATTTTCACTTAGAATCAGTTTCCTGTGATGTTCAGTGAGTCAGAAGTGTGACCCGTCACTGCAGAAATGGAGCCTGTCCTGGACGTTTACGCTCCGCATTTATCAGCAGTGCTGCACTTCAGTTTATTGTAATGAGAAACATCATCCAGGTGTGGGATTGAGAAGTATAGATGTCTGGTTGTTGTTTCCCACTGGATGTCTGAAGAGTCTGCAGTGACGGAGGTGGTGAGTACAGTTCTTTACTGCATGCTGAAACCCTCAAATCCGACCTTTGTCTCACATAAAAGTGAGACAAAAGTGTTTTCTTTTGTCAGATAACAATTATTAAAACCAAAATTTAATCCAGCAGCCGAATTAGATTAGATTAGAACTACGTTTTACCACCCCCTAGCGTTTACATCGCGCACTGCACCCAAACAATAGGTCGCATCCCTAGCGGCTCACGTGTCAAATGTATAAACAAATCAAAAATCCTTTGCTTATGATAATGTGCCAAATTATTAGCGGAGGCCATAATCCTCCAAGGATAACATATGTAAAGACATGCAGACATTGAAAATGATGAGGAATGATGAGCTTGCTGAAGTTTTGCTGAAACGGGAAACCCAGGAGATGATCACAGACGCTCTCAGATGCTCAGAGAAGAGGTGCCTCACCAGGAGGAGTCTGCAGATACGATGGCCCAAGGAAAGACTGGACATCTGGGTGAGTGTTGCTACATTTCCATACCTGGTGTTCCATTGAAGGTTTTGGACACAAACCTTAATTCTCATCAAGTCCATTCCTGTAGCATCCCATAATTTTTGTAAAAATGTCCCTTTGTTATGTTCTTTGTCTTTTCTGCCACTAATTTCCCTAATGGGGGATAAGTAAAGGATTGGCAACCTTATCTGAACTGTGGCTGCAGTGGGAGGAGACTGGAGCTGAACTTCAGACGGTCAAACACAGATTCAGCCGCAGTCTTTTGTTTCCAGAGTCAGAGGAGAGCAGGACCAAACCGAACCAGCGTACCAACCCTGGAGATACCTGCTCTGAAGTCTGATTTCTGCTCAGACAGTAAGTTTAGTTCAGGCACGTAACCACACTCATCATATCATTTTGAGACAGAACGAGATAAGATTGTCTCATGCTCATGGAGAGTTCATAGAGGTGCTGACCGTCAGACAAATTCGACAGAGCAGAGAGGATGATTCACACACGATTGTTTATTAGGTTTGTTTTAGAAAAGTTAAATATTTAGTTTTTAGGTCAGGGGCTTTTCCTAGTCTCTCACACAGAGTGGACACAGTGACACTTTCGCTCTCTAGCCCCACTTTGCTACTTCCTGTCGAGCCTGACTTCTCCTAATGCTGCAGTACACGGGTTTCTTACTTGTGTATCACATATTGCGTATTAACAATGTGTAGTTATTCAACTGATTATGATGACTTCAAGTGAATCCAAGCTACGACTCATTACAGTGAATTCACAAAAGATCTTTTGTCAGTTTCAGGCGTCCTGTGATCCTGACATGCTCTTCCTTGTTGTTCCAAGGTCCATATCAATACAAAGCAATGCATGTATTTCACAATTAGCTCAGAGTGAGACTTATTTTATGATTGATTGATGATTTGTTCGAGTCTATCAGATCTAATAAAGTGAGAAACTGTGAACAACTTGGATCCATGTAAAAATAGTGGTTGGAAAAATGTGTCTTTAGGATTGAGTTAGACAAGCAAATCCTGGGAAATATTCAGTTTTCTCCATTCCCCTTCAACTTTAGAAGTCAAGGTTTGGATTTAAGAGTCCTATAAGAGTTTTTCATGTCATCTGTCATCCAAGTTCAGCATGGATGTGAAGCAGTTCTGTGTGAAGCTGTCGGTCCAGCCGTCCAGAGGACTAGTAGATGAGAAGTTCACCGTCCTGGTCCACAGCGGCCCTCCTGGTCTCCAGGTGACCATCCACGCCCTGCACAAGTGTGACGATGGTCACAGCTGGGAGGCCTTTGGTTTCTACACCACCGACTCTACAGGCACTGTGAATGGTACAGAGTCCAACGTGTAGACCTGAAGTTAGAAACCTCTGTCACTTTTATTCAAACTATGGCACTGCTTCGAAATATTGTGGAAAAATATTGTGGAAAAATGCTTTACAGCGTCCGAAGATCCCAGTCTGGGTGGGACGTATTCTGGAGTTGAACAGATGGGTCTTCTGTGGAGTCTCAGACCAGTTCCAGGCAGCAAACCTGGCCTCAGGTAGGCCAACACACATGGGATTGTTCCCATGAGTGCTTCCCATTCATTCCTTATGGGGAGGAAGAATAACAGCACACATCTCCCGACCGAGCCCCATGCTTTGATATATCATTTGTCTGGGTGCTTTTAAAACTGTAGGAGGAATTATCAATCAAATTTTGACACAGAAGAGGAATAATAAGTAGAAGAGGATGAAACATGCCAGATAGGGGCACAGTTAATAAAAGAAAATAGCTACAATAGTAAATTCTGGTACTCAAACCTGTCTCAAATCAGTAATAGATACCAGTCAGATCTTTTCCCACCGCTCCACAGGTTGAGGAAGGTGAACATTCAGACCACCATGGAGATCATGATCTCGGTGTACCCAGGTCACCTGACCGAGGGCTTCATGGATCAGACTCCTCTGGCCGGGATGATGGTGGAGCGCTGGTACACAGCGCCCGGCGTCCGCAGGGTGCCGATCACAGAGAGCGGGCTCACCGCAACCCTGTTCCTGCCCTCAGGTACAGCCTGGAGGAAGATGTCGAGCAGTGTTGGCTGGAAATTTGGAGCGAGGTTTCAGCTGATGTGTCATCTGGTGTTGATTTCCTGACTCGTCTGTAGGACCCGGACCTTTCCCCGGCATCCTGGACCTGTGGGGGGGTGGCGGGAAGCTGGTGGAGTACCGTGCAGCTCTGCTGGCCTCCCACGGCATCGCGGCCCTGGCCCTCGACTACCTGACCCCTCAGGTCACCATGGAGACTGGGAAGATGGTGGACAACCAGTACTTTGAGGTACATCCAGTGCTCTCAGTAATAAACAAAAAATGTGTCACTACTGGATTTCATTTAATGAGAACAATGCGATCAGTCATTGAATACTTCTGGAATATCCAAGAGGAGGTTTGAGTTTTCTTTTCGTGTTAAAAATAGATAAAGTAACTGATTGCACAACTCAGTCCCAGGCTCAGTGTAGGTAATGACCTTACAAGTACTCCTTGTTTATTTTGGAAATGACACTCAGGAGTGTGGGTTATGCAGGTGAAAAGTCTTTGCTATGTTGTGTGTCTGTTATCTGTGCGTGTGTGTGTGTAAGGGAGAGAGAGAGAGAGAGGGAGAGTTTATGTGTCAATAAAGCCATAAAAACAGGTTCATTTACCTTCAGACCAAAGACTCCTCAGGCATCTAAGTATAGATAACAGGGAGGAAGTGTCATCACAGGTTGATTCTCACAGACTGGGATTTCGTGCGACCAGGTAATTATCTCAATGGTGTGATCAGGTCAGGAGGGAGCAGCTGGATCTGCCATGAACCTTGAAACTATAGGTGATTTAGAGCAATTGAGGCCTGATAGGATTTCATTATAATCCACTAGACGTGTTAGATACCCAGCTAACATCCTGCTGGTCCACACACTGAAAAACAAGATGGTGAAACTGGAAGGAAAGCAGTGCAACCTCAGGGAAAGGGACACATGAGCAGCTGCAGAAAGAGTGAAATGTGAACCAGTCAGCCTGATCGATTGATTGCCAGTGCATGTCTTACTGGGGACAGCTTGTCACAGCTGTATCACTGTGGGCTCTGACCTGACCTGCTGCAGGCGGCCTACAGGGTCCTGGAGCAGCATCCTCAGGTCCTCGGCAGCAGGATCGCCATCCTGGGCCTTTCCTTCGGCACCAGTATGACCCTCAAAATGGCTGTTTACTCCCAGGTCATGAAGGTAGGAAAACATCTTGATTATTCAGTTAATAAACGTTACCTACTTCAGCACAGTGTGGATCCCTGCTCAGTGTGTGTGTGTGTGTGTGTGTGTGTTTGTGTGTGTGTGTGTGTGTCTGTGTGTGTGTGGCCTCTCAGTTCAGGTGTGTGGTCTGCATCAGTGGGAGTCACGTGCAGCCAGTCGAAGGATCTGTGGAGCAAATCCTGAACTTCTTCACTGAGTGAGCTGATCACACAGCAGATTATGTAGTTCTTATCAAGATTAAAATAAACACACGTCTAGAAATGTTGTCTTCTTTTAAGGGTTAATTTCTCATTTTAAGGGTTCAACTTCACACTATAATCCTAAATCAAGCACCTCGCTTTTTTATTTCAAGAAATCTCGTCTTGTGACACCCATTTTTATTTGTGATTTTCATGACTCAAGCACAAGTGGGATCAAATGAAGGAAATTGTTTCACCTTCTTGTCTTTTGCCGTTCGATCAGAAACTCAGGGAAGACTCGCGTCAATGAGGAGAACGAGGTGATCTGGAGAGATCTGCTGCTGCCCATCCCCAGCGACCCCTCCCTCAAAGTAGATGTGAGTCCCACCACGCTCTGCTTCCCTCAGACTCTGCTGTTATTTCTAAAGTATCCACATGTATTACTCAAGTTGAAGTAGAGATACTAGGGTTTAGAAATACTTCTGTAGAAGTTAAAGTATCAACTGAAGCTTTTTACTAAAGTAAAAGGAAAAAGTCTACTGGTTTCTAAACTACTTCGAGTATAAAAGTTCAAGAAGTTAGGAACGAGTAAACACAAACACATGCATCTACTTTACTTCTCACATTATAAATGGAAGGAGTGGAAAGTACAGATAACTGCATGAAAATGTAAAGGCGTAGAAGTAAAAAGTAGGATAGTTAAGTATAGATAACTAAAGTTTCTACTCGAGTTGGTCTACGCTTCAGGGGAGGCGGTCACATGTCTGGTCTCTCCCTCTCCTCCCTTTATTGTGCCCCTGCTTTGCTTCTTCGTCTTGTCCAGAGGTGTGAGCTCACAGCTATGAACCGTCTTACGGAGAGTAATGGCAACACCTCGGAGAGGCTCATGAACATGCAATCACAAGATATGGAAATCATCTCGGAAAGGCTCATGACTCTACTAAAGAATCTGGACCGAATTGGAGACCAGAATGGACATAGAGAGCTCACTCTCACTCTCCTGACCAGGAGGGGAGTGAGGAACACAATTCAGCTCCTTTGTCTTGTACATGTGAAGAAATTGCAAATAAATTATTATTTATTCATGCTAAACGAGATGATTAATATGTCAAACAAATCCTCTATCAACTCTGTGAACTCTGTACTCTTCAGACTCGACCAGAGACCACAGTGACCTCTATACTCTTGTCATTTCCCCTTGCTTCAGTTCAGCCAGAGATCTTACCCTCTGAGGTAATTCTCAAACTTTTGTGCATAGTTACTTGACACCTCTGCTGTGTGTGTCTGAGCAGGTGGGGCGTCTGCAGTGCCCCCTGCTGCTCGTTGTGGGAGAGGACGACCAGAACTATCCAACGGTGGAGTCTGCAAAGGATGTGAGAGCCCCGACGTGTCAGCGACCCCGCCAGGCTGAAGCGATGAAGCGCTAACATTGCCATTCCTGTTCCTCCAGATGAAGGAGATGATGGAGCGAGCGGGGAACGGCCACCTGCTGACCGTCCTGTCCTATCCCGACGCCGGTCACCTGATCGAGCCGCCGTACACGCCGCTCGCTCGCTCCGGAGCCTTCAGGACTGTGAACACGCGTCAGAAGGGTAGGTTAAAAAAACAAAACAACGCTTCCTCTGTGTGGAAGGCTCCTTCAGGTTCTGCTCGTCCCGGCAGTGATCGCTCTGTGGGGCGGAGAGTCGGCGGCACATTCCCGCGCCCAGGAAGACGCCTGGAGGAAGACTCTGGTCTTCCTGAGGGAGAATCTCTACGGCTGCATGAAACCTGGCGCTAGTTAGTGCCTCCATCTGTAACCAAGGCAACAAGATGCTGAGGGACCAGTGGGATCACCTGTGGAGCCTGGAGGAATTGCCCCGAATCACCAGATTGTTTAAAGATTTGTGGTATTAAAGACGCTGAACTGTGCAAAGTTTGCTAAAGCAAATACACTAATGTGTTGTAGCTATAGTTGAAGCAGTTTGTTTGTAGAAGCTTTGTAGCCTTTTTTTTATTGATTAACCTGAATGATTGTGGAGACATTTAGACAGACATCCATCTGTCTTCCATGCTACCTTCTTACGGTCACAACTCAACGTGAATAAAGAACAAAGTGAGGAATCACATTTCAGAATGAATGTGCTTTTTTCTTATACCTTCCTATGTGGAGTTTTGCGTTATTCCATGGTACTCTGATTTCCTCCCACAGTCAAAACAACATCCATGCTCAGGATGATTGGAGACTCTAAGTAAAGTGTGTGTGTGCATGTGTGTGTGTGTGTGTGTGTGTGTGTGTGTGTGTGTGTGTGCATGTGTGTGTTGGAGACTCAAAGCTCTTGAATTGTGACTGCTCCGTCTAATGACTCAACCTGCACTGATACAACGAGAGGAAAACTTTATCATCTCTGAGGAGCAATTTGTGGTACAGTCGACAGCATCACACACACACACACACACACACACACACACACACACACACACACACACACACTGAGCAGGGACAAGTCACAATACTGTTGAGGAGCCTAATGGTGACGGGGACAAATGCACGTCTCAGTGTGTTCATCCTCCACCTCGGCATATCTGCAACCAGATGGCAGCATTTCATACTCAGCCGGGACAGGGAGGGTGCAGTCAGCTGGGAGGGCCTGTGCCTTCTATAGAAAAGCAGACTGAGACACATACATTTATTGCTGCTCATCCTCACAATGTTGATCAGCCTCTCCTCGCCGATTATTTCGCATGGAGACCCAAACGGACAGATTAAAGGAAACATGCAGAGGGTTTTCCTAAAACGTTGAAACCCTTCAGGACATGATAGAGTACAAACAGTGGTGGGAGTGGGTGTGAAACTTATTGGGACTGACTGCTATCATCCTGCGTCTCGTCACTGCTCAACATCCCCTGGAGCAGAGCTCCACCCAGCAAAGCACTTACAATCTGCATCCAAGTGTCGGCTCCCCACTTGGGGAGGAGACTGCTGCGAGATCCACATCTGTTGTCTGTGTCTGCACAGTAAGTGTTTATAGGCAGTAATCTCTTCCGACTTTATAACACCTCCTCAGGAAACCTCTTTGAATGTTATTTATTTGATGCAGTTTAGTTTATTTCACTGATTACACTATCTCAGAGATGCACCGTGTGTCTTTTGTCTCAGTTGTAATACAATGAAACTATTGAATTTAGAAGATACGATGAGATTGTAATTTCATTATCCCCAAAGGGGAATTGATTTGACAATGTTTTCCAATATACAACAGTCAATGGAGGAAAATAAAGCTAATAATGGCAATAAGAGCACAGCAGACACAGAGAGATGCACATTTCTTTAGATTTGGACCAGTTTTTGAGCTAGTTTTGTATCATTCATAAGTTTCTGGGACTTATTGTCTGTTTTCAATGCAATAAGCTGAAGATGAGCTGCAGAGGAGCAGAACGTATTAGTATGACGTATTAGATAAGATAGTGGGAGCCTCCCTCCCTCTCCACCACGACTTCTACATTGTTTGCCTCAGCTGTATCGACTTCACCTGAACTTGGCTCTGGAGCCAAGGTGGTTTCAGTCACAACTAGTACAAAGAAAACAAGTAAATTAAGACATGAATGTAACCTGGCAGCCTGCAATTAGGGCTCTCTTGGAAACCACAAAGAAGTCTTTTAAACGAAATGCAATTTTAGCTGCATCCAGTGAGACTGAGGAAATGAAATATGATCGACACAGAGGACTGATTTAGGGAATATGATTGTGAGCACTAAGAAATGTTAAATGGAGTATAACTGAATGTTTTGAGCAAAAGTGTTGAAGCG
Source organism: Karalla daura (assembly GCA_029224185.1). NCBI lineage: Eukaryota > Metazoa > Chordata > Actinopteri > Chaetodontiformes > Leiognathidae > Karalla > Karalla daura. The sequence continues at coordinate 22,720,544 of CM055196.1, forward strand.
ATTTGAATGAGGAAATGTAATCTGCTGAAGTTATCAGATACACTGGGTGAGGGGAAAACTGATGACACAGGGGTTTAGATGGGAGACTGCCAAACTTTGAGATGAGAGCGTCTGCCATATGTTAAATGGAACAAATTCTGGCAAATGGAAATGAACTGGCAGGATCCCATAATAACTGAATAATTGAATTAAAATGAATCGACTGCTCCTTGGTTAGAGAGGAACAGGGACCACAGGGGATGAGAGGCTTACAGCTCAGAGCATTTCTGGGGCATTGGAGTCATGTGTCCTAGCAACGACAGGGCTAAAGCAGCTGTTTAAGAGGACCTGAAGAGGAACTGCCTGCCAGCCCTACGGAGACCCCACAGACGACTGATCGACTGATCTAGACTCCCAACACTGCAGTGGTGTGGCATTAATCACCACTGAGTGCCTTAGGAGCTGTCAAAGTATAACCTGTGGTAGGTTCAGCTGGGAGTTAAAGTCAAGTATTAGTTTCTTGAATAAACTTAGCAAGTAAATGTCAAACTCAACAGACTCCAGGCAGTTTCACTTGGCTTGGCAGAGTTTTTTAATCCTTCTGTTGGTTCAACTTTGGCTTAATTTTACATATCTAAACACACTACTGTATGTTCAAGACTGAGACCAAGAGACTGAGACATCTGCAAGTCTGACTTTCTCTGATGTTTGCACCACTTCAGATCCTCCTGCAAGAGCCTGGGATGGACGTGAAGCAGTTCTGCGTGAATCTGTCGGTCCAGCCGTCCAGAGGACTCGTGGATGAGAAGTTCACCGTCCTGGTCCACAGAGGCCCTCCTGGTCTCCAGGTGACCATCCACGCCCTGCACAAGTGTGAGGATGGTCACAGCTGGGAGGCGTTTGGTTTCTACACCTCAAACACCACTGGGACTGTGAATGGTACGTGGTTCAACATTTAGATCTGAGAAATCCAGACAAAGAGATTTTAGAAACGTTTACAGATGAATAGGAACATTTGTGAACTGTTTTACAGTGTCAGAGGATCCCAGTCTTGGTGGGACCTACTCTGGGGTTGAACAGATGGGTCTTCTGTGGAGCCTCAGACCAGTCCCAGGCAGCAAACCTGGCCTCAGGTAGGTGACCATGGATGGAGCCAGCACCATGATACCATTCACTGTTCAATCTGCTAGTATCGGATCTGATTCTTTCCCATCGTCCCTCAGGATTAGGAAGGTGAACGTTGAGGCTCCAATGGAGGTCACAATCTCCGTGTACCAAGGTCACATGGCTGAGGGCTTCATGGATCAGGTGCCGATGGCCAGCACCATGGTGGAGCGCTGGTACATGGCACCCGGCGTCCGCAGAGTCCCCATCACAGAGGACGGACTCACTGCGACCCTGTTCCTGCCCCCAGGTATTTCCAGAGCAGAGAGAAAACTGTAGGCAAATTGTGGGATGTCACAGGAATAGAAAAACCCTAACCAAAAATGTTAGAAATAGCACTTTCATAGAAACTAGTAGAAACGCAGCTTCTGTTTTTGTGTGTTTTTACTTGTCTGAAGGGGCAGGACCCTTCCCCGGCCTCCTGGACCTGTGGGGCGGCGGGGGGAACCTGCTGGAGTACCGTGCCGCTCTGCTGGCCTCGCACGGCATCGCCACTCTGACCCTCGACTACCTGACTCCTCAAATCACCATGGAGACTGGGAAAATCGTGGACAACCAGTACTTTGAGGTAAATCAGACCACTGAACTGTGACATTAATAGCACTGGAGAAGGACCCGAAGGGCACCAATCTGACTTTTTATCACCTGAAAACCAGCCGTGCCCACACACGCCACAGATTCAATCATCCAGATGTTGATTGTGAACGGCGAGCAGGCACATTCCTGCTGAGGCGAAATAGACAGTTAGACAAGAGCCTTTCTGTACGATCAGAGGTATGTGATGATAAAGCACACATTTCAACAGTGCCTGAATCATAATTACATTCAGTTATAGACCCTAAATTCTGTTTGCCTCCAGGCAAAACAACCACCGCTACATACTCATTTTGTTCAGGAGAGGATAACTTCCAGGTGGTTCCTCAGCACAAAACTGCTCCTATTGCATTCTCTTATGATGCAAGTGTAGAAAGCCTCTCATGCTATGCTCCTCCCACAAATTGAACCTCAGAGCCACGAGAAGAGATCCTGTCCTGGCAAGAATGTGAAATTCCAACTGAATATTTGGCTCTTTGAACTTATCAAAACTTGACCTCATCAGTTTTGATCCCTGGTTCGCGTGTCCTTTCCGAGTCTGCACATTCCTTTGTTTCTGATTTCTCCCCACAGTCCATAAACATACAACATGTTAAGGCCAGATGGAGACACTAAATTGAACCTAGGTGAAAGTGACGTGTGTGTGTGACATGCAGAAGAAACAAAAAGGAGATGAAACATGCAGAAGCAATAGATGAAAGTTTGTTTTCTTGGAGGTCATCTCAGAGTATGCATGGCAGCTCTTATCTCGCTGCGTTTTACTAAAAATCTTCATTCCAACATTACTGAAAGTCAAGTAATACCACTGACCTCTGTGCCACAGACATTAGTCCGAGGTGTTAGATATTTTGTGTGTTCACACACAGGAAAACAACATTGATTAAAAGAGAAACCTCAGGGAAACAAAAGAGGGTTTTCTCTTGCTGGAGACTTTAGCTTGACTCACCTGAGCAGCTGCCAGAATTTAGCACAGCTGGATTGTGCTGCAAAATGAGGCGGTAAGCTCCATGCTAAACATGATTTAGGTGCACAGCTCTGAGTGTGTGCCGGACATGTCCTCCTGCTGCAGGCAGCCTACAGAGTCCTGGAGCAGCATCCTCAGGTCCTCGGCAGCAGGATCGCCATGCTGGGTCTGTCCTTGGGGGTCAGTATGACCCTGAAAATGGCCGTCTGCTCTCCAGTTATGAAGGTAAGAGAACTTCAGCCGGAAGTTAGTTGCATGACGGTTGCATTGATGGTGCTGAGCCTCGGGGTTTGTACTGTATTCACATCAGAAGCTGCACTAGTTGGCACTGCGAGCTCAGTGGCAGTGACTATGTGAAAACAGGAAGTGACTTCTGTGTGAATGCGATCTGTTTGTTGTCTGCTTTGTGGTTTCTGTCAGATTTCTTTATTCTTTCTCCATAGCCGATCCTGTGTGATCCTGTGTGATACTGTGTGATACTGTGTGTGTGTGTGTGTGTGTGTGTGTGTGTGTGTGTGTGTGTGTGTGGGGTCTCCATCCCAGCTCAGGTGTATGGTGTGTATCAGTGGGACTCATGTGCAGCCAGCTGATGGCTCTCTGGAAGAATTGTTGAATTACTGCCGCAAGTAAGTCTGTCATCCTTCTCCGTCTCCACAGAGACCAAACCATTGTGCTTTCCCGACTAATGACACACACACACACACACACACACACACTTTTCTTTCTATAGAAATACTGGGAAGACCCGTATCGACGAGGAGAACCAGGTGATCTGGAGAGACCTGCTGCTGCCCATCCCAGATGACCCGGCACTCAAAGTGGATGTGAGTCCTGTCAGCCTGGATTGCTACTGTAGTTACTTTACTAGTTACTTTAATAGTTACTTTTTTTTACTTTTTACTTTTAGTTTTGCGTCTTGAAGTAGCTTCACTGTCTCTTGTGAGTGTCTGGAGTCTTCAGCCCCCTATTTCAACCCCTATTTTTTAAAGACTAAGTAGCAAAATGAAGACTTTTTTAACTGATCTTGAGTCGATTATATTGATAAAAGCTGATCTGCGGCTGCTGTTTGTCTCTGAGCAGGTGGGACGCCTGCAGCGTCCTCTGCTGCTGGTTGTGGGAGAGGACGATCAGAACTGGCCTGCCTACGAGTCTGCAGCAGATGTGAGTTTAATGAAGTGGTAACATCCTGTGAGAGCAAAACAGACAAGCAAAACAGAATTTTGAATGATAGCTCAGAGGAAAGTGTACAGTGTCCAATAAGTCAATATCAAAATAAGATTATTCAAAATATAAAGTCAGAATACATAAAGGAGGCACAACATGCAAATAAACATGTAAAAAGGTTCATTATGACTTTGTCATGCCTGCCTGCCTGTCTGTCTGTCTGCCTGCCTGCCTGTCTCCTGCTCCTCCCACTCACACCTGGTCTGATGTGCCTGTCAATCACCTGCCCCACCTGCTGCTCGTTGTCTGCTCATTTGTGTGACGCCTGCTCAGACACTTTAACATTTCATCTTTTTGCATCAGTTTCACTTCATGAGAAACTCAACACAAGAACTTTAATGTCAGGTAATAAACACATTATTACTTTTATAATGAGCAACCATCAAAGATTACTTATGATGAAGGAAATTAAAGGTTTCAATTTCAATACTCAAACAGTGGTTTCTGACTTTTCAAGAAAAAGTTTCACAGCAGATTCTCATAGAATTTCTTTCATCTGTAATATTTATTTCATTCTGTTTCCCACTTAATTTCATATATATATATATACACATATATTTACACACACACACATATATATATATATATATATATATATATATAGCTTCCCAGATTAAAGACAGGTCTGAAGATACTTCTAGAGTCACTGCGATGATTTAAAACTGCAGGTCACCCTCCTCAGGTCTATTTTTTTTTACTTCCTGTTCTCCAGATGAAAGACATGATGGAGCGGGCGGGGAATGGCCACCTGCTGACCATCCTGTCCTATCCGGACGCCGGTCACCTGATCGAGCCGCCGTACACGCCTCACACCCGGGCCAGCGCCTTCGAACCAGCCAACTCGCACAAGAAGGGTAGGTCCACCTTCACACCCCACACTCCAGACTCCAGGAGCTGCTAGGCTTCAGCTGCCTCGTTCTCCTTTTGTCCCGGCAGTGATCGCTCTGTGGGGCGGAGGGACACTGGCTCATTCCCGCGCTCAGGAAGACGCCTGGAGGAAGACTCTGGTGTTTCTCAGAGAGCACCTGTTCAGCAACTGTTTTTAGCATACACTGACTTTATAAAACCAATAAGAGAAATGGTTACATTTTAATGAGTGATGGAAAAGGGGTGGGGATGGACACACTTCTCTCTCAGTCTATACGTTGCTGTTTCTGCCTGTTCTGTTTGGCTTTGCATGGAATAAAAATAAACTGAACACCTAGTAGAAACATCTTCCCACCTGAAACCAAGGCCAAAGCCAGTGTTAGAGGACTTAGAGGCTCAGGAAGAGAACGTTTCGCTGATTTTCTCCTCAAAGACAAAGATACGTGGTCACAGACTGGATGGGCGTTGTCGAATTGTCCTGACGACAATGAACTTCACTTCACTAGCACTTCTGAAAACCTGAGAACAGAAAAGGCAAATCACTTGTTTGTCAGACTGAACTAGCTGTGACAAATCCTTTCAACAAAAATAAAAGTTCTCTTTCAGTGATGGATTCATACCCGACATGTTCCCATCCCCATCCCCAGTAATCAAACGTTCTTGTCCTCACATACTTCATGTCTCTATTCCTCCATTCACGTCTTTATTCCTGTCACAATGTGGGAGTACCACTTATGTGACCTTGTACTTTCACTGCTACAAAGACGAAGAGAACTGACTCTGACACCTGGAAGCTTCAACTGACTACGTAAGACAGATAGTTACAGTTTGCACATCGTGGATTGTGACTACGTGCAGTTTAGACTGTGAGAACTTTGTATCCTCCGTCCTCTTTGTCCCGCACTCAGACACAGACAGCCCAGCCCTCTGTTTGACTGTGTCACCTTCTTTGCAAAGAATACACCCCCAAACACCAATTCAATTCTCACAACGTCAAAAATAAATTGCAAAAGGTCCAGAGAACGAAAAATGAAAATATCAGTCGAGAACTTCTGAGGCATGAGAGCATTTTTTTTTAAATCAATGGGGGTTGGACCCAAAGTCCTCCTCCTGCTGTAGCACACGCACCTCATTTATTCCATTCTGTCAATTTGTTGTCCCTCGTGGAGAGCGACAGCCAAACACTGTAATTACAGAAATGATGCAAAACAAAAAAATGTAACATGTTGTCCCTGCATCCGACCACAGAGAAACACTGCTCATCTTTCACGGTGGACACTGTAGCAGCAAATCAAAACAGCTTGTTTAGAGACACACTTCCTGACTACGCTGATGATGCTTAAGGGACCAGGTAGCATTCCGGATATGCACATATGCATACTGTAAAAGAAATGAAAAAGTGAGTTTTGCATAATCTAATATGTCTACCTCTGTATCGATCACTTTACTGCTATGTTATTAATAAAGGAATTCAAAGGGACAGTAAACGGAATGAACAAATAAAGGCATATTCTATTCTATCTCGATGCAGCTGCGGTGTGTGTCCGCTGGGGGGCGTCCTACCTCCACCAATGCAGATATTGGGGCTCCTCAGCTCCTCGTCTACCTGACAGGCTGCTTCAGGAAGCTCATTAACTTCATCTGTGGCTGTCGCACCAGCAGCACAGGCGCACTCCACCTCAGCTCCTCCAGGACCCGGACCTGGACCCGGACCCGGAGTGGACCAGAACCAGGGCCAGGCTCAGGCTCCCCTTGCTCAGACCTGACTCCAGCTTTGTGGCACATGGAAGTTGCTGAGACTCCATCTGTCCATCTCTGGTGTGATGAGCCGCTCAGCCTCCTGTGACGCACCGCACCGCGCCGCGCGCCGCGCCGCGCGCAGCTGCCACGAGCGCAAAACACAGCGCGACTTCTTCTGTCTCCTCTGACCACAAGAGCCTGGTGTGAGCGTCTGTTCACTGCCCCTGAGCAGCACCTCGACACCCTGAACCCCGAGAGGACAGGGACCCGGGCTCCCGCAGGTGATCCAGAGAGACAAGAAGGAGTAGAAGAAGAAAAAGAAGAGGGGAGGGAAGAAGAAGAGGAAGGAGCTACCGTGGAGCTGCTGGATCAGGGGAGCGCAACTAAAGTAGATTTGGATTTCATTTCAGATTTTCCTGGTGGATGGCTGCTGATGGATGGATGGAAGGCAGGAAACGCTGAGCGGAGACAGTTTGTGTGATGTGATGTGACAGACAGCTGGAGACAGAGCACACCTGTGTGACCTGTGACACCCAGGAGGAAACACCTGCTCCTGCTGCTGAGGAGGAGGAAGAGGAGGAGGAGGAGAGGACAGGTACCTGAGAGCAACACGCAAGACACACAAAAACTACACCACCGTCATTATTTTGTCATTATTGTTATAATTATCACTGTTACCATTATGCATCGTGTTGATTGCATCTACCTGTGAAACGATCAGTTGCATCATTGCCAATCAGCAGTGAGCCTCTGATGCTGCTGCTGGGTGGATCTTCGTGCGTGTATTAAGTGTGTGTGTGTGTGTGTGTGTGTGTGTGTGTGTGTGTGTGTGTGTGTGTGTGTGTGTGTGTGTGTGTGAGTGTGCGAGTGTGCGTGCGCGTGCGCGTGCGGTGTAGCTGGCTTCAGACCAGAATCAGGATCTTCTGATTTCAGCTGATTCTGCTGGAATGCAGGGTGTGTGTGTGTGTGTGTGTGTGTGTGTGTGTGTGTGTGTGTGTCTAGGGTGTGCCTTAACTCGATCAAATATCTTTCTCTTTTGCTGTGTGTGTGCGCGCGTGCGTGTATGCGCGCGCGCATGAGGGGTTTGTTGTACTTCCCTTTGCCTGAGGAAGAGTCGGGAAGAGAAAGGAGGAGAGTGTGGAGAGGAAGATGAGATACTGAACCGTTTTAACTCCTCATCCATTTAAATACACGACCTGGTCAGAATTACTGTATGGTGATCATCAGGCCACAGGCTGAGCTAAACTACGCTGAATTAAGATAAGATAAATTAAATCCAGCTGAGCTGAGCTGAGCACCACAGGGTTTGCATTGAATATTTAGTTTCTGGTTTGAGAGGATGGAAAAGACAGAACCGTACCTTCATCCGTGCATTATCTGACCTGCTTCAGACCCAGTGGTGCTCAGGGGGTGAAGGCAGGGGATACACCCTGGCTAGGTCTCCAGTCCCTCAGGACATGTGGCCTCTTCCCAAGACTCCCCTCCTGGATGGAGCTCCAGCTACTGGGTCCATCAAACCACTACACAGTCTTAGAACCGTCATATGTTTGCAGTTTGCATGTTCTTGTTTAGGCATGATTAGGTCCATTAGAGACTTTACAGGTATAGGTGAGGGAGTGAACAGTGTGTGAGCCTTGTCAGTGTTGCTATGGGCTCCACCAGACCTCCACCACAATGGGTATAAAGCTGTTGAAATGAATGGGCTGGAAGTCGTGTACAGTGTCCTTAGACAGTTTCAGCCAGTGCCCCCCCCCCCACACGCACACACACGCACACACACACCCACCGCCTTCCTGTCTATCTGCTCTTTTCTGTGGATTTATTGCTGAGTTGTTTCTGTACCTGCCCTCCAGCTGTCCTGTACTGTAATTAAACCACTTCAGCATATGCGTCTCGCACATATCATAACATGAAACTGCCAATTAATGCAGGGAAAATTAATTCAAACATCCACAGTATTTAAAGTCCTCTCACCTCTGTTCTTTTTTTTTTACATAGACTTATGACATATGAGGTACTTATTGGAAATAACTCTTTTGATAGTGTTAACTCTTAATACTACTATAATGGGGGAAGCCATTGCCTGTTGGTCAAGGGTCTCGCCTCAAACTTTGTATGTGGCACCCCCGACAGAGAGCAGTCTCCAGCTCTGTGTTGCAGATTTAGTGAAATGCCTCCTCTCGTTTGTCTTGTGTCTAAACAGGCGTGAAAAGCAGAGGACTGGGACGGCAACCCTGTGGCGAATCTCCACTTGAGGGATCTATCGATCGTGCATTGATCGCTTCCTGCCCTGTCTGCGTCTCCGACAGGTTTGCGGAAGAATGTGAAGCTGCTCCGAGCTGCTCCGCTGCCTCGCACGGCCATGTCCCACACAGGACTCCGTACCGTAGGAAGCCGCCATGCTCGCCACTAGCAACTGAGGCCCGTCCGTCTTGAGTCTCCATGGTCTGGCTCGTCCCGTCCTCACCCACCTGCTGATCCTGCGATCACCTCGCCTCTCCCTCACCCCCCGCCCCCAACGCGAAGATGAGCCTCGCCGGCCGCTGCTTCCTGTCCCTGCTGATGCTGGAGGGCTGCTGGCTGCTCGCCGGCGCCACCTCCCAGAAGCCCCCGGTGCTGACCGACCCCCAGCAGCCGCAGCAGGAGTACGCCCACTCCATCCGGCTGGACGGCGACATCATCCTGGGCGGCCTGTTCCCCGTGCACGCCCGGGGCGAGCGCGGCGTGCCCTGCGGCGAGCTGAAGAAGGAGAAGGGCATCCACCGGCTGGAGGCCATGCTGTTCGCCATCGACCTCATCAACAAGGACCCCGAGCTGCTGCCCAACGTCACGCTGGGCGCCCGCATCCTGGACACGTGCTCGCGGGACACCTACGCCCTGGAGCAGTCGCTCACCTTCGTGCAGGCGCTCATCGAGAGGGACGGCTCGGACGTGCGCTGCGCCAACGGGGACCCGCCCATCTTCGCCAAACCGGATAAAGTGGTGGGCGTGATCGGAGCGTCGGCCAGCTCCGTCTCCATCATGGTGGCCAACATCCTGCGGCTGTTCAAGGTAGGACGGCTGGCGTGGAGTTGATGATCAGCTCAGTCTGCAAAATGTGGGAAAGGTGGTTCAAAAAGATGATCCACCCAGGTGATGTCAAGCCTCAACCTTCTTAGCTTGCTTGATACTTAGCTTTCTGTCAAACAATAAATATTCTTATTTAAGAAGCTGATATCATAGGATTCTGACGAATCGACTGTTGGTTTACTGATTAGCCATGGCAGCTATAGTCTGGTGTACCAGACTGCAGCTTCAGCTAACTTACTCTGTGCTTTTTTTTTTTGCCCTGAACAAGTGATTTTTCCCACAGTTTCAACACCAGATCTCTTAATGAGACAGTGAAGCCTGTCCAAAGATAACTTTGTCTTTGGACTTGCATGAAATTTGTTTCTCAACTTGTAACAAATGGTGGAAGATCAGATGTGATGCACGAAGGTTTCTAATGTCAGGACGTTGTTGGAAGCTGGTTCACAAGCTTTCTAAGCCCGTGATTGACTATGATTGACACCTCCTCCTCCTCCCATTTTTCAGTCTCACCATGTTTCGTCTTTTACGGACATCGTTTGTTCTTCTGCAGCTTTAACCCAGACACGCGTCAGTGTGAAGCGATCGATTGTCGCGAGTGAACGTCTGAATGGCGGAGAGGAACTCTGTGAACCTGCGTGAGTGGAGCAGAAGAGCTGTGAGCAGCTTCTCTTTGCCGTTTGACGTTTCTGATGGCTCTTCTGTCAGAAGCAGGAAAGATCCTTGACCTGAGCTGTTTCACTTGTAGCTGAGCAGCGTTTGACGTACAGAGCGTTCGTTTAGAAATGTCAGTAAAAGTATGATTCAACTTTCAGCACCGGATCGACCCTGACGCCAAAGCATTCAAGGCAAAATGGAAACGTTCCATTGCCTTCTTGACGGGAATTTGAAGTTCCTGTTTTGTTTTTGTAACCTCTGCTATCAAAGCCACTTTTAGCTGATATTTATGGATTCATAGATCTTGGGTCTTAGATGCTTCTGGGTTCACAGTGGAGGCGTAATGGAGGCTGTGATGAGCTGTGTGTTATTGGTTCAAAGCTTCTTCGGTCACAAATGCAGAAACACTTATGTGCACATAGATTGTGTAAACACACTGAAATTGATGGAATGTCCTAAACCGAGAACCTAACCAAACAAGGCCGGCTAATGTCTGTTCCTGGCTCTGCTTTGGTTCGGGGCCCGGAGGAGACTCGCTGATTAGACTCGCTCTGTGAACAATGCGGCTGTAATTATGCCGTAGCTCAAACTGCAAAGACTGCTTCTCTACCTGAAATGAGCCGTGAAGGTGTCCTTTATTTGGGATCTCTGTTTTCTGATCTGATGAGGCTTGAACGCTTCGTGGCTTGAGGTTAATGTTAAGTGCAGCGCTGACCCTGCGGCGGCTGAAAATATCATGTTTGGGAAGACATGAAATTGCTTTTTGTTCACCTTGTGGTTTTGGTCGACAGTCTTAAGAGGGTTTGACCTGAGATGTATAGAGGAAAGCTGTCAAGTTGTCAGTCCCTCGTCAGCTGAGTCCCCGGTCTGCGCCGGAGGCTGCACAGATGATTGATTGAGCGATTTTACAAGTGTGACTTGTGAAAAAGAAAAAAAGGAAAAAACAGGGGATATCAGCTGTTGCAGAGGCTCGGAGGAGGCAGCGGGACGCTGTGCAGAGCAGCAAACAAATTCCACAACGTTAAATTAGTGATGAGCGGTGTGATTCATGTGTGTGTGTTGGAGCACGGCCAGCTTAATGGGGACAGAAAGGCCCAACAACATCACTTATCTAAAATTAGCTGGAGATGCCTCTAGGTAGGAGGAGGAGGAGGAGGGAGGAGGAGGAGGAGGAGGGGGGTGTAGACAGGTTTTTTTGCTGATGCGGATGTTTCCTCACCAGCCTCGTCACATCCCTCAGCTGCCGTCCAGGTGTTGTCCCGTGGTCTGTGGCGTGACCCCTCTGTGGAAGGAGACGTCTCTTTAGGCCCGAAGCTTCTCGTCAAATCGAAACACTCTGAATGTGGACGTGTGAAGTCCAGAGGGAGGGATAAGGAAGCAGAGCTGTGGCTGCTGTGTGGGGTCCGGTGCTGTCTCACGCTGGGACGTGTTGCACCGGGCTGCACCACACACAGCGTGCGTTGCATCAGCTGAGCTCTTTCCAGCATCGGGGGCTTCATTTCGGCATATGATGTGAACTCATTTGCACTGTTCGAGCATCATGCAAGAGCTCAAAGAAGAGATAATTCGTCGGTGTCGGATCCATTCACTGGTAGGAGTCTCGCTATGAATAAAAAAAGTGTCCTCTCCCTCTGCAGAAACTTCAGCAGGCTGTCGGAGGTGAGATCCTGCGTCTGCAGGGCGCTCTCGGGACATTTGCATAATATTTGCACATCGTTTCACACGCTCTGACGCCGGGCCGCTCTTCAGGAGGACGCTGCGTTATGTTTCTATCTCTGTGTGGGAGTGACAGAGCCTCCGAGTCTCTGTTTGTGAGCTTCTGAGAAAAAAAAAACAAATGAAAGAGGTGAGGGAGGGAGGGAACCGTCCTGCGCCGCTCCATACGGGCTGTCAGGAGGAGGAACAGCCCCAAACCACAGAAGAAGAAAAGCGTCACTGTCAGTCAGTCAGTCAGGATGGTGTGTGATACAGCCCGGGACATCACGCTCCCCGACAACACGACGGCGTCACGTTAGCAGGGAATCTGCCAGAAAAGCGACAGAACGAGCCGGGAGAGCCGCGGATGCTCCGTGAACTCTGTCAGGCCAGATATGTATTGATCACAAGCGCTTTGGAGACAGTTTGCTGGCAATTCAATGAGAGCAAGCGACATTGAGATGCCCAGCTGCTGCTCAACCCGATGACCTTCCCTCATTAGATGAAGCAGACGACACGTCGTTGTCAGATTATTCACACGGTTGGTGTGAAGTGAAAGCATTTGAGTGCAGCAGCCCAGCTGTGGCTCCCAGTTCTTTTATATTATTATTATTCTGACTGTGAATCTCAGTTTGTGTTTCAGAGCTCTGGGAATATTTAAGAGGCTGAGATGATGTTGGATCATGATGCGGTTCCATTAACGCTACACCTTAGAAACACCTAAATGTTGAAAAACCTCTCAAATATTGCAAAAATGAACTCAGACCTGTCTTTTTTAATGTTTGTAAGCGTAACGGAAACAGTTTTACTGTATCTGCATGTCAGTGGACTTGACGTGGGCGTCACAGATGGTGTGGTGTGGAGCAAGGATGAACTTTCTCAAAATCGAATTGAACTCTCTCATAAAATCCAAATGGTCAAAATGTTGTGGATGTGCATCTTCCTCAAAGTCGGGTCTTGCATGACGAGATGTTATAAAGGTGTACAGTTCAGTGAAAATGCCTACAACTCAATCTGCATTTTAGAATATCGCTTTTATTTAGGTCATAGAAGTCTCAGCAGAAGCCTAAATCACCTCAGAGTTAACTTGAGGCTATTAACATCTCAAACAAGGACAAGGAGTCCCTGGCCAATCAGATACCAACAGCGTCTTAACAGATCCTGTATCTGTGCCTGGAGAGTAATGTGATGAAGGTCTGTTGAAGCAGAAACAGAGAGTTAGGAGAGTAGAGAGGGAGGGAGAGAGAGAGAGAGAGAGCGTGTGAGTCTGAGATGCTTTTGAGGTCTCCAGAAATATTTCCCAGCAGATGATAGCCTGCGCAGCCTGAGAATGTGTTAATGCCGAGGCTTGTTTTCACTCCCCGAAGTGTTGCCTCTGAATATCACAGCGCTGTGACGACTCGCCGACAAAACATGCGCACCAGATGGTTCGTCAGAGGGACCAAACACGTCATCTGTGGGACAGAAAGAGAAGGAGAGGAGATCCAAACCACAACTCCCTGGGAATCATCCTCGGAGGACTGGAGCAATATCTGCACCCACACACCTTGTTAGGATGAACACATGAGATGTGGCTGCATAAACATGAAACGGCGATGCCGGGAAGACAGATTTCTCTTCTCTCTCCCATCAATGATGTTGGTTAAGACTCAGTTCGTAAAGATGAAGGATTCCCAGGTAACTTAAAGGATCTGACCACTGCCTCACACCTGTCTCCAGTGACTTGAGTGCTGTCTTTTCTTGAGACTCCACTTCAGGTTCGACTGTCATTTCTCTCAAATGAGAGGAATAAGACTCATTTAACTCATCCTCAGACATCCTCATTAAGTGACCCTGTCACCTGGACATCTGTGTCTTCGCTGCGGCATCGGCTCCAATCAGCGGCCTCATCTTATCTCAGCGTGGGAGATGAACGGCTGTGAAAGCGGCTCCGTCTCCGGCTGAAGACGAATGCGGGCTGGAGGCGTCCGCTGGCCGCTCTGTCTCAATTACCTGATTGCTCTATTGTTGGCTAACAAATGTCGCTTCTCTCTGGAAGGGAAAAGACGGAGGACAGGATGGATAATGGAATTTAATCTGGCGGAATTTGCACATTGTGGCGGCAATTCATTAGCGTGTCTGATAATAACGAGCTCGTTAAGCTGCCTCAAGTCATCACCCTCCATGTTTTTTTTATTGTCAGTGCTAACAGAGCTTTTTATGCTTTGGGCTCATTTTGAAGGCCTCGATCTGTTGTAAACTATCCAGACTACATACATACACTACTGTGTATAGACAACACGGTAATATTATACTGTACTCCTGCAGTCCACTGTATCATAACATACTGTATTTCAATCCCATATGGATTTGTGAGGGTGTTAATCGAGACCTTTCCATCTTCATGGACCAGATGAGACCTGATGTTCCTCTCAGATGACTTGGTCTACGTGAAGCTCATCTCAAATGATCTTCCTTATCCTCCTGATCTGGGACAGAAACTCTCCTGATGAGCTAGCCGATCACAATGCACATACATGCACTTTACCACCTCTCTCTGCTGCTATTGTTGTCATATCCTGTGTGAAACACGTGCACATTCCAGTTGACAATGATCTTCCGTTTGCACTATGTGTTTATTTCTACAGCTGCACTTTGTGTTCGTTACGTGCTCTGTTGTTTGCATTCGCATGAAGCAGTCTGAGACCAGACTCAGACTTTATTTCATTGGTACTGGAGTAGGAGGCGAACTCCTTTGCCGATCCCTGGAGTGCTTGTTTACAGAGTCTATGGGTTAAGTCAAGGAACACGTACAGTGGCGGAAACAAACAATCAGAGGCCAGGATTGTGTACACTAGTGCACATAGAGAGAGAAGGAAAAAATGACTTGTCAACCCTCTGAGTGGTGCCACTTGTGTCATCTGGTCGACAAATTGTTTTTTCCGTTACGGCCCCTAGTGAGTTCCTAATGCCCCCAGTGAGTGGTGATGAAGGTCAGAGGTCGGCTGGTTTCATTGCTGGTTTTGTGTGAGAGTGCCTGAGCCTGGTCCTGTGAGCCCTCACATCTGGACTGTGGTTTTCTGGAGTCCTCTGTGGTTAATGTGAGTTCAGGATCCAAGAGACGATGTTATTCGTGGTTAAATGCCATTAAATGTTAAACCAGTAAACGGAAGTGACCAACGCACCCCGGTGTCAAAGTCAGACGCTTCCCTTGTGCTAATTATGCTTCCTCCTCGTCCTCCAGCCCGTGACCCTGAAATCAATCGAGGTCAGCCGTAATTGAGGATGTTCCCTTCAAAGTCTCAGAGGAAACCAGGAGAGAGGAGGCTCCTGGAGGAGCTCGGAGTGAAGAGTGCTTTTACACCCCGTCAATCGAAACCTGCCCATTGATTGGTTCGCTGATATTAAGTGACAGCGGGAGAAGGTGCTGGTTTCGTATGCCCCGTGAGTTGCTCCTTAAAAACCGAACGTGTTTAGAATCTAAAGGCGTTTAGATGTTGTTGTTTCATTTCTCTGCCGGCCCAAAAAAACAAAACAGAAGTTGTGACATTTTTCAGAGCGAGCAGGTCGAGATGAGCTGGAGGCTGCGTCACGCCTCAGGGAGCTCTCCTAACGCGTGGGTAATGTCGTGAAACGATCCGGCCACAGATCGTTCACTGCTGCTTTCTCCCGGGACGGGAACGGCAGCCTCCCGGGTGAGAGTCAAGTGTTTGCTTGACCCGTGCGTCCAGGCCGCCGTCATCCATCTTCCTCCAGATTTATGTTTTTGTCTTTTTAATACATCACCGTGCTCTCCACATCTCATATAGAAGCTGGGGGAGTTTTCGAGCGTTTGAGCATAGCAACTGTGTAATTGTCAGGTATGATATAATGATAGAAATGTGAAAGCTCAGCTCTAGTAGATGCATTTCCATCCCCCTTCGAAATGCACATAAATGCAAACAAATATCACAATAAAACCTCTCAAGCGTCTCAAAAACATTTTTACATTCAGGGCTTTTTCAGATGCAACAATATTGCAAAAGTGCAATAGAGACTCTATTATGCATTCACACATCCACTGTTCAGTTAGACTGAGTGGATCATTATAAAACTACAATGTGAAACCTTTGCAGGATGTAACAGCCTAATGTGACAGCCAGTTTGCTATGAACAAAATGCCGCAGTATGGAGGGAGACTGACCTTTCTCTAAATCTAATGAAAACATCTGATGAAACAATGTTTGGGACTTTGATCTTCCTCAATGTCTCGCAGGATGAGATTTTATAAAACCTATGGGATGTCCCCTCAATGGAAACACAAGTGTCATTTATACCTAATCAGAATTCTGAAAATATTTCTGTTTTTGTGAAATACTGTAGTGGAAACTGAGCTAGTGGTGTGTGATTCAGCTGATTTACTTTTCAGTCTGATTACAAGTAAAAACCTGAGCTGAGATGAGAGAGATGATGTTATTCCGCTCTCCTTGGCTGAAAACGCCTCCGTCCATCTGATCATGTCACCATCTCAGCTGGACTCAGCACCAGCTGCCTCGTGTGCTCCTCCTCCTCCTCCTCCTCCACCTCCACCTCCTCCTCCTCCTCCTCCTCCTCCTCCTCCTGGGCTTGTTTTTCAGGTTGGTCTCCTGCAGTTCTCACCGCCTGCTCGACTGCACTGAGTCTGAGCACCGTTAACCTCCTTCTCAGCTCCTGATTGGTGGATTGGTGGATGAGAACCCTACGGATGCCTGCTTACGTAACAAGGGTCGTGACCCCGCCTCCACCTCCACCTCCACCTCCACCTCCACCCCCACCCCCACCCTTTCACTTCTTGGTCTCTACAGTCTTCAGGACAAACTCTTTTGTCTGAGACACAACAGCTAGCAGACAGACAGATCCGGATCTCTCTCCAGATCTCCAGATCGCTCTCTCTCTCTCTCTCTCCATCTCTAAGTTTGGGCTTAAAGTCCTATTTACAATATTAAATAAACAACAACAAAAGAGTGGCTGATTTTGGACAAATGATCAAAATATCAGATCATATCATATCAAAATATCAGGTTGGGACTCAAATACTCAACATCAAGTGACTCTGACTCGCAGGTGAAACAGTGTGATCGGGACGTCCCTGTCTTTGACCTTCAGCAGCCTCACGGACACAAGTTTACATGCACGGAGAGGAAGTGCTTGACCACGTCCCACAGTCCAGAGATTGATTAAAGTGAAATCGATCAGCCTGAATCTGATTTACCCCTCCACACGCGAGTCACGGTTATTTTCATCTTAGGGCTGAATGAGGATGATAATAATAATAGCACTGACTCATTATCGTTTCATTATTCTGATTATTCAGGATCCTTTTGTTAGTGATAAAGCTACGAGGTGAAGGATGCAGATAGCTTCCCTGAAGTGAGCAGTCGACTCATCCACAGCTGCTCTTACACATCTCCAACACATCCCACATGCATGTGTCCACAATCATAGTCATAGAGTGAGATCTACTGCGGGTGCTGAGGGTGGTGCTGGCAGGCAGGAGGCCTCCAGCGTGACCAGGGAGGAGATTTACGGATGTAGTGAAAGATGACAAATTATAATTGGAGTGAGATGAGAGGGTTGGATTCGCTGTGGCGATTCCTGAAAGGAAAGAAGAAATATCTATGAAAGTGCCGTACATTCATTATAAGTAGAGTTTGACACATTTGAGTTATAATAGATAGTGATGTCTCCCACAAAAGTGCCCAACAACATGCCTGTGTCCGACACGTGACCCACACTGGAGAACAACCTGTTCTACACGGCATCTTCAATTATTAATAAGTCTGGGACACACACAGTCTGCATCACCTCGTACACTTAAACAAGAAGCAACAGTGAAATGATTTCAACCAAATTAACTCTAAAACAAGATGCTGAGACACCTTTTGGCCTGAGAACCATCCTAACCCAACCTCTCTCCATTGTCACCACTTCTTCTCGTCTTTCTCAGCTCGGCCACGCTTTAATTGAAGAGGCAAATCTCAATGAACTTGAACCTCCTCCCCCCTCTCCTGCTCCTCCTCCTCTGGGAGTTGGAACATGCTTTTGTCTCCCGTCCTTGTGAATGTCAGAGCCACTGCAGCTCATTCATCACCGGCAGCCGATCCATCTCCGGCCGTATCCCTTCGGCCGGCGGATCAGCTTCGGTGTTTACAGTCGATGCAGTTGTTGCTCCCTGGCTGTCTGAGCTGCAGGATAACGAGATGATAAAACCACTCGCTGTTTGACCTGATTCAGGACGGCAACGTGGCGTTTTTGATCCACGTTCTGTTCTCCATCGTTCACATGGTTTTCCAGCAATTTGTCTGGTGAGACTGAGATATTTCATCATCGTCTTGCAGACATGAACTTTAGAGACCAGTTAAAGTAGTTGAAAGATGACGGAGTAAAGAGTGTCTGGTCTCTTCCGGTTTCTGTGTGGGAAAACAGGGACTGAAAACTCAAACTGGGGTCGGGGAAGATCTGTAGGCAAAGAAAATGCCGGCTGGTCTGCATTTCTTTCGAGGGAGAAAAAAACATACCCCTTAAATCTGTACCATAATGCAAATGATTCATTCATTCATTCAAATGATGATAAGCATATTTCCTGTAGAAATTATTACAATACACTCATTAGGGAGCAAAGATTCCCAAGCTTCGGCTTTCACCAAGTACCAGGTCAAGATGTAAACACACATACTTGTTCTTGTGGTCAAAGACCTGGATTTGCTACCTGAAAGTAACAGGTACAAATCCTCCCACACCCTTGATCAAGCATCTGCCAAATGAGGAAATGTAATGTAACAACGGTTCAAGTGTGGGACCAGAACTTGTACCTATTTATGATTTTCACTGCTAAACTAATGCAAAACATAAGGAGGAACATTGTGCAACATGCACAATTTGTATCCCGGTTGGGGCCTTTCCAATATGGAGTTTGCATGTGCCTGTGTTGGTTTTCTGTGGTTTCCTCCCACAGTCCACAGGTTGATTGACTCTAAATTGTTCCTAGGAGTGAATGGTGTGTGTGTGTTTGTCCTGATAGATGGCTGGATGGATAGATGAGTGAAAGTCACAATGATCGCAACTCATTTGTGCTAAAAAGTGAGAGTTCTGCAGAGTGGAGGTGTGACCACTGGCTCAGAGGCAGCTGGGCCGCAGTTTTTGTGGTGGCTGGTTGTTTGTTTTCCTCTTCGCTCCATGATGTTCCCCGGGTAGCCCAAGGCCCACTCTCTCTCTCTCTCTCTCTTTCTCTCTCTCTGTCTCTGTCTCTCTCTCTGTCTCTCTGCCGGGCCGTCCTCGCTGCCATGTTGTGAAACGTGTCGCTGATGTGATGTGCGCTGTGTTGAGTCACGGCGGGAAGCGGCGCTGACGAGCGTGGACGCTAACCTGACATTTATTTGGCGCCGGATCAAGAAATGGTTTTTTTGCTCGGCTGGGTCGGTGGGAGGATGGGGCTGTCGTCTCTGGAGGCTCGCTCATGAGTGGTTCCAGCCATCTTCTTCTCTTCTCCTTCTCCTCCCGTGTCTGCTCACACTTCATGCTTCATTTGAGTTCCCTCCTCACTCCCACACGTGTCTTCCTCTCTGCTGCCCGGCCGTGACATCTCCGCCTGTGTCAGCGGCTCCAACGGCTGCAAAAGAGCTTTTTTTAGTGTGGTTTTACCGACTGGACTGAAGATGTTCATGATCTGAAAATCTCTGTTTTCATTGATTAACTTGATCAACTCTGCAGGTAGAGACTCATGTTGATCTTGTTTACAAGAACGTGAATTGCGTAAATGTAAATTTGTGGGTGTTATCAATACTCCACATCAGCAGGGGGCAGCAGCTGATGTTCCTCCCAGTGAGATAGATTGATGATGCCATGGTTTGAGCAATAGCTGAAAAGGCGAATCTGTTTTTGAAACAAACGTTCATAGAGTGACACCTAAATGACTTGGCCTGGGACGAAATATTAACAGAGAGCAAAGTTTGTTGGTCACCGGAAACTTGTTCATGACGGAGTTTTGAAACTTTTTTACTCAACCCTGTCCTGACCTCCTCTTAAGATTTGACATTTATTTTGGAATTACTTTGGTGAGGTCATTACCTTTCATCTGAGCTGTCTGAGCTTTCTCTTTTTAATCAGTGACCCTCAGAATTGCACTTTTGTATTCATACAGATCAGCAGCCTGCTAAAGATTAGGGATGGGAATCGTTGCCCACCGGATCGATTCCTTGGGACCGCTTGCATGCTCGCCGCTTCACAATTCTGCTTATTGATTCTGCTTTGGTACAAATGTGGAGCAGAAAAGTGTGGTTATAGATGACCTGAAAAGATGACAGTCCACTTTAAGTCTAATTGCAACAGCTGTAAAGCTCCTATTGGCAGCTGTCATTAATTTACACTAATGCCATCCTTATGATACCATCATTCTCTCACCTAATGAGATTCTATGAGAGAATCACAGTATTGATGAAGGAATCCTGATGAACCATCTCTACTAAAGACTACTAAAGCTAGTTTTGCTGCTTGTTGTCATCTTGGTTAGCATCATTAGCTTGCTCCTCTCGGCCTTACCAGCGCCCCCTGGTGACGGAGGCAGCCGCCACTTTGAGTGACAGACATGTTGGTCTGTGACGATGCAGCAGTTCGAGGCTCCAGTCCCTGATGGTTTCTGGCAGTCGACTCCTTTATGAGGCTGTGACTTTATTAAAACGCCGCAGGCAGAATGACACGAGGCGCCAACAGAGTGAGAGCAGCAGATTAACATTTTAAAGCTGAGCCGAGAAGCTGCAGGTTTGGATCTCTCTCCAGGACATCCTCACCGAGCAGGAGCTCGCGTGCTCGTTAAACAGACGTTCTCACTGTTTGTCTGTTTCTGATTTCTCTCTTACCCAAAAAGTGCTCGAGGGAGAGAGGAGGCAAACTAGTTCAACAACCGAGACAAAACCTCTTGACAGTTTTTCTTTTTTTCCCTGAGCAGCCAAACAAATCACGGCCCGGCCCGCGCCGTGCCTGCTGCTCTCCACAGCTAAATGTTTTCCTTCCTGTGTGGAGGCGGCTATTACCTGGACGAGTCCCTCAGCGGCGGCTCAATCACTGCGCCGCCTCCTTCCTGTCACATCGCGGCCGCCTGTTGTTTTGCGTCTGCTCCCGTTAAACGGCTTTGAGTGTGATTAGCGTCGTAGATTACGTCCCGCTGTTTACTCAGATCTGCGTTATGGTAAATTTCAGGCTCTGCTCTGTTGATTTCCACTGTTCTTCTCGGCTTCGATTCTTCAGTTTCTTAGCCGTGTTTAGTGTTCATTAACAGCTGTTAGCTCAGATAGTTCATTTGTTGGACAATCTTTGACTTTTGAGGTGTAAGTACAGTCAAACTAAGATAGATCTTTCAGGGATGTGTACTTTTGCACTTAAGCTTCGTATTTGTATTAAAGACATTTACGTGTCCCTGTAAATGTTAGAGCGGTCTCATTAGAGCTTCATCAGTTTCCCAAACTTGTCTGGGATTTCTTTTTAGTTTTATTTATGCAGAATTTGTCTCAGACTCTTGCTTCTCACCCAGAGTTATTAGACTTTCAGTGCAGATTTCTCAACTCAACTCAAGTTTCATTCACAAAACGTATTGTGTATGCTGTACAAAATGCTTGACATAACTTAAAGAATTCACCGCCACGATGTAAACAGTGGAACATATTACAAGATATGAAAATTAGATATGATCATATACTTTAAAAGTATAAAAATCCAACATTAAATATGATTTAATACATACAATATACTTTGTACAGCCCTCACTTTTCAGGGTTATTCTTGGTCAGATTTCAGCTCTGATCTGAACTGTTCAGCATCGACATTTTCTCTTCTTTTTGTTCGTGATTACAAAATATGTTTCATGTTTTACATGCAGCACCTCCCCTGTCAGTGAAAGTCCTCACGGTCTGGATCTGTGCACGACTGAGCAAAGTTATCAGGCGGATTCCTGCACGTCACAGCCTCCATCAGTTTGTCAGATGCGCCCGTTCATGTGAATGATCTAAACACACACATTTTAGCGAGCAAACACGCACAGACGTGTGCATCCATCTGCAGTGACTCAGTCAAGTCTCGGCTCTGCATTTTAATTCCAAGTGCACGTCCAGGCCTCGTCCGCTGCCCGGCCTGGGTTTCTCGGGGCCCCTGAGCGCGTCGCAGTCACTTGACGCGCTGCGGGCTGCAGATGGTCGCGGGACGGCGGGTCGAAGGAAATCACAACGCGTCGCGTCGCTCGTCTCCGAGCCCGGGGACGGTGATGTCACGGCATGTCGTCGCTAAGGTTGTTCCTCCGCATCATCGTCAAAGCGGAGCCGCTCGGATCGTCCGCTCGCCTCTCCGCTCGGCCGGGCGCGTGTCGGCGTGACGTTTTGGGGTTAAGCAGTGGGAGGACGCCGCTCGCCGCCCGGCGGGACGTGATGCTCGCTGACAGGCGCCCGCCGACACCCGGGCCGTCGCTCAGCCTCACCCGGATCACCTGGGGCTGACGGACACATGGACTCAGGCCTCCAGGTTTTCACCCAATCCACAGAAACGTCGACTGACTTGCAGCCAGCCGACGTTTTGAGGCTTGTCCTCGGTTTTTCCAGGGTTTTTCCTGACTTTTCAATCAATTCCAGTCTCAAAATTACCATTTTTTACAAACCGTGTATGTGGTGTGTGATAGTACAGGACAGTGATCAGTGCTAGAACCGTTCACACATTTGCATATAATTGATCGATTTATCATCACTTAGGATCTAGACTACATCCTTTCATTTGAGGTCTAATTAAATGGATTAATTAAATGGATCCTGTCCAGATACTTAGTGATGCCAGCATGTTTGATGAAGTTTGATGTTCATGGCCATTTTTGTCATTATCATCCTCCGAGAGTTATTTCTCACTTTTTTTTTTTGAGTTTTTTCCCAGAATCTGTTTATTTGTCAGCTCGGATTAATCCGGGCTCCAGAGGCAGAGAGTCTGTCCTGCTGTCGAGGGGGGGAAAACTCGGATGATTATTTATGATGCAGGTCGGGCCTTGTCTGGAATTCTCTGCATCTACGTTTGTGAAAACTTTGATTGATTGACAGATTGAGTTAAATCCCACTTGTCATGTAACAGACCAAGATCAAGAGATTAACCAGTCAAACATTTTCACCCTGAAACTTTCAGATTTTACCCCGAACCGTCAGAAAGTGGAAATCAAAAGATGCTCTTCCTACTTATTGAGAGGGATCCAGACTTGTCAGCACTTTATGAAAAAGTCTCAGGACGAGGACAAGTTCAAGTAGACGTGCGTGTTGGTCCCTCTGTGAGCTCAGGGCGCGAATGCAAGCAGCGACGTTTCACACTCGGGTCGTCCATGTCGAAAGGTTTTTTTGTTGTTGTTGCGTTTGTCTCAGTGACGAGGGTTCACAGCTGATCTGTTCACTGTCTCATCGTCCTCTGCAGCTCTGCCTCGGCCCTGACGCTCACTGGTCCAGACAGCTCCCTGCTGCTGATTGGTGCATATGAACCGCGACTTCTCTGCAACCCCCCCTCCCCCCCGGGGGTGGGAGGTGACCCCCCCCTGCCTCCCCCTCCCTCGTTCCTTCGCTCCCCCGGCTGACTGCAGATCAGCTGAGAACCTGCTGCCTGTCATCACACTGTCACAGTCGCAGACGCGCAGACAGTGAACACACCCACAGTTCACATTCGGCCGGCGTGAGATCCTCGTTCCCGTTGGAGCGCAGATGGGAAGCGTCACGAACTTCAGAGTTCAACTTCAGCGTTTTCGGGAGCTATTTGTCTGTTTGTTAATTTGTCGGCAGAGTCGGGTGGAAAGAGAGAGAAAGAAGAGAGAGGAGGAGTGAATATGGATGAAAGAGCCCATCCAGGCGACTTTTGATAGTAAAATGGGGTTTCTACACTTTCTAATAAGGTCTAGTTCACAGCACGTTAGGACATGCATAAGAAATTATAATACATTTATAATGCTTTATACAAGTTGTCATAATAGTTTACAATGTTTTATTTCAGAAACAGGCAGTTTACTTTCTGCCTGTGTCCTTATAATGATGGTTTCAATGTGTCACATGAGATTTCTCCCTCAAACACACTTAAAATACTTATGACGTCTTTCCATAAGTTGTTATACATGTTTATGAAAGGTTATAACAATGTTTAACAATGTTTATCTTGACTAGACCTTCATAGAAGTGTGCCCAAAACTTGTCAGTCAGAGCATCTTGAAAGTGAGATGCAAAGTCTGAGATCTCAGTTTTGTTTTGACTTCCCACAGCAGACTAAGTCTTTATAATTAATTTTGAACACATTTTCAGAAGATAGACTCGTCAGTCTGACCCGGAGAGGCCTGGAGTTAGACCTTAGCTTATCTTAGCTTAGCACAACTACTCAAAGGGCTCTGTCCACGGTTCTGAAGCAACCCTCGAAAGCTGGGTCATTAAGATGTCGTGCTCTGACTTTTATTATTTGTCTTACTTTAGTTCGGGGGATAATCCTGCTATATGCTTTCAAAGTACCACTCCCCTATAATCCTTTCAGGGTTTTTTTCTTTCCACAGTTCCCATGAGTTAAAGTTTGCAGATTTA
Organism: Karalla daura; assembly: GCA_029224185.1. Taxonomy (NCBI): domain Eukaryota; kingdom Metazoa; phylum Chordata; class Actinopteri; order Chaetodontiformes; family Leiognathidae; genus Karalla; species Karalla daura. Next base: position 22,745,057 of record CM055196.1, read on the forward strand.
GTTATTCTCAGCCTCTGTTAGCTCTGCTTGACTCTCAGGAGGTTGATCTGACGCTGAAGAAAAGACCTCGGGTCACGAGACACATGACGTATGATCCTCCTCCGTAATAAACTCACTTACAGGCGCTTTCCCTGCTTCCACCCTGACTCTTCAGACAGGACCGGGCCTCAGCTCCACGTCTCCAGAACCTCCATGTTCTGTAGATCCTCCATCCAAAACCTGAAGTGCCTCTGACTCCGTTCCAAACATCCATCCGTTCATCCCGGGGCCACAGCGCTAGCCGGAGCCAACACGTTGGCGAGTTTATGTTCCTCACGTTGTATCCGCTCACTGTATCCAAACAAATCTGCAGAGTGTGAGAAAAAAATTAACCAGCGCCCGTCTGCCAAGTTACATGATGATTCATGTCAGATGCTGACAGATACGATATGTGGCTTGGGGAGGATGTTGGCAAACGATCCTCGGGATGGTAAACGGACCGTGTTTATGTCTTTTCTAGTCTCTCCAGCCTCTCAAAGGGCTTTACAAGCCAAGCCAGCTTTCACACACACACACACACACACGCATACACACACTTATTATGGGCTGTAAACATTCACACCCTGACACAATGTGGAGGGGAACACCACACAACAGGGCCAGGGGGACATTAGTGGACAAGCTAGTGGGAAAGCTTAGATCTGGTAATACGGCTTTCGAGTTATTCCAAGATAAAACCTAAATATATCACCTTGGGTTTTAGGTTTGATATTGACGGTCAGTACCAGAAAAGGCAGGTATGTTGATTTTTCTTCACAAGAACTATTGAAGTGCAGTCTAGAGCCCATATAAAAGTCTTGGTTCTGTTTGGTTTGTACTGCACTGAATGCACTCTAATTCGCTTCATTTGACTTCTACTGAATGTTCAGAATATACGTATTTTCTTCCTTCTTCCTTATTCACTTTTTTTTCACCTTTTTGGTAGAGAGACAAGATAAGGCATCAGAATCCACTTTAGATACCCAACCCTAGTCCAAATGTCCAAATGCTCATCCATCCATTTTCTCTATCTATAATATCTATAATATTTGTATAATCTTGTCCCTCGAGATGCCACTTTGAGGAAGCTGGATATCCTAAATATTGTTTTATTTGATACTTAGATTTAGTAAAAGTTCAGTTTTGCGACATACTGTGGCATCCTAGGACTCATATTCAGTGACATGTAAACATGAAAAGTGTTTCCATTACACGTTTACGATAAACTTCATTGTCACAAGTTCTGGTCACACCTCGGGAGTCATCCACCCGTGACGTTACCTACGATGAGTGACTGATGATCGGCAGAGATCACACAGCCTCTCGTGGCCTTTTTCCTCTCTTCTTTAAGCTGCCATACGTGCTGCGCTCATTTACAAAGCATCGTCAAAGAACGGAGTGGAGGAGACGAGGCTGTCGGGCCTCCGTCTCCCCTCTACTCGCTAAATGACGAGCCAAATATAAAGAGCAGAGCGCTGGCATTTCAATGGCATTTCGCTGCGTTCCTCAGGATAAAAACACTTTCCTACCCTCGGCAAAAAGAAAAACTAAAAACCCGCAGACTGACTCACATCAGGTTCGCTCTCCAGAAACGTTAATATCTTCATTCCTGTGATGAATGTGTTTCAGTCAGACGTGTAGGTAATACTGCAGTCTACAGGGGAAACATAGCAATAACACTGTCAATCACACTTCCTCCAGATGTGGATTCCACATTTTCGGCATATTGGATTACCAGTGCATGAATTTATTTTCAACCCTAACTACCTTAAAGCTGCTCCTTGTTATACTCTGCAGGAACCTGTGGGCAGGGGGAGCTCATTATAACAATGCAGTAAATGAAAAGAGCTCATTCATCATTTGTATGCACGATGACAACCTGCCTATCACTCTGACTCTGTCTGCAGTGGTGTTCAAACAGCTGGTTGTTTAACCTGATAATCAGAGCGCGTTGTGCCTCATGTGCTACCTGTCTGTGTGTTTACATGTTTGTGTTTCTGTGGACGTCTGTGATCTGCAGCGCCCGTCACTCCCGCCTCCACACCCTGCAGCAGCTTCCTTTTGTGCTTTGCTCCACTTCAGCTTCTGTGTGTGTGTGTGTGTGTGTGTGAGAGAGAGGTTTTGAAGCCGAGAGTCGTGTTCACCTCGAGCATCCTTTAAAACCAGCCCAGCGTGGCGTCACGCTGCGCAGCAGGAGAATAAAACAAAAGAAACAAGTAAAGTGCTTGTCGAACGCCGGGAGAGCGTCACAGCTGTGAAAACTTCATGTTATGATCCACGAGGATGAGATTCCTGCCACGTTTCAGCCCGATTTGTAAAGGTTTTCTAGAACGGCGAAAAAACGTGGCGTTTGCGTCTGCAGCATCGCCTCCATTGACTTCTTATCTCTGCTGTTAAAAACCTCTGATCCCGTGCACTGTGTCGACCAGCACAGACCATCGTGTCCACTTTGCAGAACTTGAGCTCCAGTCTCTGTGATCTTCCAGACGTGTCGGACCCTCCCACCTCCGCTTCAGAGCGCCTCCGAAGGCGAAGCGACACTTTTGTGGATCAGCACTCCCTCCTTACAATAAGCAGTGCCGACTTGTTCCTCCTCGTCCCGTCTGTCGGCGGCATCGCTCAACCCCCCCCCCCCCTCTGAGATAATTACAGAATGATGGCAGATGAGGAGCTCACTTCAAAGGGCCCTGGTGGAGGAGAAGCCCAGCTTTAGAAAAGCATCATTCCAGCCAAAAAAACCATCCGCAGGACACAAAGTGTCCCATAAATCCTGTTACTCTGCCTCCCGGGGGGCTCCGGGCTGCTGGAGGGCGCAGATCCTCGTCTAACAGGGACTCAGTGTGTCATAACGGACAGGGAGATAACTGTGAATTTAAACTGTGTGCTGGATTATAACGTCACACTGAGAGCTCGATGTTCGGAGGAACTACATGGAAAGGGGGGAAGGAAGGAAACAATCGAGAGTCTTGTTTTTCAGGCTGAAAAAACAGCAGAATTGATTAAAATGGAATCAGCACGGTGGCTCATTCGCTCTCCACAAAACGAATTCATGCAACTTTTGTTCCGCCTCGGACGATGAGGACAGAGCACCGAATCCCGGATCCAGACTCGAAATATCTCAAACTCAAAGTGAAGGGGGAAGAAGCTCGTCCTCCAAGTTGTTTGTACTTCAGGAAAGGAAAATCTCCAAACAGCTGCACTTAACATTTCTTTGTTTCTCTCTAAAAGGTGCTAATTTTCCCCTCCTCTGTACGTCCCTGTAAACCTGTTGAAATCCAGCTCTCGCCCACACGTCATGAGCCTCTGCTCCTGCCTCTCACTCGCCACCCCCCCCCCCCCCAAAAAAAAGCCCCACAATTAAGGCCTCCAGCGGTCGGAGCCCATTGTGGTGTGAAGAATGGCCAGTAATTAGTTGCATTGAGCGGCGCTGTCAGAGCAGCAGACGGCCTCCTCCGGAGACCGAGGCAGAGTCGCCCTCGCTACCAAGATATCGAGCGAGGAGAGAGAGGGAGCAGAGCGGCGACAATGACGACCAATCCACCGATCTGCCCATTGTTTCCTCAATGATCGACATTTGATCTGTAGGATGCAGGAGAGTGGTGGATGCGTCTCGCTGTTTAAGGGCGTTTTGAGACGGATAGCAACCTGATCTACTGGGCAGGTAGTGCTCTAGGTGTCAGTCCAGACAGAGTTTATCACAATAATCAGTCCAAGGAGGAGTGAGATGTCAAACAAAGAGGATAAATCTCAAATTGCATTCAATTAAAACAAGTGTTATTGAGTGGCCTCACATTTATGTATAGACATAGTCAGAAATGATCATGGACTGAGAAATAGCAGCTCCCTTGTTTACATCTCTAAAGCTCTGTGGGAGCTGTAGTTATTTATAAACAGTACATAATTACGTCCAAATGGGAAACTACTAAAAGCAACAAAAGCCTTAAATCGTGACTTTTTTAGTAAAGATGTGTTACGCTGCCCCAGAAGAATTAGAACTAAAGCATGTGATTGTCAGTTAAATGAAGCTTTAAAGTGTGGTTTAATCATGTGAAGGTGGCGCTCAGCGTAATTTGAGGCCCAGTGTTCCCATTTCAAGGCTTTCAAGTAAACGAGGCTGCTGGCGAAGGCGGAGGAATGAATGAATCCCTGTTCAGACAAGCAGAAGCAGCAGCTCCAGATAGCCATCGGAGCGGAGCGGCCGAGCTTTCCGTCAGCTGGATGGACAGATTTCAGAAGGGGAGAGAGAGAACGAGAGCGAGAGGAGGGGGAGGAGGAGGAGGAGGAGGAGGAGGAGGAGGAGGAGGAGGAGGACTCGTCAATTAAAATAGTCAGGGAGACGCTAACGAGTGGCGGCGATGAAGATGAATGTCGCTCACGTTTCATGTCGAGGTAAACGGAGAGAAACACCCAACAACATCTCATTTAGGCTCCAGGATGAGTGTGTGTGTGTGTGTGTGTGTGTGTGTGTGTGTGTGTGTGTGTGTGTGTGTGTGTGTGTGTGTGTGTGTGTGTGCGTGTGTGTGTGTGTGTGTGTGATGAGCATGAATAGAAGCAGAAAGGGTTAAACTGTGTTTCCATGTCATTTCCTTTCATATGTTAATGTGTGTTGAACCGCAGCACCTTTCCAATTAGGGCTGTGCATCTGAATGTGGAAGGAGCAGAGGAAGCTGACACACCTGTGGCTTCATACCTGCAGGGTCAGCGTGTGTGTGTGTGTGTGTGCGTGTGTGTGTGTGAGACTGATGAACTGTCTCACTCTCTTAAGATGCGACATAGTGGGTGAAGCACTAGTACTTCAGCCTTTTATTGTGGTTATGCACTCACTTGTACCTCGTCGTTTAACAGGCTTTCATCACACAGTGAAATCTATTGTCTTTTACAGTGATATTGATTACGCTGCTGTGATTATCCTCTCGTCTCTGTCACATTTTTGTCTGTTGCCTCTATATTGAAAAACACAAGAACTGTAACACAATGGATGTCATCCCTGAGAAGTCACCGGGACGTTTCTGATGTGCTGCTCTGAATTTACAGACGATGGATCAGATCAACTTTCTCAATCTCACTGTGAATAAAATGAGCTTTTAGGTGTTTACTATGACAACCAAAGCTAGGACGTGAACTTGTTGTGAATTCTGGGGCAGAAGTGAAACATTTCGAGTGGCGATCAGTGAGATTCGACTCATGAGTTTGGTCACCTTTCTAAACCTATGAGATAAATCAATACAGGCTGTAACTTACCTGGTCTGGCAGCCTCATCAGGTCCAAATTCACTGACTAAAAGCAGTGAATTCTGACAGGAGATGCAGGATTTTGCAGGTCTGAGTGCACACCAGTTCCCCATCACTGTCCTCTGATCAGCATCAGTCCCTGCAGCTGCAGCAAATGGGTCAGTGTGCGTCTGAGGCCCCGGCGCGTGCTGAAAGTGGGACAGCCCAAATAAATAACACGTAAAAATACACTTACAATGCAGAAAGGGCTGCTGGAGCCTGCGTGTGCTGTCAGCTGCTGACAGAGAGAAGTCGTCTCTGTTGGTTTTCTCCCCGTCGACTCGACACGCTGTGAGAAAAACTGACTACAAGCGCAAAACGGGCTCCACTTCAGCCATTAACTGGATTTACTTTTAATCCTGAACTCAGTTAATCTGCCGGCAGGGGAAATTCTTTCATGGTGACAATGAACCGAGCCACTGAAAGCTAAAAAGAGCCTTTTTACACTGAAGATATTAGAGCTCGATCTGTTTGTTTGTTTGTTTGTTTGTTTGACCCTGCAGGTTTAAACCACCCAGGACAGCATCTCAACCTCGTTCTCCGACTTTGACAGGATTATAAATGTAGGAAAAACATAATCCTGACTGACTGTGCTGAAGGCCTCTCTTCTTTAGCAATGTGCTAGTATGAACTAGATCAGTGAAATAAGACATCTAATCGTGCTAATACGCATATCGAGCAATTACTGTTTGCAGTTTTTCTTTGTTTGTACACAGCTTTCCTCATTTATATCTCGCAGCCTCTCTCTCTCTCTCTCATACACACATAACCTTTTCCAGCCAAGTGTGTCACGTCCAGGTGTTTGTCTAGACAAAGAGTGAAAGGACGACACAGACTTTGTTTCCCATTTATCCTAATATGCCTCGACTTTAAACACTCAGAGACACGTTATCACACCGTTTTATCTTCTGTCTGTGTCTTACGAGTGTCTCCATCGTCTCAGTGGCCGCGTGGACTGGCACGTTTGTTTATGTTCATGCTTCCAGGCAGAGGTCCAAACACCTCCTCTGGTGTACACCTGGATTGAGGTTCTGACCATCCTCAGCTCTGTTCTGCAGAGCATCACGTCTCTGACCAGACTCGAGGTGTGAACACAGTGGCAACAATCAGCAGGACAGCTGTTCACACACCACCCAGGCCCGCGAGTTCACCTCCTCCTCCGACATCGCTGCACTTTGCACCGTCTGAGGGCGAGAATCGCCTCCCCACGCACACGCGCACACACACACACGCACACACACACTTCTGTATCTGACTGTACATCCATAATGCAGCAGCTCCTCTCCACACGCGGCCGCGCTGCTCTGTCGAACACGAGGTGAAGAAGCGCTGGTAACGCTGAGCACTTTACATAATCCCTGTGGAGACGAGAGCAGGGTGAGGAGCGTCTGACGTGAATGTGTGTGTGTGTGAGTGTGTGAGTGTGTGTGTGTTCTCTGAACGCCTCCTGAGAGCAAGGGCGTCAGCGGCTCCAGCTCCAGCTCCAGCTCCAGCTCCAGCTCCAGCTCCAGCTCCAGCTCCAGCTCCAGCTCCAGCTCCAGCTCCAGCTCCAGGTGAGGGCTGGTGTCTGTGGTTTCTTCTGAGGCCAGCTGGCTGCAGAGTCGCTCCAACACATCACAGAGCGTCCTGGGACTGACGCAGGACGGGGGACGGGCGCTGGACCCAGCTCACAGAGTCAGCGGGAGGACGGGCTCACGTGGCTGAAGCTCAGATGAAAATAAAAAAAAAAGGATATTTTTAGGGAGGGAAGGGAGAAACGAAAGCTCTGAATATTCAGTCTGACATTTCAGCTCAGACTCCAGGAGGATCCAGGAGAGGAGACGAGTGAAAGCGAGCGTGAAAGTCTGCGTTCGACCTTCTGCTCAACATTTGCACAAAGACAAAGTTAAGTCTAGTGGAGATCACAGACTTCTCACGGTGAACTACTCGATTATGTTGATCTGGTGGAGTGTTTCTGGCTCCACACGGGGGCCGAAGTTTAGAGGTCAACTAAGACTAAGTGGGGTGCGGTTCAGGGAGCTGCTAGTTGTTGGATAATCTGGTGTCACATCCAGACAGAGGTGCTGATGCTCCTGAAACACCACAGAAGAAGAACTTGTATGGAGGAGACTGTAGGAGGCTGTAGGAGAGGGACAAGATGTCAGTCAGGCCTCAAATGTTGGAAAACATGACAAAAAATGTGTTTTTTTTGTCTGAACTCGTCTTTGTTTCCCTCTTAGGTTTTGCTTGCCTCATCAGAGGCGTCAACTGTAAATAAACAAACAGAGCGTCAAAAGAGAAAACATGAGCGAGGTGGATGTCACAGGTACACCCGGGCGTGTTTCACATTCACCTCGAGAGGAACGCCTGTCGCCCAGTCGGGATGGTGCGAGAACCGTGAGATTTGATGAGTTTGTGATGTTTGTGGATGGGATCTGCTGCCTCTCAGCTGCTCGGAGTCGAGTTCACAGTTTCTTCACAGAGTGTTTTAAATCAAATCAGGTTGGAAAGAATGATATTATCTGAGATGTGCTCTAACATCCAGCACAGTTTACAGGATCTGTTGGTCTGACGGTTAAAGGTGTGTGAGGGGAACAGACCTGACCCGACCTCAGCCGCAGTCATTCAGACATGCTTGAACTGAATCTGGAGACCGGAGATGGTGTCAGAAAGTTGTCATCGATTCATTAAAATAACCATGAACTAACCATAAGTTAGTTAAATTTTGACATCTTTAGTCGTCTATTTGATAAATGGTGACATTCCCAGTCTGTCAGTCTGCTGAAACCAGTCTTTTCAAGATTGGAAATGACTGTGAAAGTCTTGTAATGAGGTCTGTAAACACTGGAGAAATGATGGAGATGAAGATGATCTGGAGATGCTGGTTTTTCAGTTTCACCTGCTGCACAATGAGAGGACGACCGTACCAGTTTGTATCAGTAATTTCATCTAATCCAACTCTAGCTGCAGCTTCTGTGGAAGTGCACGTCTTTACAGATGAGAATGAGTTCACTCTGTAGGCCAGCATCAGCTCTGCATGCCTGAATGAAGGGATGAAGGGATGAAGGGATGTGCTCTCAGCCTGGTTCTGACCTGGAAGTGTGAATCCTAGATCGATGTTTAATTAATGCTGAAGTGCATATAACACAAAGCTAAGACGTCTCGATACTCTGGAGCGTCTTTTCCCCTCAGTGGTGTGACCTTTCGTCTCCCGCTGGCCGGGTGAGAAACCTGCAGAGCTCTCATCGATATGAAATATTAACCGTGTTCATAAAAACACGTCCCGGGCCCTGCACGTGTGTCACTGCAGGTGAGAGCTGATTTCTGGCTTTGATCAATACAATGTGTTTCTCTCTCTCTCTCTCTCTCTCTCTCTATGACTGATCCCAGAATTAAGTTGTTTTCTCTTTTTTTTCTCTCCTATGGATGAATTTACTCAGAGGCGACAGCGTGCATAATAACCTCCTTTTAGATCCCAGGGAGCATAAACGGCCGTGTCTCCTTTAATTTGAGGTATTAAAGTGTTACGTTAAAAAGGGAAGCATGGCCTCGTACGAGCCACTTTTGTGGCGGGCGGGGGGGCGGGGGGGGGTGGATGGTTGGGTGGGGGTGGGGGGGGCTGTTTGACATGGCAGTGAGTCATTTCGACTTCTCCTCGGATTGAATTTGATCACAGCGGCGGAGGAGCAGAGCAGCGACAGCAGCAGTCGCAGGAATTTAGCTCCGGGGCGAAGCTGTTTATTGTCCAGGAAAGAGACAGATGACAGCGAATGGAGCTCAGCTTTAAATAAGACAATCAGAGCGCGGGCTGAGCCTTGATAGACGCGCGCTGTCACTTCAGATGGATCTCCTCCGCTGTCGCTCAGCCGGGCAGAAAGCCCCAGGCTGCTGCTGGATGACGAGCATCCATCACTGTCACCGCCGACGCTCCGAGACGGCCCAGACCTGCACATGGCCTCCTGGAGGAGCTGGAGACGGGCAGGGAGCAGGGGTCCAGGCCAGGCCACCCATCCATCCAACCATCATCCATCATCCATCCATCCAACCAGCCATCACGGCCTACTGGAGGAGCTGGAGACAGGCAGAGAGCTGGGGTCCAGGCCAGGCCACCCATCCATCCAACCATCATCCATCCATCCATCCATCCAACCAGCCATCACAGCCTACTGGAGGAGCTGGAGACAGGCAGAGAGCTGGGGTCCAGGCCAGGCCACCCATCCATCCATCCAACCATCATCCATCCATCCACCCATCCATCCAACCAACCATCATCCATCCATCTATCATGGCCTACTGGAGGAGCTGGAGACTGGCAGAGAGCTAGGGTCCAGGCCAGGCCACCCATCTATCCATCCAACCAACCATCCATCCATCTATCATGGCCTCCTGGAGGAGCTGGAGACGGGCAGGGAGTAGGGGTCCAGGCCAGGCCAGGCCACCCATCCATCCATCCAACCAACCAACCATCCATCCGTCATGGCCTACTGGAGGAGCTGGAGACGGGCATAGAGCTGGGGTCCAAGCCAGGCCACCCATCCATCAAACCATCCATCCAACCATCATCCATCCATCCATCCATCCATCCAACCAGCCAACCAGCCATCACGGCCTACTGGAGGAGCTGGAGACAGGCAGGGAGCAGGGGTCCAGGCCAGGCCACCCATCCATCCATCCAACCATCATCCATCCATCCAGCCAGCCATCACAGCCTACTGGAAGAGCTGGAGACAGGCAGAGAGCTGGGGTCCAGGCCAGGCCACCCATCCATCCAACCATCATCCATCCATCCATCCATCCATCCATCCATCCATCCATCATGGCCTACTGGAGGAGCTGGAGGCAGGCAGAGAGCATTGGTCCAGGCCAGGCCACCCATCCATCCAACCAACCATCCATCCATTACGGCCTCCTGGAGGAGCTGGAGACGGGCAGAGAGCAGGGGTCCAGGCCAGGCCACCCATCCATCCAACCATCATCCATCCATCCATCCATCCATCAGGGCCTACTGGAGGAGCTGGAGGCAGGCAGAGAGCAGGGGTCCAGGCCAGGCCACCCATCCATCCAACCATCATCCATCCATCCATCCATCCATCCCTTCATCCATCTGTCCATCCCTCCACCCATCCTTTCATCCACCCCTCTATCCAGCCATGCCTCCATCAATCTATCTATCTCTACTTATCTCTCTACCACCCATCCATCCAGCCATCTATCCATCCACCCACCCTTCCATCCATCTAGTTATCTTTGACTCATCTATCTATCTACATATCTATCCACCTTCCAACAGCTCCCAATGAATCTTGAATCATTAAGCACTTGGTGACAGCGGCCAAGACAGTGATAATGAATCTGTTCTGGCTGGATTCTGGCCACACAGAATGTTTTTTTGTTTTTTTATTACACCGGCTCTTGTTTCCAGAATAAAAGCCCATAGCTGAGGTTGACAAGCTCCATGTGGGACAAATAAAGGCATATTCTGTATGAATAGAGTACTCTATTCTATTCTACTCTATTCTATACTATTCTATTCTATTCTTAGAGTGTGCGCTGAGCTCAACCACAGGTCATCCAATCAGGAGGCTGATACAAATGTCGCTGCGATGGGTTTGATTTCTCCCCTCTGGACACCCTCTCTACAATGTGCTCCTCGACACGCATGCAGCCTCGCGTGTCTGCAGGAACCTGCGCGTGTCATGCCACTGGTCGTTATCACAGCTGCGGCCCGATGACGGCACTTTCCTTACCCACAATGCTTCGGTCGTAACGTTTCTCGTGATGTGTCAGCGTGTTGCCCTCCTGTGGGGGACCTCCAGCCTGGGAGGACACGCCGGGTCAGAGAGGTTTAATTAAATGATGGAGTGAGGGTTCCCTTCGCACGCTAAAGTCACAGGATGGCTCAGCCTGCAGGGAGAGGACACGTAGAAACAGCAGAGTGGTCCTGAGCAGCACATGTGTGTGTGTGTGTGTGTTAATGAAAGAGCTGATGTGACTGAGCATCAATAACTGATGGAGCTGTTTATTCAACCCACAATGCATCATTAATGCTAATGGAGGGACCACGTTAGTTACATTTTGATGCAGCTGCATTTACCATGTGTGTGTGTGCGTGTGTGTGTGTGTGTGTGTGTGTGCGTGTGTGTGTGTGTGAATCCTCCGACTGCAGCAGAGTTTTGCTGCTTTGCTGATCTCAAGAAATAAAACGTTTGACTTTATTCTCTCTCAGATCTGCAGATCTCTCTGCCTGAGAGATACAAATTATTCAGACTTACCTAAAAAATAGGACATATACTGAAAATACACGCTGTGAAACGCACTTTTACTCTCTGGATATACGTCTACTGCATCACCGAAAACGTGTATAGAAGACAATTGTTCATCTGACAGCAAAAACTTTCCATCCGCCCACACATCATCGTCCCCACTTTGTAACTTACATTAATTATTCTAACGTAGATTTTCTGTGCTCGCTGTGACAAATATAAACTTTTATCCTTCTGTCTCCTCTCACAGTTCTTCACACCTCCAAGTTTAAATCATCACCTGCCAGAAATTAATTTTCTGCAAATGTTCTCCATAATGCCGTTACATTCCTACAGACTGAATAATCACCATCCTGGACACAAGTTTCTCTCAGGGGCCTCAAAACAAACAAACAAACAAACAAACAAACAAACAGACAGGCACTTCCTGGATAACTGTGTCTGAGACGTCGTCCTGCAGATAAAGGTCAGACAGCCTAACAAACAAACAAACAAACTATTCTGTAGGAAAATGGATCTCCGAACTAATCCATCAGATAAACGGGAAACGTTCTAAAGTCTCCAGACTGTGAGAAAGAGGAGCGTCACTCTTCGTCGTCCGAGCGAGAAACAAACTCGCGCCTGAGCCTGCAGAGCCGTGATAGCGTCAGCGCCGTCTTTACTGTAACGACTCCTTCATTTGCCGCCTGTCGCGAAGCAAGTTGGGCTGAGTGACATTTGTATTGCTGTCAGGGCCTGGGGCCGTCCATCTTTCTCCCCCCCCCTCCTCCTCCTCCTCCTCCTCCTCCTCCTCCTCCTCCTCGGTGAATCCTGATGAGGCGTCCGGCGGCGCTGGGCTCGACACGCGGGGCCTCAGACTGAAGTGAAATCAATCAGCCCTTCAGTCGCTCTCTAAAGCGCCATTATCCCGCCCGCCGGGCCTGTCCGCCTGTCTGCCGCCGGATCTACGACCCGACCCGCCTCTCTAATTCACACACCCGAGCCGCTAACTCGACAAGACGGGAAACGGAACGACGGGAAGGCGATGGAGGGCCCGGGATTTAAGGTCGGAGCTCGGGCCTGGTTAAATCCCAATAAATATACAGCAGGAAGGATGTGGCGACGTTTAAGAGCCACAACCTGGTGGACTCGACTCTGCAAGCAACATTCAATTACTTTCTACCTTCAGCTGCATTTTTATCTCCCCTCGATTGGCGAAAAACCTTGTTTTTGATGAATCTGCAAAGGTTCAGCTCTTCAAATCCAAGCCATTTATACCTTATTGTACATGCTTGTGCATGCACTTGGAAAAAGAGGCTGAATGTCACAGTATATTTAAAGTGTCTCTGTATTTAGCTCCAACAGTAACTGGGAAATAAACTCAAAGTGGCAGAACATGATTGAGACAGGAAGATGAAAGGTCTGAAGTCAGATTGTCTCCTTGTTTTTCCTTTTCTCTTAACTTGTTTTCAGTTTCCAAACTCTTTCATCTTTAATCATCCCCACCAGATAATACATAAATTCTTCCTGCTTCTGTCTTCAATGCTTACGAACTGGAGTCTCCAGAATAACAAAACCGTTTGATCGATGCCGACTAGAACAAAACTGATTTATTGGAGCCAAATTTTCTTTGAATCCAGACAAACAAGCCTGTTTTTATTCTGGCGGAGGGATCTTGTTCAGATGCTCTTTTTAAAGGTCTTAATGACACCTTTCCTGTTTGTTTGCTCGTTTATTCCCATTCCAGGTGAAGTAAATTGTTTTTGCACTGATTTTACTTTGCATGTTTTTGATTTCTCTGTGAAAACTCTGTATAATGTACCTCAGGTTGTTACTCATCTTCCTGTTTGTGTACTTGGGTTTTTTGTTTGTTTTTTGACTTTGTTTTCAGTTCTCGCTTGTTTCGAAGTCCACCAGATAATAAATAAATTATTACCAGTGCCTTGATGCTTAAAAAATAAGACAATAATAAAACTGTTTGATCGATGTAGGCAAGAACAAATCTGATTTATTGGAGCCAGATTTTCTCTGAATCCATACAGATGAGCTTGTTTTTCATCTGGCTGAGAGATCGTGTTGGTTCAGATGCCACAGTGACACGCCTCCTGTCTGATATTTTGCTCATTTCAAGAAAAGGTTGACATTTCCTTCTTTCTTTTTTGTATTTGAGGCCTTATTATAAGTCAATAATGGGCAGACGTGACAACCACTCCTTTCTTTTAACTAACACAGAGATTCAGTGTATTGCAAAGCAGTTCCATCTTCATTAGAAAACGTCAATTTTCTTTTGAGGATTCGCAGTCGTTTGTTCCATTGTATGAACCAGTCGAGGTCTCACAGCATCTCTGAAGGTTGCTTTACGTCTTTCTAGTTCACGGTTATGGGTTTCTTGGTAATTCATAAAGGAATGTGTCTCTGTCTCTGTGTCTCAGGATCTTTGGGAATGCTTATTTACAATGTAGTTTCTTCTTTAATGGCTGTGCAAAACACTTGAGTTACTGGGTAATCCAAACAAAGTCTATGTATGGTCACCAGTCATAGGATTTGTCTGTATATTGTCTTATCCTGTCTTTGTGTTTGTGTGTATGTTTGACCTCTGAACTCTGCGTTTCTGCGTCGGGGAGACTAACCGATAGCTCCGCCCTCTTTTCCCACAGATCCCTCAGATCAGCTACGCCTCGACGGCGCCGGAGCTCAGCGACAACACGCGCTACGACTTCTTCTCCCGCGTGGTCCCTCCGGACTCCTACCAGGCCCAGGCCATGCTGGACATCGTGACGGCCATGGGCTGGAACTACGTCTCCACGCTGGCCTCCGAGGGGAACTACGGCGAGAGCGGCGTGGAGGCCTTCGTCCAGATCTCCAGGGAGACAGGTAGGAACCAGGAGCTGCTGGTTCTCCACACAACCTGTGGAGGGCGCCGCAGATGTGATTGCGGTCGTGTAATTGACTCTGGATGTGATTACAGCAGAAGTCGCTGATGCCCCCCCCCCCCGGGCGGGTCACAGCGAGGTGATTAAGACCTTATCACTCCCCGTTGAGCTGCGACATTAATTAGAATCCTCCATTTGCGCCTTCATTACAGTAGCTCATCAGCAGGAACATGTATGTTGGAGGCTGCCTATATGTGTGTGCGTGTGTGTGAGACTAACCTATGACCTGAAGAAAAAAGATTTACATGCATTTAAATCAGAGGAGGAAAGTCAGTAGGTCCCTCTAGTTACATTAGTTTGAACACCATCTTAAGTGCATGAGTCTTTGCTATTATTATGCTCTACTTTGCCATAGTGAGTTTGTGTGTGTGTGTGCGTGTGTGTGTGTGTGTGTGTGTGTGTGTTAGAGTGATTAAATTGCAAATTATCACAGATGATAAAACTTGCTTGTAAAGAGTTGTAAGTCTTGGCAAATTGACTTGCTGTCAGTACTGAATCAGAGATGGAATAATTATATTAATAAGAAATCAATCATTTTTTAAATGAAGCCACACAAGATCAATGAATGGATGTTTTCTTTTTCTTTTGGATACTTCTTCATAGTTATAGTCATAGACAGTATAAATTTCCAAACAGAAAGAAAATGAGATCAGATTTTTCCTCTCTGGGTCGCCACATAGTCTCGCTCACTGCTGCAGCCTCTGCAGGTTAATAAGGAGCCGCGTTGAGTGTGTGTGCAGAGCAGCTGCAGATGCTCCGAAGGATCAATGAGCTTTCATCTCAGCTGCTGCTGCCACACACACACACACACACACACACACACACACACACACACACACACACACACACACGTACACACACGCACACACATACACAAGTAGCTTCATTAGGGGCCCAAATATGTACTTGCATCAACAGGCGGGCGGTCTGATGGCGCGCAGCCTCTCAGCTGCTGCACAGCCCACGGAGCCGCGCTGATCAGACGACGTATTGATTAGCGCTGATAGCTGATTAACTTCTCATGAGCAGATTTTTGGGGGGTGGGGGGGCTCTCTGTCAACTCTCTGTCGGGCTGGTCCACACTGGGACCAGATGGTGAAACCAGTTTGGCCGCAAAGTCAGAGACTTTGTCAGCTTCGTAGTTACATTACACTTTATAGTCTTATCCAACTTAGAATTGAGGGGCACCTGAGGTGGGTTACCTTGCAGTGCATTAAAGGAGAATGAAACTAAAGCGTCATGTCAACAGAATAATCCACAGTCAGAGAAAGAAGCAGCTGCTGGGATCCACTGCTGTGCAGCGTCTGCAGGGGGAGGTCTGGCTCTAGTCGATGCTGCTGGATGTTTGCTAGATGTTGGTCTTTGTGCAGGTTTTTGATTTGTGGCTTTGTGTCACGGAGCTGATCCGCAGCATGACAGATGCAGACTTCTGTCGCTCTGTTTGTGTTTTCTCCTCCGATCTTCTGATCCGGGGTTGTTGACTCGGAGGGGAAGGATGATGAAGCGGAAACACTGGGAGAACGCAGCGCAACGGAGCACAGATGGAATGTAAATGTTGTACCTGAGGGTGATAGGGGTTAAAAGACAACATAGTCTGGACAAAGAATGAATGTCACTTTCTGCAGGTTGAAATACAGATCAGTGTATTCAGATGGCTGCAGAGCTCAAAGTCAAAAGAATATAACACTGACAACAAGCAGGGCTGAAGATGAAAATGGAGTTGAACTACGGTTCTGATATGCTTACTTTATATGGTCAAGAAGGGTACCCAAGACACTCAAAATGCTCATTTCACACATGCATTTCTATCTGTAGCTGCTCCCTATTACGAGACCTGGCACTGAAGAACAGGAAGAGAACCTGCGCTGTCCTGTCCCCTGACATCTAACATTAATCTAAACGTTTTAACAGTGCGTCCTGATGATGGGGGTAAAAGAAAAAAACTCATATAGACTCATTCACAACAGACTTGTCACATGTGATGGGAAAGCCTGGAGACATGTAAACAATGACTCTGCAAGACTCAGTGTTTTTGTTTTTTTAGATTTTTGCTCTTTTGCTTTCATCCTATGCTATGGACTGAGACAGACCACAATGTATAATTGCAAGCTCTGATTATGTATTATTATTATGTAAATTTCTAATCCGATCCCCTAATCAACAATCATTTGTAAGGTGGGTGCGATGGGAGATGGAGGGGGGAGGTGATATGTTTCTGTGAAATGACAAAAAGAAGAAAAACAATAAAGACAAAGATACAGATAAAAAGGAATGTAAGAAAAGAAGTGGAGATGAGATGATGATGATGAGGGGAGGAAGTAAAGAAGGTAAAAGTGAAGGAGGAGGAAAAGAAAGATGGAGGGCATTGCTGGCTTTTATGGGGCCTTGAACAAGGCCCCCCATGCACCATCCTGCCTGTGGATGCACCTTGGGCCGACTCTGATGGAGTATGAGGAAATGAGATAAAGGAGGAAGTGAGGAAGTGAGGAAGTGTGGAAAAGAGGCTTCATGAGGCAGGGAAGTGTGCCTGTCAGCTGACGTCCTGCTGCCTCCGCCGTGAGGGGATCCAGCAGCTGAGCAGAGACCAGATGTTTGTGCGGTGTGTGCGTGTGTGACCTGCGGCCTGCGCACACCTGCTGCAACACAGCCGTGACCCCGTAACCATGACGCCCGTCTCCATGACAACAGCTGCAGCAGACCCCCCCCCCCCCCCCCCCCACACACACACACACACACACACACGGTCTGTGGCCAGTGGAGCCTGGCCACAGGTTAATACGAATGTTGACCTGCAGGGGGCGGAGCTCTGGGGCAGTGATGTCATCGCGTGCTCCAGTTGGATGCCAGGAGGTTGTTTGGGTCGTGATGTCAAGTGTTGTTTTGATTGTTTTTTTACCTTGGTCTCATTGCCGCTCCTCTCTCATTTAACTCTGTTCTATCGTAATCTATTCTGTTTTATTCTATTCTATTACATCTTCCCTGTGCTCTTAGTTGTGTGTTCAAGTGTTGTTGGATGTCACCGTCGAGGTGTGGGGTTAGGATTAGGGTTAGGATTGGGGTTAGGATTGAGGTTAGGGTTGGGATTGGGGATTTCATCAAATGCGGTTTTGAAAAGGAACGTTTTTAACTTGTTTTTGAATGTGAAACCAGACAGTTTCCAACCAAACAGACCAAACACGAGGCAAATTTCTACATTATGTGGCACCAGGTGACCCTGGACTTTCTGCAGTCTCATCTCCCTTTCTCTAATCAGAGGCTTTACAAAGCGTTCTGAAAATGTGAGGCCGTGTGCTGTGTGTGTGTGTGAACAATATCAAGGTTCCTCAAATAAAGAGTGGATGCCATCATTCATAGAGCCATGTGCAAAGTGGTGGGAGGAGGATGGAGGTCAAAGATGCCACAGATCTGTAGAGTAGCAGAGCAAGACCAAGAGCTGAGCTCCTTAATCATGATAGTTATTATTTAATATGCAAACAAGTTTGTTACAATCCATTTATTGATTAAACTTTATCTATGTAGCACTTTTCATGCAGAGGAAGCAGTAAGTGCTTTACACAATATCACTATAAATAAACAACACTCTACCATCCCACATGCACTCACAGATCTGCACATACTGTACAGACTGATGTGCTCAGGTAGACAAAAAAAAAAGAAATTAGCCCAATGCTCTGGGCCCAGTTTAACCAGTAAGAGGCTCTCTCCTCCAGGCCGAGCTGCTCAGAGCTGAGCCGCTCCGAGCCGTTCCAGCTGGCAGCTGACAGCAGAGTTTTCCGGGGAAGCGGAGTCCGTGACCTCATTGGCAGAGAGACGCCTTGGTGGATGAAAGCAGCGTTTATATAATATCACTGGAGCGTCCTCGTCTGAGCTGAGCCCGATGACACGTCGCTGACATCATGCAGGAGATATCAGAACTTCTTTGTGTCTTCACTTCCTCTTCAGAGGAAAACTCCGACACTCTCAGATTAAACAGCTTCTCTCTGAAGTCTTTGAGCTACGGAGGAGCTGCTGCAGGGGGGGTTCCTCTGAGGGCTGAGTCACCAGTAGCTCCTCTAACTCCTCCAGCTCCTCCACCACATCCACCACAAGCATCTCCACCTCCACCTCCACCACCTCTAACTCCACCTTCACTTCTACTACTACTCCAACAGTACTTCCACCATGTTCACCACCAATCTCTCCACCTCCGACACATCCACCAGCACCTCGTCCATCTCCATCACATTCACCTCCCCATTCACCTTCTTCACCCCCACCAGCACCTCCACCATCTCCATCACATTCACCTCCACATTCACCATCACCTTTCTCTCACTACCACCACCTTCACAACCTCCTTCACCTCCACCACTTTCACAACTCCACTCCTACCTTCCTCTCCACTACTGCCACTTCCACGACCTCCATCTCCACCAGCACCTTTCCGACCTTTACCACCTCCATCACCCTCACCACCTAAACACCAGCCATCTCCATCACCAGCTTTATCGTGCTCACCACCTCAATTTTCATCACGTCCACCATCTTCATCTCCGGCAACACCTTCATCAACTCCAACTTCACCACCTCCACCACCTCTATCTTTGCCAGCACATCCATCTGCACCATCTCCACCACCTTCTTCTCTTCTTACTTCACCAGCCTAACCCTAACCCTAACCCTAACCCTCACCTTCATCTCTACCATCCTCTGAGAGCTGAGTCAGCAGCACCTCCACCACCTCTAGCTCCACCAGCTGCACCAGTGAAACCAGATACTTTCAGCCGGTCCAGGTTCCCTTTCTCACAATGAACACGGACGTACGATAACTGGGGCCTTAAAATAAACATCAATCATCGTGAACTTCTGAATTTATTCTGAAATTTCCTCAAAATTGGACACAGAAGAGTTTCCCCAGGAGTGAATCCTCTGGCTCCTTCTCAGGAAACTTTTTCTCTTCCCCTCCTCGGGAGCTGGTGTGAATAGAACAGCGAGAACCTCGCTGGAGGAAAAATGGCTTCAGGATGCGTTCAGGTACCTGCTGTCAGCTGGGAACTCCGTCTTCACTGATGTCTTGCTCCTTTTCTGCATGTGAGTGGATCTGGCTGTGCAGAGCCCACACGTTGGAAGTTGTTGAAGTGACGAGTTGTTTGGAAGAAAAATCAATCACACATCAACACAGACACTCGCAGCCTGTGCGGCTGCATTAATGATCATTAATATGTATTATTAGTTTTGATGCTTTTGTGGGATCAGGCTTCGGATGTTCAGGAGCTTCTTTGAGAGATATGTGTCAGGAAATGTCCTCACACCTGCTGGAAAAAGCTTGATTTTCGGCTGAGCTCTCACCCCATCACACCTGATGCCTTCCACTGTGAATCTCAGCTCAGATCCCTGATGCTCCGCTCTCACGCTGCAGCTCGTTTTGGTTTTCAGACGAATATTTTACACAAACACAACACGAGTTGAGTTTTTGAGACGCGTCAAACATTGAACACTCCTCCTTAAACCTCACAGACGGTTTTATTTAAATCACTGTTCCAGGCTGAAGTGATCCGATACTTCACCACTAAAGCAGAGATGAAAGAAAACGTCCAGACTCTGAAACAGTTCTGCAGCTTTCTCCTCTGCGCTCGCATGAATCCTCTCTCACTCTCACGCTGCTTTTATCTGCAGGACTCCGACTCTTTATGCTTGAGGTGAATGTCGCTGATCACACCTCTATTTACTTCAGCTGTTCAGGGGACAGAGTGATATAAACCACTGAAGATGTCAATAATCTGTTTGGTAATGAAAATAACAGAAATTCGTATTATTAACACAGTGTTTTATGAAAGTGCTGAAGGTTGAACATGAGCAGCAACACTCTCCACGTTGATATTGCATTAAAACAAAACTTTTCTGATAAACTAGCCGGGAATCCCGTCGCTTCATGAAAACTGCATCACACAGTTGTTTCAGGCGATATCTGTGCGTATGCTTTTCAGAAGTGAAACCAGGTCTCTGAGCTGTTGTAAAAGATTTACTGCAGGCTTCAGCCCGGAGCTCAGACACAGCGGGAAGCCCCGGAACCCAGAGAGGCTCCGACACACTGTGGATCTTCATCTCTTGACCTTACGATACGATTCATGAATTTCACCATATATATCTGATGTAATTCTTACGCCAGCATCACAGCATATAGTCTTCATAAAATATCATCTTTGTCTTTTTCAGCTCTTGTTGGAAATGCACACAACCTAAATATCACTGATAATGAAACACCTATATATCCAAAAATGTTTTCCAAAAACAATTCAGGATAAAAAGGTGATTTCTAAGATGTGCCAGTGTGGAGGGAGGGGGGTCATATGACCAAGATGACATGATATGGAGTGAGATTGAACCCTTTCTAAACATAAATATGAAACAGTATTCTGAACGTTCATCTTGCAGGACTAGATTTTCTTATGGGAAATTGAATTATGAGGAGGCTTTGAAGAGTATATTCTGTATTCTCATTATGAGAATACAGAATATACTCTATATTTTATATTCTACATATACTGAAATGCAAAACACCCTTTTAATGGAAATACCTACATAGAATGGAATAGAATGAAATGTGCCTGAAATGATAATGAACGTTGGAACTAGAAAACAGTTCAAAATGTGGCATTTATTGTCTGAAAAAACACCTAGTGCTGTAGCTTTTCCCAGCAGCTCGTCTCCTAAGGAGAGGCCGTGGTGAGGTAATGTAGCACACCTGTGCCACCACAGCTGGGATCCTCCCGTTCCCTCTGACTCCTCGTTAAACCCTGAATTCGTCTGCGGAGCTGTCGTCCTCAGAGCCTCGCGGAGCAGGTGCTGGTTGGAGGAGCTGCGTCTCCTCGAGAGACAGAGAGAGAGAGAGAGAGAGAGAGAGAGACAGAGACAGAGAGAGAGAGAGAGAGAGAGACACACACAGAGACAGAGAGAGAGACAGAGAGACAGACGCCTTTTATTTGTTCCTCTCTCCAGCGTTATTTGTTGTCATCTCGAGACAGAACAAACCGCCGACGCTCTGCGAGTTCAAAAGTTTAAGATCGCAAAAAAACGCAAAAAAAACCCCAAAACAAAAACCTCAGAAGAATCAGGCGTGTCATCCGTCAGACGGCCTCTGCTGAGAGAGTTTAAAGGGCAGAGCAGGAAAGCTGTTCGACAAGATGTCGAGTGCTGCGTGGAGCAGATTGATTTGTAGGAGGAAGACAGAGCCGAGGCGGGATCCTCCCTCTGATCTGAGCCGCGTCCTCTGACGAGGCCGAAACGCCCGATAACCAGGGCATCATCACCCTCTGCAGCATGAGTTAATGTAGACTTCAGTTTTTGTCACTTTTTAAAGTTTTTTTTTTGTTAAAAGTTAATCGAAAGAAGAGAGTGAGAGAGAGAGAGAGAGCAGAGGTTTTAAATATTTAGTCTTTACCCCTCAGGAGTGTTCATCTGTGAATACACTTTGCATGTTCCATTAATTGTAACTTTACTTTAACTTTAACTTAACTTTGTTTACATAGACAGGCTGAGACAACCGGCTCAAAGTGCTGAAATGGGATTTTTCACTCCGTTTCTCATTCACAGCTGGAGACTGTGACAAAACCCGAGTTATTAATACTTCAAACTTCCAGCTGGACTCGGAACTAACGTGGAAAAGCAAGCTGAAGAAAAGGATGGGGGGTGTTTTAGTTTTTATCTCTGGTCTGAAGTGACCTGGAGGTCTCATCTGGGTCCTGCAGGAGGAGCCAGAGGCCTCAGAGGGGGAGGTGTTGGATCTTCAGCTGCAGATTGTTGTTAAAATGTTGGGAAACGTAACCCAGAATTACCGTGAGGATGAGCCTCCTCCTACACCTAATATCTGACAGCTGTGGTGAGCTAATTAGAAGATGGATCAACCGCTGCAGAGTTTGTTTCTGAAAACCGAAGAAAGGTTTCCAGACACACACACAAAGATCATAAACGAAGCGGCTGTTTCTTGAAGGTGTCAAGGTGTTCCTCTTCTGCATCCTCCTCCTCCTCCTCCTCCTCTCCTTCCTCTTAAAGATTCCTCTCACTGGGCTTGGGTGTGACGCTCGCTGTGGTCCTGAGCGTGGGCGCAGCAGATTAGATGGAGGAGGTGATGCTGTTGTGTTTTCGCTGACATTCTGTTGGATCAGACGCCGCGGAGAAACTCTCCCTCAGAAGTGTGAAAGCCCGCAGAGATAATCTGCTTTTCTTTCTCCTCTTTCTCTCAGCTCCTCATCCTCTTCCATCTTTCTGCGTGTCTTTAGGAAAGATTTCTCTCTCTCTCTCTCTCTCTCTCCACCTTCAATGAGACGTAAATACTCTCCGTCTCCCCTCAGCTCACTGTCGAGTTGGTGATTTGCTTTTTCACTTTTTTCTCCCATCTTGAAGAAAATAGGTTTTTTTGTCTTTCTTGGGTTTGTCCATTAAAGTGACTTTTACCCAAATTTTCTTGTCATCCGTTATTTCATTTTGTTTCCTGGAGGACGGAGACGGTTCCCTCTGCAGGCGGAGCGGAGCGTGAATATTTCATGGCGTGGGGGTTTCCTTCACCCGACTCCTCTGTAGTCGCTGTCGCCACCTTTCAGACTCATAGATGAAGACAATGGAACATTTCCCCGTTAGCAGAAGTGAGGAGGCGGTCTGTGGACACCACTGCACATGCTCCACAATCCGTGATCCACGCTCTCCACCCGCGTCTCCTCCATCCTGAGCATCGACCCGTCACCTCAACGACGACGTTGCATCCAGAAAATGCAGATTTGTGCATCTGTAAGATGCACACGTGTTAAAAGAGAGACAGTTAAAAGATTCTTTTTGCAGGAAATTCAGGTTGAAGGTACTTTTTTTTATTTGTGACTGTTATCACTTTTCACATTTCACTTTGCACCCAGCGAGACAAGAACTGCAAAGCCAAGAAGTCTCTATGTACAGAATAAAGCCGGTTCTGATGGAGGCACAACTACCTCAGTGTCATGGAAACACCTACAAGTCTGAGCTGGACTGAACTCAGGTAAACACAGGTACAGATTGATGGGCGTGAAAGCAGAGCCAGAGATGGTGAGTCTGCTCCGACCTTCTACGGAGCAGGATTCAGCAGAGCGCCAGCTGTTTCCAGCTGTGCTCAGATTACAGCCCGTGCGACCTCAACGTTTTCCACTCAAGGGGCTTTTTATTCTGGAGGGTCATAGAAAATACAATGTGCCAATCACCCGCTTCACTCCCTCATTGTTCGTCCGAGATGCACGCCAACGTGGAACGTTGACAGCTGTTGCAGTTCTTGGGCCTCAGCTTCTACTCTCAGCTGCTTTTTGCGATGCTACGCCCCGTTTTTCCAACCCGTCCTTCACAGAGATATCAAACCTCGATCCTCGACAGCCTCTCGCCGGCTCCTCCTCGTTGTGAATGATAATCTGCAGCCTTTCTGTCTCCCGACAAACGCAGAGAATGGATCCCATTGTGGAGCCGTGTTTCTGTTTTTGTGCATCCGAGTGGCTCGCAGAGCGGCTGCTCTCTCTGAATACGTCGTCAGCTGCAGGAAAACCCGAGCACTCCAATTACACAGAGCTCATTAACGCCGCGGGCTCCCAGCCGTTCCCGGCCGTGATTTCGCTCTTGTGGCATTTCCGCTCATTTTCTCTACGTGATATAAAGGACCTGTACCTCTGCAGAAACACACACACACACACACACCTGAAATAGCATCAGGGTGAGTTAAGCCGGACACACATTGAGAGATAGTAGAGTTTTTTTTTACTTTTTCAGCTTCTTTCTGAGTCATTTTCTGAGTCTGGATAGTTTTTTTCCAGCTTTGTCCTGTGTGATTTGTCCCCTCAGTGGGACGAGGTGAACAAGAGGCGATTATGGTCAAATGACCAGTTGCAGTAGAGCGATTGTGTGTCTCGTTCCAAAACCTATTAGTCTGTTATTCTGTTCATACGTTGGGAGACGGAAAAACTTCTGAAAAGCAAAAATCTGTACATGCAAAAACTAAAGAACGTGACCAGTCTGGCTTCACATTATTTGTGATTCACTTCAGAACTTGCGAATTGAGAACAAGATTCATCAAAACATTGTGATACACAGTGTTTGCTTTGAGTTCATTTTGAGGTTGTGACACTAATTTGAGGCAAGGGAAATAAATCTGCATTGCTTTACAGAGACAACAAACATGTAGTCACAGCCAGGTCTTCCTGGTTTCTATGTAAACATCCATGATTTGACTTTTCAGCCAGTTAGATCACAGTGTGGCTGAAGTGTGAGAGTCACCATCTTGCTTCGTGACACTCTGGGTAGATGTGACTCACTGTGTTGGGATTCGCTGTCTGTGTTTCCCTCCACCTGTGAGAAGTCTGTGAAAAGTTGTGAGTGTGATGAAACCCGCCCGGTCCGCCTCGTCTGGAGTCCGAGTCAAAAGAGCGTTTCTCCTTCGTGGGGACGTTTCCTCCCAGCGTCTCGTCAGAGCAGCGCATCGTAACAGGCCTCTGCTCCTCGTGTGACGGACTCGCAGAGCGGCGTCTGAGAGGCGTCACTCGGGCCCAGGACGAGGCTCCTTGATGTTGCGCTGTGATGTTTCAGTGGATTTCATCAGCCGCTCCCACCGAGCGAGGGCACACCCACCCAGCGTGCTTCACCCCGGCAGCGCCTGAACCCATCGCAGACAGCAGCCAAACGCAAACAAAGCTTCCAACAAACACAGAAGTTCTCTGAAAGCTGCAGGAGGAGCATAAGTTAGAGGTGGTTTAAAAGACAGTGAAGTACATGGGCGCAGAGGGGAACCTTCAGGGTCCTCTATGCCCTCTGAGAGGGCCTTGAAAACTTCTGAACCAAACAATATGGGTAAATATGTTTACATAGTTTTAGAAAGTCTCTCTGTTTCCTGTCAAGTTCTGAAACATGTAATCCAATCAGAATCGTCCGTCTTTATCGAAGCTCGATTACCTGGCTCATTGATTGGTTCGGACTTCACGAAAGCTTGTAAGCCTTCTTGAAGTCCTAACAGCAGGAAGACCAGTTTTAATCCCTGTAGAGAATTAAGAAGGTGTTGTAGTGGAACCTATGAAAACTGTGACTTTTCTTTGACGTCTTTGACATTCATTGTTCCATGCTTTAATTGTGCATGGAGAGGTATTTGCACTTCATTGCAACTTAAAAATAGTCTTTATATAGATTTGTGTAACTTTGTATCTCATGCATTTGAAGTTGTATTGTAGTTTGAGGATGCTCATGAAGTCATATGTCACTGTGTGTATGGTTTGTTCTCAGTAAAGGCCCAGGTATAGTCCTCAGGGTTGGCCACTGCACGTATGTGACCTTAACTCGACCTCGACCCCGACTCTGAGTCGACAGAAACCCAGAATAATGCTCCGTCGACCCCGGGGGAGCCTGTGTGTCTGCAGACTGCGTCATTAAGTGTTTCCTGTGGACTTCCTGCGGCGTCCCGGCACCTAAACGCCCCGGGGAGCGGATCTGAATCTGACGGGCTCCTTCGTGTTGGTCCAACTTCCTCCTGCTCGTCACAGCTGCTGAGGCAGACACGTAGAGGCAACCGGAGCCAGCCGACATATGGACCAGCAGCATCCTCCTCACCTCCGCTTGTGCTCCACTACGCGTATAATGATGCTCTAAATGAGCTCATTAGGGTTCTTATGTGGAGCTGGAACCTGCAGGAAATTAAACTTTTAACGGGCAAAGAAAACTTTGTCGCCTTTGTAAAGTTTTCGTTATTTTCTTTGTTGGTTTAATCCTGACAGTAGGAACTCAGTGGAACATCAGTCTTTGTTATCTCTGGCCTAGTTAAAAATGCTGATTGGATGCAAAAAGATTTGAGAGTCCTGTTGATTGGTCATCAGTTTATTTATTAGAGGAAAATTAGAAAAAAAACTAGGTAGACACTGTTCCTACTTTCTGAAATCTCTCTAACCTTATGGCTCTTTGAACACTGTCCTACAAAGCCCACAAGGATCAGATCCAGTGTTTCTCTCAGCTTCTGACCAAACTTCATTAATAGATTATTAAAGAACCAATAAACGTTAAATGTACTGGATTCAAATCAACCAAGTTGTTAGATTGTGAAAACCAAGGAAATTAGTAAGAATTCAGATACACATCAAAATGTTTTGTTAAAGAGAAAAGAAAACTGTGGCCTGAACAAATTGATAACATAGGACAAAATCTAACTTTTCTAATATAATAGAGTCCATAGAATCCAGAGAGTGCATATTTGCAGATTTAGGAGCAATTTAGTCTCCAGTCGATCTAACCATGAATGTTTTAGACTGTGGAGGTTAAGCTGACTACCTGGATAAAACCTACACAGATTCATTCCTAGAAATGACTTCTGAATAATCTGTAACTTCTAGGTTTTCCGTGACCGTTTGATTCAGCTCATCAACACCTCCTTTTTTTCATCGTGATTCAAAGTAGTTTTCTGTCCGTCTCAGCAGCTTCGCTATCAGCTCCAATCTGCTTCTGCTGAATCGCCCGCAGGTGAGATTGGCTCTCTTCCCTCCTCTTCTTCTTCTTCTTCTTCTTCTTCCTCCTCATTTGCATTTTAAAACATGCTGCTCATTTAGCAAAGCCCTGGCAGTCTGCTCTACCTCTGGCACCAGTCGCAGGACTCAGAACACTGCAAGCCGTCTCATATGTGGGTCACTGGGTCCGAGCCAATGCCTCTCTTCACCAGGAGCCCGGAGTCTGAGTGAAAGAGGACCGCTCGGTCCGCAGCCCAAAGCGTCCCAGTTCCCACTCTCCTGCCGAGCCGCCCGGTTATTTTTAGCCCCATGTGAAGTTTTGGCTCAAAGTTTCTGATGGTGTCTGTGAACCTCAGAGCGAGGGATTGAAGTGGACAGAGCTGGCCTGAACTGAGAGCCGAGCTATCGCCAGAGTCACATTTAGAGCTTCATTCGTCCCAAAGGTATTCACTGTGCCAGGAAATACGCCAAAGACGGTAAAATAAAACACAGGTGAATGAGTGTTCGCCCAGTTCACGTGGACCGGTTGACCTGGACACACTGGAATCAGTCTGTGGCTCGTTTGCTTTGATCCAAGTTATCTATTTTAACTTCTTTATCATTTGTGTTCACATGGTAACAGTCCCCAGCAGTCTCACATGGGCAGAGGAGGAGTTTACCAGTTCAAGCAACACAAATAGTCTTGCCTTCCACTATTTTTATGCAGATGACACTATGCTTTATTCATTTAGTGACTCAGGCTCAGGAGCTCTCATAGTTTTAACCATTGACACAAATTCATGGTGTTCTCCCATAAAAGTAAGTTACAAGAGGATATCCCAGCTATGAACTGCAAGTATCGCTGTAAGTAGCTGGGTTTTCTGCTTGATAAAGAGCTTCTTTTCTGAAATAGATGCTGCTTCTCCCTCGAAACGTGCAAAATTCTCCTGTCTGAGGAAATGTGCTACTGGCCTTGAGGCCAGGCTGCCCAGATATACCTGAACAACACACTGTTTTGGAAGAAACTGCTCCAAACGAGCCTGGTTAAGCTGTTCTAGTTCTATTATCAAATGTCCCTTTTTTTCAGGCTCCACCTGAGCTGCTGGGAAAGTCTAGACACCATCACTCTACACCCTCCCACAGAATTACACGTAGACTATTTACTAAACATCCTCCGTTAATAGGGTCGCTGCTTGAATTATGTGGAGTTAAGGTACTTTAGTGGGGTAAGACTGGAGTCAGGGTGCAGGCAGAGTGGTAGAAGTGTGCAGAGCTTAAAGGTGCATTCACAAGAAGCAGCTTTTACATTTACGTTCAGCCGTGCAGGAGACGCTTTAATCCAAAGCCACTTAACATAGGAGGAAAAAAAACATCCGAGCACCAAAGAAAGAGGAAGCTTTTGTAATAATAAATAGCGCTCTACATTCTCCAGGCTACGAGGGGATAAGAGGGCAGTTGCACAAGTACAAGAGCAAAGTATAAAGTCGGAGGAAATAGGAGGAGGAGGAGGAGGAAGAGGAGGAGGAAGAATAAGGTCAGAGTTCAGAGAGAAGATGCTCTCAGAGGAGACGTAAAACAAGAACAAACCACCTCAACAGTTAGATGTTTGAAAGTGGACCGGAGCTTCGCAAGCTTTATCCGCTTCTCGAGGCGAGAGAATACGCTCGTTGCCCCAGAAACCGCTCCCGGTCCACGTCCAGCTCCTCCGAGGAGGCGAGGAGGAGGCGGAGGAGGAGGCGAGGAGGAGGCGAGGAGGGCTCAGACAAAGAGCGGCCGGGGTTACCCAGCGACCGACACTGGCTGCCATGGTGAACTGTTAATTGAAAGGTCAGTGTAAAAGCTTTTGCCAGAGGCTCGTTTTAATGATATCTGTTATTACTCATAATTCCATTAGTGGGGACGCCTTTGAACGTTCCCGCTGCGTCCGCTCCGTCCTGCCTTTCGAGTCCGGTGGGCTCCCGCCGTGACTTCTTCCCTCGGCCGAGCTGGAATCGCATTATTTCCTCTCATTAGTCGCTCGGCCCCGCGATCGGCTTCATTTGAGTCCGCGTCGTTAAAAAAACGCTCCCCGCGTCCGAGCTTGTGTTTTGCGGGCGGACGACGGAGGCATCGGCTCGAGAAATCCGGTTTTCTAGCTCATATCTTTGGATTTGGACATCCGGATGACTCCACGGCTTCCTGCCCGTGATGCAGAAGAGCCAACCTCCAGTGTGTGTGTGCCTGTATGTGTGTGTGCGTGTGTGTGTGTGTGTGTGTGGGAACTTTGCACATCTCCAGTGTCTGAAAGAATCAATTATAAATAACGAGAATGTTCTCCTCTCTCCTTGTTGCCACGTTCATCACAACGACTTCACATCCACGTCCGCTGCTCGTAAACCGAGTCAAGTCAGTGAAACGCCTGCAGAAAGCTCCAATTAAAAGCACAGCAGGGGAAAAAACTGAGAATCAGCAGCACTTATAGTATTTATAGTGTTTGTACTTCCGTCTCTCCAGAAAAGATGTGGTATCGGAACGAGGAACGTGATCGTTTTGTTTAACCCGTCCTGCTAATGTCTGGATCCAAACCTGAAGATCCCTTGTTCGCTGATTCTTTTACCTGCTCTGCCTGAAGGTTTTTCCTCTTTCACTTTCTTTTCCAGAACATTTGGTTCAGATTCAGGCACTTCATATCGTCCTCTGCAGAGAGAATACATCAGGCATTCGATCATTTTTAATATTCTCCAAAGATCTGAAACGTTCTCTGCTCTTCTACCTTCTTATACTTTAACTGTAATATTGATATTGCACAGATTCCAGGTGTAGAACTGTATTGCTTTTGATTTAACTTTGAACTATATTTCACTACTTTCTTCTGGCAAATTTCATTATTATTCTTCTTTTTTCTCATCGTTCATTGTTTCTCGTGTTTTTGTTTGCTTTTGCTTGTTGTACCCTTTGAGGCACAAGGCAAAAAAAAAGATGATGAAGGTGCAAAAAGCTACAAAACCAGTTTGAGAGCAACTTCTCATTTACAATGACGACCTCACATATCTATATATATATATCTCTATCACATCTATATATATCATATATCATCTATATCACAGAAAACTAAACAGAAATTATCTTTATACAGAGTAACTGAATAGTGAGCCTCAGGTAACCTGTTTCCAGTTTCTTCTTTAAACCTGTGTGTGTGTGTGTGTGTGTGTGTGTGTGTGTGTGTGTGTGTGTGTGTGTGTGTGTGTGTTTATATAGAGTGTATGTATGTTAAGTGATTTAACTCATTCAGAGCGGCGTGGCGGCTTACAGCCGAGTCGTTCTCAGCAGAGCTTAAACTTAAATCCTCTTCCCGTTAGAAGCAGCTCAGCTTCCCTTATCACTTCCCCGGGAAATGGGAACGTTTTCCCACGTTATCACATCTGTGCGTGCGCCACTGTGCCGCGTGTCGGCCCGTAAACTGCGGGTGACAACATTTCATGCCGGCAGGCCTGTCAAGCAATTATTTCCCACTTTGTCGCCCCCAAAGTTAATTTGTAGGATTTCGAGCGGCCCCGTTTTCCACTTTGTTTTCTCTCCCTCTTATTGGAAAATCTCAGCTCAAGTTAAACCTCATTAAAATCCTGTGTGTCCGTCTTTATTATTCCCACGTCTATCTGCGGTGGCTTCCTCAGGGAGGAAGCAACACCGTCCTCACGCTGGCCGGAGAGACGTGTTCATTCACTTGCACAGTCCCGGTAATAAAACGTAATTCGCTGCAACCTGAGGTCTGGCAGGATCGTCCGGTATCAGGTCTGTCTGGTCAACCAGATGAAAGCTGTGCCAAGCTCAGCTTGCAGCTATCGATGGTGGGGGGAGTCCTTGTTGTTTTGCAGGTTTCGTGATGTTGCGGTATGAAGGTTTTGAGCGTGTGTGAGACAAATAACAGAAACCGCATCTACCCTATCCTCCCCCCACTGACTTCATCTTGCTCTCCCTCATGAAATTCTGCGGAGGGAAGTCGTCAGCGCTGGTCTGACAGACGTGATTGGCAGGTCGCGGGGAGTTGATAGCTGATCGTGATGCAATAGCAACGCATGGTTGCTGTCGTCCTTCAGCAGAAACAAACATCGCCTCCGGCATGTTTCTGAGGATATTTCAAGTGAATCAAACGGAAATATTTTGTCAACACTTTCTGCGAGGATTTAGCTCATCGGTAGCTCGCAGCATGTGTAGTTCTCTATTAGGGGACCATTCTCTGTAGTTGATCAGTTGTTTTAGATTTGTTTTGGATTTTGTTGTTTGGTTCATGAGACGATACCAAATGATTACATTTTCTGTCAAAAACAACCAGAAAATGTTCTAGTTTAAGAAACTCAGATTTAATGCTAAATCAACTGTTAAGAATGGGTTAGCGATAACCCGATAGTGATAACTTTCATAGATGTTGTATTGTGTTATGTAACACATTCTTCCTTCGTAGACATTCTTCTCAAAATATGGTTTAGGTGTAGGATCGTCGTTATGCGGATGCTGATGTTAGATGTATTTGCAACACGTCTTGTTCCTCTCCTGGCAGCCTGGCTCACTGTTCAACAGGTGCAATGTGTGCTTTTAAAGGCGTGAGGAGTCAGGAGAGGCGAGGTTCGGCCTGAACAAAGAGTCAGAGAGAGAGCTGAGGCGTCATCTGCGGCTCAGATGATAAGACACAATAAGTGCAGCCATCGTGCTGTCAGAGGCCTGACCTTCAAGCCCGCCAACACATAATCCTCTACGCACGCCGTGAAAAGGCTGCCGGCTCCCGTCTGATGGCCCGATGGACCCGAGTAATGTAGAAATGAGCTCACAATGGAATCAATTTTCCTCTGAAAGCTTCTGATTGAAGCTGCGTCTTAGGGGGAGGGACAGCGGTCGGCCTCAGTGCTCGCCATGGACGCCGCCGCCATGATAATGGTCGCCAGGTCTGAAATGTTTTCATCTCCATCGTTTGGGCCGTTTAGAGGAGCCTGAGCACCTCCCTCCTCCCTCCTCCTTCAGAGGCAGGACCGGAGCTCTGTGACATTTGCGTAGCCTCGCAGAGTATCATATTTTCCAGACTATAGGCCGTGTTTCTTCTAGTTAGTGTTTTGACAGATCATATGACATGTATTTTGAAGCAACCTGTATATCAAAGAGATGTAGTGTAACATCTATGACCAGAAGAGGGCGCCGTACACACCAAGGGGTTGCTTTGTTGGTCGTATGAGTGACACTCCTTCCTGCCGCCATTTTGGATGGTTTGACAGCAAGTAGAGAAACCATGGGGACTGACAATAGACAGACAGACAGACAGACAGACGGCAGATAGATAGACAGATAGACAGACGGATAGATAGATAGCAGTGTTAATCTTATTATAGATCTGTGCAATAATCTATGCTGCACATAGAGATATCTTAGACTCTGGTTGCCCGTGACATTTGTGGTTTTTGTCAATAAGATTCCTTAACTGTTAAATAGGAAAATTGACAGCCTAACTCTTTATAGACCTTTTATGACCGAATATCTGAAAAAAGAAGCAGATTTTCCTGCTTCTCAAACAAACGATGAATTACTGGTTTCAGCCAGTCTTACTAAAAAGACTTGAAGACACATCTCCAGTTTGTAAAGAGCTGCAGAAACACACACACATCTCTCTCTCTCTCTCTCTCTCTCTCTCTCTCGGTCGAATTAGAAAATCCATTCCTGATCTAATTCCCAGGGCGCCACTTTCAGCTGCTTTGTTGTCGCCCTAAAAAGCCTGGAAAGGGGGTTTTATGCAACTGAATGAGGCGCTCCAGGCTTTCAACCAGCGCTAATGTAACTCCTCCCTGATAACAGTGGAGACTCCGAGCAAGGTGTCGGGGTAGAACGAGCAAGATGGAGGAAGATGTGTAGGATGTATGGAAACAAGCAAAGGAGGCGATGCCAGGACCACCAGAACCATTAGAGCAGAGTCAACTGTAGTAGACTCAACACATCTGTGTGAGAAACATCTGTATTTGATGCTGCAGTTCCCCTTAAAAAAACCTTAGAGGACTCGGGCTCTGCTTTTTAAACAATCGAGGTCAGAGCAAACGGACGCGCTTATTTTCAGCTGTGACTCCTGCTTCTCCACCCCCTGGAGACTCCCAGCCACGGTCGGCCCGGCGAGTCGCTCCGTCTCTGCAGAACCAAAGAGCCAATTAAGCGGGAACAGCTTGCAGTCTGAGCTTCGTCTCCTCCGCCGCCCGCCTCTACTGTACTTCACTCCATGTTCCAGGCACAAAGTTCACCCTCCGAGCTGCACCGCCTCACTCCTCTCCTTCTATCTTTTTCTTTTTCTTTCTCTTGACTTGCCCCAGGGGCAACACTGCGGGAACTGTATCACAGTATTCTGAGTGTGTTTTAGCGCAGTGGAGAGTTTAATGATGTGAGGAAGAGGAGGAGAGGTCCAGGGCCCGAGAACAGGAAGCAGCCTTAACTTTAAAGGTCGGGACTTAGAGAACTTCCTCGACAATCATTCATCTATCCAGACAATGAGATGATAATGATGCAGTCTCCAGACGCCGGTGCTGTTCTCAGATCAGCCTCCGTGATAACATCCCCAATAACGACGATAATGATTGTTCTCAAGGAGAGTAAACACAGCTTAGGAGAGTCGGGAGAGGAAGAGAAACACTGGTTTTAATATCCCGGGGACGGCGGTCTGATGAGGGGCAGGTGAAACTAATGATCACTTATAAAGGAAGCAAAGGAAAACACAAGGCAACAAAATAATTGCTCTGCTTGTGAAGCTTTTGATTAGCTCCCTCCCTCGCTCTCTCTCTCTCTCTCTCTCTCTCTCGCTCTGTCTCTCTCTCTATCTCTCTGTAGCTGTGTTTCTATTATCCCTAGAAATGTTCAAAGCTTGAATAATGCATTAAAAAACATGGGAAACACATTTATGTAAAAAGAAACCTATCAAATATATACCAAAGACTTTTTTTCGCTCTCAAGGTCTTTTTTATAGAAGACGATATAGAAGCTTCTCACAAAAGTGTTATGGAAACAGTTTTTTTATGCGTTTACACGTCCGAATGTGACTCAAAACCGACCTTTTGTAAATCTAACTAGAATATACAACTAAACAATGTTTGGACAGGATGAGATTAGACAAAAATGATGTGAAAAGACTTCACAAGAGTGAGCTTTCCACGATACAACATAGCATGAGATCAGCTCAACAGTGCATCAGACGTTCCTCCTCTTCCTCATCCGGTCGCTGCTCCTCCCTTTGCCCCCTCATCCTCTTCATCCTCTTGTTCCTCCTCAGCTGCCTTCGAGCCTGACGAGTCAGAATAAAGCAGATCAGAACGCCGTCTTTGGAAAGTGACGACGTGAACTCTGCCCAAAGCTCATTTCTGTCTCACTTCTCTTCGCTTTTCTCAAAATGCTAAAAAAAAAAGAAAAAAGAAAGAGATGAAAATGCTGAGCGTGTGGATCTGCCCTGTGCAGAGCTGCTTAGATAATAGTGATAATTTGACAGCACTGAGTGTGCGGCAGCTTTAATAAAACCCCCGGCCTTTGTTTATTTAGCGACCGCAGATGAAAGTTTAATGATGTGAGACGTCACGGCATCTGAATTAAGATAAGGGACGAGACAAACAGTGGAGATAATGACGACATTAAAGCGGAGCCAGAGCCAAGCAGCCAGAGAGGCCGATGAATCGGGCCCGATGATGAAGATCTGGCAGATAGGAGCAGATGTGTTAACGTGTTCGCTGCCAGATGTTCACGCTGCTCAACAAAGACCGGGAGAGGGAAACAGGGAGGATCCATGGTCACTGTAGACCTCACTCTGAGGTTCAGATGAAAACTCCAGAGATCAGTGTCTGTGTGATGGAGAACAGGTGTGAGTATATGTGTGTTTATGTGCAGGATGCACTAAAACCAGTCTGTGACCTCATCGTAAGAGGGTCAAGGTTTGCTTCAGATCGGATCCTGTGTCTCCATGGTCATTATGATCCCTGCATGTATTCTTTATAAGAAGAGAGATATGAAAGAGATGTTATGTAATTAGAAATGAGAGAACTGGTCCAGGCTGAGGATCCTGACTCTGCTCCAACAATCTGCCAAAAAATATATCCCACAGGATTAAATTCACTCTTCACTCTTTGTCTGGAGTTTGCATCAACTTCATCAACTGTTTGACCAAAAAAATAACATGTTTGAGAATGATTTTAAGAATTACTTAAATGTGAATATGTTCTGGTTTCTTTAGTCCTCAATGAATATTGATGAGGTGAGAGAAATCAAGAAAGGCTTTTAGAGGCTTTATCTTGACAACTTTAACCATTTTTTGCATCATCTTATAAACCAAGCAACTAATCCACCAATCCCCCTCTGTCCATCTCTGCCTCCTTCCAGGTGGAGTTTGCATCGCCCAGTCGTTGAAGATCCCCCGGGAGCCGAGACCCGGAGAGTTCAACAAGATCGTCCTGCGTCTGCTGGAGACGCCCAACGCTCGGGCCGTCATCATGTTCGCCAACGAGGACGACATCCGGTAAACCCACAGACCCAGAGCAGCAGCTGCACAGCTAACATGCACGTTTTCTCTAGATGTTACTAGAGGATAAAGGCTAAAACCACTGAGTCTTTTTAAGTGATACCTTCATTTTTCCCTCATTCGTTTTCGTCAATTTTAAGTTTGAATTCAAGGCCAGAAACCAGTGAAATTGAAGCGTTATTTATCTGTTCTTACAGTAGCATGCTAAGACGATACAGTCAGTGTGTGACCAACACATTAGCTTAGCATCAACATGTTTGTCCCACTGTAATCAGCCGTACATTAGTGATCAGTAATCAGAAGCTGCTAGCGCAGCCTTCCCCTGGCTTATCTGGAATAAGCCTCCAAATATAGCTATGTAAAGACACACACACACACACACACACACGCACACACACACGCACACTCACACTGTATCTGTTCTCACTGAATATAATCAGTACGTTCACCAACTGTTGAGTGCAGATTAAGATAACAAGCTTCAATTATTGAAGCGTTATTGAGCATATTACGCTCTGAAACAAACACACACACACACACACACACACACACACACACACACCCACACACACACACACACCACATGCATGCATGCATTTGTTATTAGTGGAACTGCTGATGTGGATCTGCAGATCTGAATCACACAGAAATCATCCATCCTCTCAGTATCTGACATGATGGAAATTAACACTGATAATTAAGACGAGTTGAGCCTGTGACCTTTGTGAAATGTCTCTTTTAAGTTGACAGTTTAACCCGACACAGGATGTGTCACCTCTTCCTTTTGTTTGAAACTATATGAAAATATAAAGAAAAATGATATATATGTATAATACAAAGACCCTAAAAGTAAAAGAAAAGAAAGACCTCACATTCATTAGATATAAACTTAATTAATAAAGCAATTAAACAAGGGGCTTTGATCTCCAGTTAACATCCCTATTGTATGGGTGGTTGAGGCTTTAATGAAGGGCCTGAGATGCTGTTTGAGATAAACCTCGAGATACATTTCAATCCATATTCTCTCCGAGATGAAGAGCAAGCCACTCATTCATCTTCTCCCATTCTGCCTTTGATGTATCGGCTTTGGCACAGGATGGATTTTTATCACGCCGTTGATCCCCTGACTCTTTATCCAGCCAACGTTTTAACACTTTGGTTTACGACCTGCACACTGCTGCCATCGTGCAGGTTTTGGAGAGAGTTTCCGTTCTTCCTGCAGCTGGAGAGCCGCTGGTGTGAATCCCAGCCGGACTGAGGTGGAGCTGCATGGATTGATAAACTGTCTGACCAGTAAAATAATATGACTTTCAAGATATAAAGTCAAAATTCCCTGATTTCTGCTATTGAAAGTGCACATTTCCAAATGGCGTTGGAGTCCAGTGAGACTCGACTGGATCACTCATACGCACACATACGATGAACTGGGAAAAACTTATTACGTAACGATTTGGCCTCAAAGTTGAGCACATCTAATTCTATGATGCTGGGTCTGAAATAGCAATGTTATAAAGTCAGTATAGTATGATACAGTACATGTAATTGATAATGTCTGGACTGTACCTCCTGCTTATATACGTGCAGTAGAATGAGCTCAGCTAATGGATGGATGGAGGTTTTTCTTAGATCTCACTTGTTTTGGTTCGATTGTCCTTCCAGGAGGATCTTGGACGCGGCCAAACAGAACAACCTGACGGGTCACTTCCTGTGGGTGGGCTCCGACAGCTGGGGCTCCAAGATCTCCCCGGTGGTGGGACAGGAGCGTGTGGCGGAGGGCGCCATCACCATCCTGCCCAAGAGGGCGTCTGTGGACGGTGAGGAGGAGGAGGACAAGGAGGAGGAGGAGGGTGTGCTGCTGAGGGGGGCATCATGACCCTGACTGTCTCTCTCTCTCTCTGCAGCGTTCGATCGTTACTTCAAGAGCCGTTCGCTGTCCAACAACCGGCGGAACGTGTGGTTCGCTGAATTCTGGGAGGAGAACTTCGTCTGCAAGCTGGGGATGCACGGCAAGAGACCCGGCAGCCCCAAGAAATGTACAGGTGAGAAACGCTGGCACGTCTCCACCTGCTGCTCCTCCTCACCTGGTCTGTCTCTTTGTCCCTCCAGCTGCTGTAGTTTGTCCACAAGAATAGTTCTATTAAGAAAGAGAAAAAACAAAAGCTTTGTTCTGAATCTAAAAGACACTTTGAAGAACATGGACATCCAAAACATGTCAAGTTCAGTGAAGTGTGAATGCAAAAATACACTTTTAGAATGACAGATCTGAGAAAAATCACCTCATGACAGTGTAGAAATAGCAATAATTTGATATTTAGATGTTTCCATTACCATATTTTTATTGTGATAATTAGGTTTTGCACATTTCTAGGGGTGATAGAACAACGCCCACTGCCAGCTTTCCCCCCTTTACCCTTTCCCTCTTCTCCTTTCATCTCCTCTGCTTCTTTGTCTTCATTTCGTTCGCCCTCATGCATCTTCCTCTCTCTCCTCTCTAGTTACTCCTTCTATCTCTCTCTCTGCCTCCCTCGCTCCTTCATCTCCTCCTCCGTATCTCCCTCCTCACCTTCTCCTCCTCTTCGGCCTCTGAGGCTGTTTGAGGTTTGTGATCTCGGGACGACAAAATGAAGCTGACTTCCCTCAGAAATGTAAATAATTTATGTTCCCCACCCCCCTTCTTGATTTTTTCAGACACCTCAAAAGATGCACGCACACACACACACACACACACACACACACACACACACACACACACAGACTCTCCTTATCCTCTGCCCTGAAGCAAACTACTAAATGCTTTGGTTGTGGCTGAATGGGGTCAACTGTTGACGTGAAACCCTGAGAGTTGCTAGCTGAGGCTATTTAAGCAGCACATTAATGTTTGTGTCTCATGTCAACAACAACAATGCACAGTTAAGAAAGCAGTAAACCATGTGAACACGGCATCGTCTTAGTGTGATGATAACAGGAAGCAGGAGCGGCTGGTGAGCTATTCCGCCTCCTCCATGTCGGCGGGCTAACAGGCTCTGACGTCTCTCTGGAGCGCTCCAGCTCGCTCCTCCATTTATATTCATAAGCTGGATCTCTGACCGCTGCCGACTGCCAATTAACACGCGGGATAATCATTTCGGGGCCGGAGCTCTCGACCCGGCGACACAGAGCGCCTCCGCCACCCTCTGTCGCCGATTAATCCCACATTCGCTCGATGCCGCCGGGTGAACGCGTGAGTATGGAGAAAGGCGTGCGGGGCTTTGTCGCCACTCTGGTCTGACACTGATGAATGGTTTCTCACAGAGACAATCAGCTGGAGGAGGAGGAGGAGGAGGAGGAGGAGGCCGGGCCTTCTTTAACCTGCTGGCAGGAAGTTGAGGATGTGGGGATGTTTCGTTGGAGAGAGATCGATTGGAAGGTGAAAGTGATGGTTAGACGGCGTCCTGCTCATTAGCGACCACAAAGTCAGCGGAGGAGATATTAAACTAGGAGACGATGAAGTAGAAAGTTTTGACTCGATTCAGAGGGGTTGGAGAGGTGGACTCATTAAGCCGGAGGTGATGAAAGTCAAGGCAAATGCTCTGGATTCAGGACAGATTAAAAATTTTTAAAAAATCACAAATACAAAGCTGTTTGATGAACCCAAAGTGAGCTTTACTAACTTCAACGCTACTTAAAAACTGCAGGGGAAAAGACAGAAACAGGAGAACGACCGAGGAACTGGAAAAAAGAGAGGACGAAGGCACGGCACAGTGCTAGTAGACCCTTACACAATAGAACAGCTTCACTCTGTCCATTTTATTTAATCTATACATTCATAGTTGCACCTGCTTTGCACAAAATGGTGCTGCTGGAGAACACCATTCACTCTCTGATTACGCCGATAGACAAGTCTCCAGTCGACCTGAACTCGCATGATTTTGTTCTGTGTGAAGAATCCGCAGTATCTGAAGACAACATGCAGTCTGCACACAGACAGTTCCTCCATCTGGGTCTGCTCCAAACGATTATAATCCATCGATTACTTTCTCCTCAACTTCAGCTTCAACTTTAATTGTAGTGCTAGTTCACCACAATCTTCTCCTTTGCCTTGAAATTCCTCCATTCACAGATGAATAAAGGCATATTATTGTTTTATTATTTTTCTATTCAAAACACTAAAACAAACAAATAGACAAAGCAGAGCCTGATAAAACAAAACCCTATATGAGCTGCTAAAAGAGAAGGAGGTGAGGAAAAACTCCTTTTAATGGTCAGAGACCTCAGGCAGAACCAGACTCAGCAGGTATGCAAGTATTAGATATTAATCAATTAGTTGTCTGGTTTATAAAATAAAATACAGCAGAAATAGACAATCCAGAGTCCAGGCTGACGTCTTTAAACACTTTTTTCTTCATAAATCTACTTGAAAATAATCTAATCTGATTAGAAAAATAGCAGTATGTTACTTTTTGTGATTAATTCGTTGTAACAGCTCCACCTCTGATCTCCTCTCTGTGCTCGCTTGTCAGCCTTTCATCTGAAGTTTTACTCTGACTCGGTGTCCGGCACCCTGTGAAGGCACACCGGTTCTCATAGTCAGAATCCTGAATCGCTTTGGTGAGTGAGATTTGATCCAGAGTCAGTTTTATTTATATGTCAGGAGGAGTCTCGGTCTCTGTCTCTGAATGATATTTGCTCCAGGTGTAAAGTTCTGAGACAGAGCTCCTGGTGTGTGTGTGTGTGTGTGTGCGTGTGTGTGTGCAGCTCGGTGGGATGGCTGAGTGACATGCTCTGCCTTGTACAGAGCGTGTCTTGCTCTAGTGGGAGCCTAGAAGTAGCTGAGCAGCTCTGGAGTCAGAGTCCGAGCTGAATCCGTCCTCCGGAGTCAGAGCAGAGCGTGCTGACCGAGCAGAGCAGAGCGAGGACAAGAAACCACGGAACAAGAGGCCACCGAGGGCCAAATCCCTTACTAACGTGTCCGACACGCCAGACAGGATTCTGCAGGAGGGTTTTTGGGTAAAACGCAGGTGAACGAGCAGAGAGAGAGAGAGAGAGAGAGAGAGAGAGAGAGAGAGGGGGGAGAGAAGAGCGGCGTCAGCTGCTGGGATTGTACCTGAGCTCAGCGGACGTTGCGATCGGTCGCCTGCTGTCAGGATCAGAGCTGGAGGAGAGTCAGCAGAAATCAAAACATCTCTACGTCACAAAAACACGAGCGTGTCCGTGGATTTAGGGTCATGTTAAGATGATAAATCGAAATGCTAGGACAGAATTTTAGATGCCTGGGGTAGAAATCTATTTCGTGCACTGTGCGTTTAGTTTAGATTAGACATTTGAACAATAACGGATAAAATATCTGGAAAATAGTAAAGAAATGGTGAGAAAGTGAATCCTGATGAGCACTTTTGAGTATTTTGTAAATAAGATGCTGAGATGAAACGAGAGCGACGTGTGATGTATCCTCAACTCTCAGCCGACCCTGACAGGAAACGAGCGAGTCCTCTTCTAGTCAGTTTAGTGAGACGTCTCAGTCTGGTTCTCCTCAGGCCTGTGTTAGCGCCCAAACAGCTCCATGAGGCAACACGATGGAAACGCTTTCAATCCGGAGAGTCTCCCGTTGGACGCTGCAGGGTCACATGACCGGACTCATCACTCCGCATCATTTACTCCTCAAACTCCTCAAAATGTGGCTGATGTTGGGGAGGGGAGGGACGTGATCGGGCAGCGAAGTCTCAAATAAAAGTTTTATTTCCCCTCCAGTGGAGCAGCTCAGCCAAATCAGCTGTAGCTGCGGTATCTACACTTACACACACACACACACACACACACACACACACACAGAGGCACAGGCCAAGTGTGGGAGCTGATGATGAAGTCTGTTTGTCTGAGCGTTTATCTCAGTGCTGTAAATGCCCCACGGCGTCTCTGACCTGCTGCCTGAACAATCATCTGAGATTAACAGCTCGGCCGTCGCGTTGATTCATCTCAGAACGGCAACAACAACAACAAAAACAACAACAACAACGACAAGGATGACGACTCCTCCTAATTAAAGCAATCAGAGGCGCAGAGTCGACAGATCCTCCTCGCTGGCCGCTCTGCTGCGGGTTGATTTCACCGTCCCAGGTGTGAACGTCTGAACCAAACAGGAAGGAATAGAAGAAGAAGTAGAAACAGAAGAAGAAGAGAGAGAGAGAGAGAGAGAGAGAGAGAGAGAGAGAGAGAGAGAGAGAGAGAGAGGAGGAGAAGCAGAGCTAGGAGGAGCAGCTCAGGCTGGAGCGTGCTCGGCGGGCTCCCCTCCGGGGGGCACCTAGGAAGGCCCTCACACATTAACTGTAATTAATGAGGATAATTAAATATCCATGAGCCGCGTCGGCCTCAGGTCGGCCCCAGAGACACGTTCCATCACCTTCTCCTCGGGGACCGCGTCCCCCTGCCTCCGCCGAGCTCCAGGCCTGCAACAGCTCTGAGCAGCTCCTCTCCTGCTCAATGGAGCATGACGCTTTTAAGTATACACCCAGTATGGCCCCAGCATAGCCCCAGTATAGCCCCAGTATACCACCAGTATACCCCAAATAGTCTATCTTCAAGCTTCATTGCACCAGCCAGAAAAGCTGAGTTTAAAGTGACAGCTCAGTGGCTAAACTCTATTCAGCCTCCACCATCCCTCCATCCACTCACACACTGATGGATTAACAGCCGAGCGATGTGAAGTTGAGACGGAAAGAAAGAAAGAAAGAAAGAAAGAAAGAAAGAAAGAAAGAAAGAAAGAAAGAAGGAAAGAAAGAAAGAAAGAAAGAAAGAAAGAAAGAAAGAAAGAAAGAAAGAAAGAAAGAAAGAAAGAAAGAAAGAAAGAAAGAAAGAAAGAAAGAAAGAAAGAAAGAAAGAAAGAAAGAAAGAAAGAAAGAAAGAAGGAAAGAAAGAAAGAAAGAAAGAAACAAAGAAAGAACTATTGAAGACATAAAAAATAGATGTGACTTTGACCGCTCTGAGAGCAACAAACACAGATTGGTCCCTTGTTGCCCCGCCCCCTCCCCTCAGCTGTCAATCAAACACAGAGAGGGACACCACCTCTCCAGCCTCGGCCTGGAAACCGTAATCTGCTTCCCAGTCTGTAGCTCCTCCTCCTCCTCCTCCTCCTCCGCCTCCTCCTCTCTGAAGGTCGACATCTGACCCTGGTCGTCCCTGTGTTCAGCCTCCAGCCGATGGATCCTCTGTCAGCGCTCCATCGATCGGATCTATAATTAGCAGCTGTTTGTTTGTGCTCCAGCGGCTCCAGCAGCTCCAGCAGCGGCTGGCTGAGAGGCTTGTTTGGGTCGAGGAGACGCGTCCGTCATGTGAACAACCCGATTCAGGTGTCGAGGTGGCGGAGACGCGGCTGCTCGTTTTACTCTCGACGGAGATGAGGAGAAGTTTGACACAATGTGTCAAACATCTGGAGCGGCTTTCATCTTTAGCTCCAGACCAGGAACCAAAGATGTTATAATAGTACTGTAGTAGAAGTTTGTTTGTTTTCATTTGAAAAAAAGTGTTTTAAACACAAACAACCAATCATTTATTTACCTTTTTCCCTTTAAGGTATGATACGAAACAAAAGCAAAGCAAAACGTGAGCAAATGCACTTTGAAGCTTGAGCTTATGTTGCCTTCCCTTCTGAGCAGTCCAGCTCGTTTCATCAACATCAGACAATCCTGATGTTGAAATCTAGATAATGAATGTGGTTTATTTTTGTGGTTTAACCTCATCCATGCAGCAGAGAAGGATTGGAGAACCCATCTGTTCCCTGCTGCCGGTCCTGACACACGTCGCATGAGTTCATCAGGCTTCAGATGCTGCAGCTTCATGTTTTCACCGACTCAGAAAAATATCGTTAATGTAAATACACCGAGGCGCAACAATCAGCCGGCTCCTCCCGAACTCATCAGCACTAACCTCGGTAATTAGTTTGCGTTTATCTCGTTTCCAAATCTAATTGAACAAGAGCGAGAGACGGGAGGACGGCGGCACGCTCGCTCTGTCGGGGGAGGGGGGGGGGATTAGATTTACTCTCTAAGTGATGTGTAATTGAAATGCCAGCAGCTGTGATGAAGCTGTCTGCGGAGCCGAGTGCTGCACCTCCGTCGCTGTGAGAGCATCATCTTCTTCGTCTTCGTCTTCGTCGTCGAGGCCATATGTCCGCTTCTCGCCGTTGTCATGTTCGTACGTCCTACCGTTGTCGGGAATCAAATCACAAGCTGTTTTTCTGTTGTTGTTGTCGCTGTTCAGATGGAATCGTAGTATCTTTCTGTGGAAAGAAACAGTTTCCTCCTCTCCTCTCCTCTGCTGGGGAGCTCAGAGTCCAGGCCAGAAAACCTAACAGCCCAGCGTATAGGAGATACACCCAGCTTTGAGATGGTTTTATGGATTAGGCCTGTGCAGAGGACGAGCAGTCTGATGGTTAAGATAATGTATGTGTGTGTGTGTGTGTGTGTGTTGCCTGTGAGCTGCATCAGACATAGTGTGAATTACACACAACCAGACATGAGTGTTGTTTGAATATCATCTTCATTTATTA
Organism: Karalla daura; assembly: GCA_029224185.1. Classification (NCBI taxonomy): domain Eukaryota; kingdom Metazoa; phylum Chordata; class Actinopteri; order Chaetodontiformes; family Leiognathidae; genus Karalla; species Karalla daura. The sequence goes on from CM055196.1 coordinate 22,788,966, forward strand.
CTATTTAGCGTGTGTTTACCTACTCATTCTGTCCATTATTATTACAACATGCTATAAGATGTAGTATTATACCAGATTCTGAGGGCAACATTCTCTCTAATTTGTTATTATAGATAGTGATGAGTATACGTTGTGACTATGACACCACTTGCAGTACGTTGTGAGGTTTGAAGCGTCTCAGTGTGTGAATTATTTTGCCGCTGGACATGAAGCAGCTTAAACCGAATGTCAGGGTCAAAACAGGGGAAAGAAATTGAATTATTAGCTTGTTATTTTATGTTTAACTCTGTTTTCATGGACCAATAATTGCGTGAAATCAGTCTCAGTCTATGGGGTGAATAGGAGCACTGACAGCGTCTAGTAGTGGCTACACATGTTCAAGAAGGTCAGACTGACTGGTTAAAATAGTCTGTAATATAGCAATGTTAGTCCACAACATACAATATTATACTGAAGCAATGATGCAAATCATTATATACTGTACTGAATGAACATAAACACACTATCTACAGTACGTGTGAGTGTCACAGTCTAGGATCAGGATCTCCACCTTCATCTTCAGGATTCAAGGATCTTTATTGTCATTCCAACACGTTAATATGAGGTGAGATGACATTGGTTACCATGGACCCGTTGCAGGCCAGTTATGGAGAAACGTCTAAGAACACAAACTCACAGTATAAGAGATAAAGATTAGATACTATAATAAGTGTAAGAAGATGCAATGAAATGGTAAAGTCCTTCACCAGTATGTTCCAGTGTAGCATAGTGTATGGTGTGTGTGGCGGTGTCCAGGATCAGGATCCACTTCAACTTCCTGTGGCTCTGTGAGCTGCGTGTGAGCGGCGTATTGTTTAAACACCGAGGAGACACTCATCATGTGCGGCGAGCGGCCATCATCTGCAGCCCCGGCACTCCGTCTCCTCCCCGCCTCGGCCGTGTGACGTGCTCGGCTCCGCGCTCGCCCTTCCAGGCTCATCCATTACCGCCGCGCAGACGTGTAATCAGTCTTTACTGCCGGAGCAAATGTCTCCCCTCGGACGGATCTCCGTCTGCCCGCCTGCTATTAAAATTAAATTGGATTTCATTTCTAAGCTCCTATTAATTCAGACAAGTCTTGTCTGTTGATGGAGGGTCCAGTCCGGCAGCTCCTCTCCTCCTCCTCCTCCTCCTCCTCCTCCTATCCTCCTCCTCCTCTCGACTCTCCGGCCGGCGGCGTGGTCACACGGCCCCGTCGCCGTGGTAATAACCGTAATTACTCAGTGAACATTTCCCGAGTTTTTTTCAAATAAAGGATGTCGAAGTCTCCTCCGCTCTGTTATTTAATGATAATGAGTCGGAGGAAAGGGGAACGTGATTTTTTTTATGTTTGCAGGAAACGGCGTTTCATTTCACATTTTCCCATAATCCTCGTGTGAGCCGCTCGCTGCCTGGCGGCAAGGACGAGCTCTGGGATCGGCCTCAGATCGTCCCGGCACTGTAACGAGCTGCACCAGGAGAAAAGAGCCCAGATACGAGTCCATCTGCTGCTCAAGCACCAAACACAACTTCATGGATCCTCCCTCAGAGAGTCAGACGTCAGTCAGAGGGAATGGCCCCGCCTCCGAGGGGCGGGGCCTCCCCTCAGGTCACCTGTAGGTGGAGGTGATACAACTGATCATGTGTAAATGAGGGGAACGTTAAAGACAGATTTCCCTTCAGTCTGTGACATTATCACGGCCTCATTTTGTTCGTATACAGTCACATTTCTCAGGTTTTCACACTATTTAGCATTAACACCAATTTATCGGTTTAATTGACAATTGTTTCTCAAGTCAGTTTATCAACTTCAAGGAGTTCAAAGTGGGAAAAAACAGTCCAATTACTTACAGTTTGCAGTGATGCAGGACACATAGAAACACAACAGGATATGGAGAAATAACTTTTAGGGATGAGGCAGATGAAAGGGAAGAATCATGAAAGTGTTTCTTTGTGAAAATGTACAAACACACCTTCATGCGGTGCAGTTTATTGTCTTCATTGCCCACTTGTTATTCCTGGTCGTTGTTCCTCAAGTGTTTGCTTGAATTCTGTCCTGGAATCAATGGGGCCACAGGATCGATTTGCTGTTGCTGTCTCCGTTCCAGCGCTGGAGAAGGTTGGCCGGGACTCGACCTACGAGCAGGAGGGGAAGGTGCAGTTTGTGATGGACGCCGTGTACGCCATGGCCCACGCCCTGCACCACATGCACCGGGAGCTCTGCGCCGGGTACCCGGGCCTCTGCCCCCGCATGGCCAACATCGACGGCAAGGAGCTGCTGGCCCACATCCGAGCTGTCAGCTTCAACGGTAAGACCTGCAGACCTGCCTCCTCCTCCTCAGCCTCCTCCTCAGCCTCCTCCTCAGCCTCCTTCAGCATCCATGTGGAGATGTGAGTGTGAGGAGAGGAGGAGAGCGCACCACCTTTACTGTTGTAATGTAGCATGAGTGTCAGGTCTGTGTTTGCTCTGAGATTATTAGGTGGGATGGACAGGGCTGTTGGACTTCTTTCACAGGTTTTTAATAGGTAGTTAAGTCATATCTAAGCATGGAGTTGTAAAAATGTCCTTACAGTAAGTGTGAGGTGGCAAAACCAGGAACAGGAATTTCACAGGTGTGAATCTAAAGCACTTTATGCTACATTCTAACATATGAGAAGTGATATATAAATTAACTCAGATCGATTGAGATTGAGAGCGAGATACAAGAATGTCCAGATTTTCTCGACTGCCTGTGTTTGTTGCCTTGTGAGCTGCCATTGGCTGGATGGATGGATGGATGGATGGATGGATGGATGGATGGATGGATGGATGGATGGATGGATGGATGGATGGATGGATGGATGGATGGATGGATGGATGGATGGATGGATGGATGGATGGATGGATTTATCAGTTAGATTGCTTAGATATTCTTTGATCCCCAGGAAAGGGATAATAGAAACATTTTTTTTAAAAAGGTGAATAAGCGTCCTCAGCTGAAGGACTTTGTCACTGATCGAAACCATGAAACTACCAAAATTCTACCAGAATGTTTCTCTCGGAAGTGTCAGCATCAGTTAAGCAGTCAGATGCAGAGAGACAAACAGAGGAGGAGCGTGTGGATCCAGAGGAGAGAGGAGACGATCGCACTCGTTTCATCCTTCATCGCCGTCTCAGTTTCTGCCGGCGCAGCTGTTTGATGTGGACTCATCACTCCCTCATTAACACGTTTCTTTCCGTCCCTCATTCCTCCCCTCCTCCGTCCTATTCATCTTCCTCCTCCTCCTCCTCCTCCTCCTCCTCCTCGGCGTGGTCCGAGCTCCTCTCCAACCCGACCCCGTGGCTCTGAAGGCCTTCGTCAGCAGTCCCTCCGCCCGTTATTAAACGCCAGACGTCGGCTCGTATTTCCTCCTGGTCCCACATTCATCACCCGCCGCTCAGTGGGACGATTCGTCTGCTTTCACACAACTTTAATCATGACAAAACTTCTCTCACACACACACACACACACACACACACACACACATGGAGGAATGTCTCCCTCCTCACATTTGCTGAGGCATCAGCCGCTCTGATCGTCTCTCACTTTAAAGGATAAATCTTATTATTAGGAAACAGAACGCTTCTTAGGATCTGAGTCTGGATATTCCTAAACCAGTACCTGGGACCTGAACTGGGACATTATCAACTCATGACATCATGTTGTGGAAGAAACGTGCACGCTCCCCGATAGGAATTACACTCCGGCCTCTAAGATTCCACACAAAAAGCATCGTTTGACTTTGCTTTTGTCCCATTGTGCGCTCAAACACGTGGTTCTGAATGAAGGCCATGCAGAGGTTCCACAAAGGCTTTGATGAAGCTCATTCTCTCTCTCTCTCTCTCTCTCTCTCTCTCTCTCTCTCTCTCTCTCTCTCTCTCTCTCTCTCTCTCTCTCTCTCTCTCTCTCTCTCTCTCTCTCTCTCCGGCCCCCGGAACGCAGGCATTTATCACCAAGGCTGACTCTCTTTTCAAGACAGGAATTTCTTCTCTCAGTTAAAATGAAAGAGAAAAGCACGCGTCCCGGAAACGCGCCTTAGCTTCCGCCTTAGTTCCGAGCACGGAAACGTGACTTTTCTCGTTCTTTTTCCAAGGTGAGCGTGTTAATCCACCCTCATGCAGCCCCCCACCCCCACCATCCTCCTTCACAAATTAATAAAAAGCAAGCCGGTTAATCGCATGCACCACATCACCATGACTCACTAAGAGAAATGTGAAAATTGGAGGAAAATAATCCCCAATCAAACGAGCCCAACGCAGCATGCGGCCGCTGCGAACCAGCAGCCTGTTGGGAGGGAAACTGGAACAAATTATTTCCCTCTTTCATCTCAGTTTGCTACTTAAAAACATGAAAATAAAACAATGTTTTTTTGTCTCCGTGTCTCCACGTAATTATCATCCGGAACAGATTTGGTCAAAGGTTAAAGGTTCATTGAGCCCCAAGAGAAGGAAAAGCAAACCGTGCCCTCAGATTACTCATCCGTGCCCCCGGATCTTAAAACTGTACACATGTGTATAAATAACCATAAGTTATGATAATATTAGCGATTACCATAATAACACTTCCAGCAGTGCTTACACACTCACTGATTTTAGTTTTTTATCCGTTGAACCTGTCAGGGAGTTCACAGATATGGGCGTGAGGCTACGAAAGAAATTTGTCCGATCACAGGGTTTGGTTTCTCCTCTCCCGTCCGACCCCTGTTAGCGTTTCATCTGGAAATCACAAAGACGAAACCTTTCCCATCCCGAGGCGCAAACGAAGTCACAAAGTGAAGCCGTCTCTCACAAACTGTGACGCAGAAGCAGGATCTACTTTATCTACGTCTGCTTCCAGATGCAAACCTGCTCCGCTTGTGCTGTTCCAGCTGTGTAGTGTCAGGAACTCTCCTCTTCTCCTCCTGGCCTCCATCATGTCTGCATCTGCAGCAGTCGGGGCTTTTTAGCTTCAGCTTTTTAGCTTTTGGGCATTAATCCTCAGCGTTTATCCAGTCCGTGAAGGAGTGCGCACCCACAACCGTAAGAGAGCAATTTCGGTGTGGCGTGTGGCTCAAGGCCGCCTCAGTCGTATCTGCTCGTATCACATCTGCAACCTGGCTCTCTCACCTCTCGGTCATGTTATCATTTCACACTCTGCTGCTCGCTCGCTTCAAAGCGGCTTCTCCAGCAACTGTTTTCTGTCTGTAATTATGGACCAAGGGATAAAAATATAAAATAAAGTTTAAAAAAATCCCTCCCTCCCTGTCTGGTATCTTCATCCCGCACTCCTGCAGCCTCCTCCTGTGCGTTATAAGACTTCAGACGGGAGATCTTCCCCTATATCCCCATATTCTCCCCCTCTCCTCTCCTCCTCCCCCCTCCCTCCCTCCAGCCTCCACCTGCAGGGATCCCATTTGAATAATTTCTCTATCTACCAGCTCAGCACAGACAGAGAGATGCAAGGCAAAAATAAAATAGAGAGATGAGGAGATTGAGCAGATTTTGTGGCTGCGGCGCTCTCAGGGATTCATCTCTCTGTACCTGATGGATGTGAGGAGCTGCTGGCTGTTATTTCTTCACGAGGAGGAGGAGGAGGAGGAGGAGGAGGAGGAGGGGGAGGAGAGAGACATTAAACATTGAATCAGCGGTGAATTTTAGCCGCGGGGCTGAAACAGTAAATCTGCGCTCAGTTAAAGCCGGTTCAGAGCGGCACGCCGCAGTTTTTAAACATTAAACAGTTTGTTGCCTCATTCAGCGAATTAAGCAAACAAGAGCAGAAACAGGAAACGTGTCACAGGGAGGAAGATTAGTCAGTCGTCTCCCAGATTAAAGCCCGGAGGAGAATCCGCAACGTGGAGGGAAAAATGTGCGTTTGGCCTGATGCTTCTATCTCTTTGAGGACCAGTCACAGCTTCGTGGCTCGGGACACTTAGTGAGAACTTTCTGGACTCTTCTCCAAAATCACGACCGACTCGAGTCGAAGTTGTGTAATCCTTCGTTTTCCATCACATCACCGCTTTAAAAATAGACGGCGGAAAAAAAGCTGTGAATTACCACAGGAGCCGCAGAAAATTAAAGGCATGAAAGGAGAGAAAGTTTCCTCGACCAACGCAACATTCAGTCTGAATCATTTCGACTTCAAACTGGACAAATTGACTCGTGTTGCCGTTGACAACCAAAACTTCACCACAACAGTGACGATACGCGTTTCCACCCCCTTGTTTTCTCATGATTTGGTTTCATATGAAAGGGTTTTTTGCACATTTCTGCACAACTGAACATGATGTTTTCCGTCACATGACCAGTTCACTTCTAATGAGATGGTGCCATATGGAGCCATACTCAATTTCTGATAAATCCAATTAAAATGTTGACAAAGACCAAGATGCCCGTTTTTCTTCAAAGTGGAGACTTGTTGGATGAGATTTTACCAGAATTTGAGGTAACAGGAAGCAGCAATGGTCCTTCATCGAAATTTTTGAATTTTTTTAGAATTTTTTAGACATTTCTTAGACATTTTAGAGTGGAAGCGCAGCTGAAATTGCTCTGATGTTGGACAGGAAAGTGTTGGATGATGTCAAACCAGAGTCTCAGGCCAAAATGCCTCAGCGTCCCGAGAATTGAATCATATTAAGGGAGGAACTGCCCGATGAAGATGAGGAAGATGATGAAGATGATAAAGATGATGAAGATGATGTGCGCTGAAGGGTTCTGCAGCGGCACACGTGCATCATCACCGCTGAGCTCTGGCCCAGCGTGTGGCTCATGTGTGGTTTGTGCCTGATTGAGCTTATTAAGGCCTCTTCACATCACACGCACACACACACACACACACACACACACACACACACACTGGTGTCACGCTGTGTTTGGGGCTTTCCTGTGTGAATCTGTGAACAGCACGCTCTGCTGCGCCCTCACATACATCAAACGTTGACATAAATCAAACCCGAGCTGCTTCCCTGGCTTCTTTATGCTTGGCTTGCCTGAACACGGGGCGGCGGGGTTACCCATAATTCCTTGTATGAAATGCAGCGAATCCAGGACGGAGCGCAGCTACGTGGCGGGCAGCGGCCGCGGGGCTAATCGCCAACTCACCCGTGTGCTCCCCGCTCCCCGCGTGCTTATTTTTAGTGGAGCCTAATCGAGACGCTTGTGCTAATGTTAGCATCCGATGATGAGCGGAATCCATCTCCGGGTCCTGTTGGATCCCAATGAGCAGAGAGTGTAGAGGAGGGGGAGGAGGAGGAGGAGGAGGAGGAGGGGGAGGAGGAGGAGGAGGAAGGGGGAGATGTCAGGGAGATCCCCCTCCTGATTCATTTGGACAGCAGATGCTAACTAAAAGGCGATAAAAGCTTGTTGTTGCCATTTTTAAAAGGGGGCTGCGGCACGGCTGACCCTGTGCAGCTGCAGGGAGAGAAACCCTTTACAGTGAGATCAGCAGTGGGGGGAGGGAGGGAGGGGGGAGGAGGGGGAGGAGCAGCAGCTACGGTTAGTGATGAATATGTGAGGCGCTCTCCTCCCGCTGTGACTTCACTTCAGATATGCAGCTTTGCATAAAGTGCTGAACAGAGCAGGAGCAGAGGAGGGGCTTCAGCCGTTTGTCACGAGAGGAGCAGGACTGGAAAGTTCAGCGTCTCGGGGGAGACGGAGTGTCATCTCAGAGGGTGAGATGTTCAAGGGGGGGGGGGGGTCTCGTGTCAAACCGCAGGGTCCACCAGCAGCTCACCAGAGAACGTTTGACAGGCCGCATGCTGCTGCAGCTGCAGAGTAAAGCCGCTCCAAGGTGGAGAGATCGGAAGGATGAGGAGAACCTGTCTCATCAGGTCTCACCTCTCAGAGCTGGTCCTCCAGCTCCAGCCCGCTCCTCAGCTCACATGGACGAGCAGCTCGAGCGAAATCACATCTGTAGGAGACCGCATTTCCCTCCCGGGCGAGAGCGAAACGCATCTAAAGACGTCGGGCCGAGAAGATTCAGGACATGGAAAGTAAACAAAGGGCAGTGAACGCAGCACCAGCTGATGCATCCGACAACGTGAATCACCAAACGACGTTCCCCCTGCAGGCCTTCACATGCAGGCCCAGTGTTTAGCTTGTTTTTGTGTTCACGTTAAGAAGATGTGACTCACATGCAGCTACATGCTGTGTTTATGGAAGTTAATCTAGATGTTACACCTGTCAGCGTATGCATATCACTGTGTAGAGACGACAAACATATGATCAAATGCCAGAGACTGAGATGGTTTTGAAAAACACTGGATATGTTTATGACTAAGAAGCACATACGAAAGTGTCCAGGGTCAGATTTGTACTGTGCAGATATCGTGTCACATATTGGACAAAGCAGTCAGATTAGCAGCCTCGTTTCCTGTTCCACACGATCTTCCTCGTCTTGCTCTGAAGACCGAAATAACTAGAGAGTATCAGGTCTGTTCGGTGGCCTAAAAACAAAACTTTCTGACGTTACTGGAAGTTTTGGTGTGTGTGAAGGAGTTGACAGCACCCTGAATAAAAGACGACCACAGTTGTTAGATTTCCAGGTTGTTTTCGTCTCTGGAGAACAGAGGAAATGGCTAAATTGTGTCTTACAGTAAGCTTCTCTCTCTCTCTCTCTCTCTCTCTCTCTCTCTCTCTCTCTCTCTCTCTCTCTCTCTCGTCCTCTTTTCTGTCAAACAGCAAAACTGCTAAACAGCTGAAATCTGGTGCAGAGAACAGGAAAATGTCCTGTTGTAGCTCTGTCGTTAGTGTAAGTGTGATTAAAATAATGTAAAGTGTGTGCCATAAAATCAACTTATTCTTCAGTATGATTCCATCAGCTGCTTTCCATGGAAGATAAAACTGTAAAACCTCTCTTAGTTATCTGCTCTTTCTTTGCCTCTGTCGCTTTTAGTGAAAAGCTGAAATGTGAATTTGAGGCAGTTTGTTTATAATGAACCATCTGCACTCCTCTGCACAAGGAGGATTAAACTTTTCTTTATATCCATTCAGCATGAATTCTGAAAAGACGCACTTGATCAAGGTTGAAACCAAGGGTAGTCAAAGAATCTGAGCAAGAGGTTTTCCAGGTTCAGTCCTGAACACTGGCAGGAAGACCAACCCGGAGCCAAACCAGGTTGTTTGGTTCCAGATATTAACATTTATACTCGATCTAAGTTGATCTGGGTTAGTTTTAGGCCTAGTCTCATCACTGTGGACACGGTCTGTCTCCTTCAACCTCTCGTGGTGTCTTTGCCTCAGGTCTGAGCATCTCCTCCTGGACCCGGAGCTTCTTGTTCTTCATTAAATGACACTTTACTGTTTCTTATTCTGCAGAGCAGATTGTTTGTCCGCAGCTCATCTTGTTCACCGTAATGACAAAGCTGCAGCTTGCCACACTCGAGAGCTGTCGTGATTATCACGTATTGTGGAGGAGATGTTAATTCTGTCTCACCGCAGATTGTCTTAGGGGAAGTCAGCTGAAGTGTGTGTGTGTGTGTGTGTGTGTGTGTGTGTGTGTTGGGGGGGGGGCAAAGCGTTGACAGTTGTGGGGGGGCGGGGCTCTGCGCCCTGCGGCCAGATTTGCTGTTTCGTTGCTGCGCTGATGTGATTTGCGATGCTTTTATTCATGTCAAAGACGGAAATCGAGGCAGAGCAGAATCAGCCCAGTGCCCACTCACTTCATTATAGATGTTTCCTCTTCGTTCTCGTTGTTGTTGTTGTTGTTCCTCTTCTTCTTCTTCTGCTCTTTAACTCCAATCTGCTGCTCTTGCTCTCGGCTGCAGCAGCTCCGAACTAATCCGCCTCAACTTCGAGACTTCGTCAACCCCCCCCCCCCCCACCTCGATGTTACATTTGCCCTGCAGCACAAAGTATAGCACCACTGTATGTGCTGCAGCATAGAGCGAGATGGAGAGAGAGAGAGAGAGAGAGAGAGAGAGAGAGAGAGAGAGAGGGAGGGAGAGAAAACAAAACAACATGGCTGGGAGGATTAACTGAACAGCCGAGTGTTCAAACATCGCTCCCAAACATGGTTTAATCCAACGATTTGATCCCTCATTGTGTCGCAGGCCTGAATGAAGCAGCAGATTATACGTCGAGATCGTCTCAAAACGCCCCCCAATGTGGTTTCCCGTCAGTGTTTCTTGGATGCATTTAGGAATATTAGGACAGTTTCCCCACAAAGAAGCCAACAGCCGTATTCATCTGCGGTTCAAAACACTGAGAGCAGCTCATTCACGTCTCTGATCTACCTTAAGTCAGGTGAAATCCTCTCAGCAGCTCTCACTGAAGAATCTCACTTTTTATGAATGAAAGGATGATGGAAACCAGAACTTTTATAGCGAGATTAAAACACTTTTTTTTGCTATTAAGGTGTCTCACTCAAATATGGTGACAGGGTGTTTGTGTGGTTGTTTTGACGGTGAGGTGGCAGAGAAACTGAGGAGATGAGTCAGACTGAGAGAATGAGAAACGAGAGGAAATGAGAGAGGGCTGAGACGGACCTCGATGTTGTTACTCGTTCCACGTGTTACACAGCTTCCCTCTCCCTCCGTCTCCTCGCAGGAAGCGCGGGCACCCCGGTCACCTTCAACGAGAACGGAGACGCGCCCGGACGCTACGACATCTTCCAGTATCAGATCAACAACAGGTCGATGGCCGAGTACAAGGTCATCGGGCAGTGGACCAATCAGCTGCATCTAAACGTAAGGACCCACAGTGTCTCACGTCTCATGACAGGGAAGTCGATATCAAAGTGAGACTGATGAGTTTGCAGATGCTCAGACTCTTCATGAGTTACGAGTGAATGGTTTGTGCATGTGTGTAACATTGTGTCCATTGAGTCCTGAGATGGACTTAGATGCAGACCCTCATGATCCTGATCAGTGGCACTCGGTGTGTTGCAATAAAGCATGCAATAAAGTAATATTTCTGAAATTTTACTTTAAGTACAATCTCTCCTTCTAAGTGTTTCCATTGAAGGTGCTGTGCATGCAAACCAGGATTCTTGTTAAGTCTGTTCTCGTGACAAACTGAACTTTTCATCCTCTGCAGGAAGATGGATGTCCATAACACTTTTCATTTCTAGATAGTTTACCTAGATTAATGCATCTAGGTAAAGGCATCATCGGATTTCCAAAACACTCTATACCACGCCCTCTTGTTTGAAGCATCTTGGTCATGTGACATCCTATGTCATGTTTGCTGATGTGTAGATGTAAATGATGAAAATGCACTTAATGACTGAAAGCTAAAACCATCCAGACACACCTGAGAGAGAGAGAGATGTGTTCAGGTGACGTCCATAAATTAGGACAACCTGTTACTAATGCATCACTGTTAGTCCATTTCCATAGTCCATTTTTCATATTTGTTATCTCCAAGCGCAGACTCAGTTTGACTGAAAGTCCTCCAAAGTGAACGCTGTATTTGCCAAAAGAGTTGAAATCAGATCAAAGTGTGAACCACGACAAAGGTTTTAACTTATGGATGACATGTGGTCGTCCATGGATCGTAAGGTCGCCGGTTCGAGCCCAGTTCAGTGTAGTGTACGTGTTGAAGTGTCCTTCAGCTAGATAGTGAACCCCAGACTGATCTTAAGCTGTGTCATCATGTAGAAATGTGTGTGAATGGTTAAAACAGCCTCTGACACCAGTGTATGAACTGCTAGAAAGGCACAACATAGCAACCAGTCCACTGGCATTTACAACAGTCCAAAGACGTGCTGGTCCTCCTCCCCTCCGCAGATCGAGGCCCTGCAGTGGTCGACGGGCGACCCCTCGCTGCCGGCCTCGGTGTGCAGCCTGCCGTGTCGCACCGGCGAGAGGAAGAAGGTGGTGAAGGGCGTGCCGTGCTGCTGGCACTGCGAGCGCTGCGAGGGCTACCACTTCCAGGCCAGCGAGTTCACCTGCGAGCTGTGCCCCTACGAGAAGCGGCCCGACCAGAACCGCACGGGCTGCCAGAGCATCCCCATCATCAAGCTGGAGTGGCACTCGCCCTGGGCGCTGCTGCCCGTCTTCATCTCCGTGCTGGGCATCGTGGCCACCACCTTCGTCATCGCCACCTTCGTGCGCTTCAACGACACGCCCATCGTCCGCGCCTCGGGCCGCGAGATGAGCTACGTGCTGCTCACGGGCATCTTCCTGTGCTACGTCATCACCTTCCCCATGATCGCCGCGCCCGACGTGGCCGTCTGCTCCTTCCGCCGCATCTTCCTGGGGCTGGGCATGTGCTTCAGCTACGCCGCGCTGCTCACCAAGACCAACCGCATCCACCGCATCTTCGAGCAGGGCAAGAAGGCGGTGACGGCGCCGCGCTTCATCTCGCCGGCCTCGCAGCTCGTCATCACCTTCTCGCTCATCTCCGTGCAGCTGCTGGGCGTGCTGGTGTGGTTCGCCGCCGACCCGCCCCACACCTTCGTGGACTACGGCGAGCAGCGCACGCAGGATCCCGGCAACGCCCGCGGCGTGCTCAAGTGCGACATCTCCGACCTGTCGCTCATCTGCTCGCTGGGATACAGCATCCTCCTCATGGTCACATGCACTGTTTACGCCATCAAGACGCGCGGCGTGCCAGAGACCTTCAACGAGGCCAAGCCCATTGGATTTACTATGTACACCACCTGCATCATCTGGCTCGCCTTCATCCCCATCTTCTTTGGCACGGCGCAGTCGGCCGAGCGGGTGAGTCTTCCTCCTCTTCCTCCTCTGATGCATATATATTTGCTGACACGTTCTAAGTAGCGTCGCGCCACCTGCTCGAGTTTACCAGACGGAAACACACACAGTCTGACGTGTTTGGTTATGTCACGCGCAAAGTCGTGCGAAAGATGAAAGCGTTAAGTGGAAAACACAAGCGAATGAGTCTGAGTCTCGGTTCGGGCGACAGACCGTCTTCGCGCTCCTCCTGACTGACTTGATTGACGATTGATTGGTTTCTGATCACCACAGGCACGGCCCAGTCTGTTCTGCCGCCTCTCGACACAAAACTAATTAGAGCAGAAATAAATTTAGCACATTCAGACAACAGTTTTTGGGTTGGGTTTGCTGTGAGCGAACTGCCAGATGGAGGGTTTTGCTCATTATCGTGTCTGTGGGGAGATCTGGAGGACAGGTGCAGTGATTCACTCAGATTTCCTCTAAATATAGTTTATCAGTGTTTTTCTGCTGCTACTGTTCAGTTACTAAGGATTTAAAGGGCTGTTTCAGATTTAAACCAGGAACACTCTGCACTCTGACTGATAATCACACTAATTACAGCCGCCAAGTGTGCGTTTTTTGTGTGTGTGTGTGTGTGTGTGCGCCTGTGTGTTTGTTTGGTAGCAGGAACGTTGTAGATCTACGACTGATTCACACACAACACAGGAAAGAAAAGAAAGGACAATAGCAGATCTGAGTCACAGTGGTGGTCCAGAAGTTACGTTTTTGGTCCTGTTGCTTCATTTTGGTGCTGGTGGCCAGACACTGATGTGCATTTCTATCTATCACAGTTTGTTTCTCAAAATAAAACTAGTTCTTAGTAGTAGTACTGTAAAGTACTTGCAGGTGTTTCCTTTGAAGGGTGTTTTGCACGTGTGCCAATTCTTGTAAAGTCGTCCTTTGACGTTCCACCATTTTCATACAATCCCATTCTGCAAGATGGACGTCTGAAACATTGTTAGATATTTTGATTTAATGTAGGAAAAGTTCAGTCTCACTCCATCCTGTGCAATCTGGTTGAAGCCACTGGCAAAAAAGATGCAAATCTCCACACATTCAGCATAAAAATGTTTTTGTGACATTTGAGAGGTTTTTTTTCAGTATTTAGATTTTGAGCATTTCTCGGGTTAACGGTAACACTGAAATCATCTTGAAAGCACTCAAGGTTGAGATGTTCGGGTCGCCACTGTAATTCCCTGTTAGTTCACCTCCAAACAGCTTCAGTTTAGAAATAAAATCACATTTTCAGGACTGAAACTACGTACAAGCAAACGCTGCACTGTAAATCTCTGCCTGAAAGAATCTGGAGAGTTGTTAACAAATCAAAGTTTGAACTTCTCTCGAACTTACAAAAGTCCAAAGCTGATTTTTAACCTTCAATTTGCTGTAAAGTTAAGATAAAACAATAAAGTAGGGTCTCTCCTGCGGCTCCAGGTTGAGGAACAGTGAATGTATGTGTTCGTTGAGATTAGACCTTTGATCCAGATTCATTCTTCCTGAACGCTCTCTTTTCATGATCTCTTATAAACACACTTCTAAATGCTCCTTTGCCCTTTCGACTCTCTTGTGCAGGTTTGATAGGCAGCTGAGGCAATATCAGCACAGAGGGACAATTATCACCTCTCCACAGGAGCTTTTAAGACTCCTGTGGAGCTCAGGCACGAGACCCTTTCATGTGTTTCCATCTAATAAACCCAGAATACAACAAATATTTGACCACAGATCATACAAACTGTTCGGACAGTGTGTGAAGACACAATGGATGCAAGTAGTCTCACGTAATATGCAAAATGATTACATGACTCTAAACCCAGTCTAAGGGCATTCACAAGCTGCAGCTTATGACGCCTGAACTTGTCAGGAATGTTGTGAAAGTTGAGAATCAGAAGGACACAAAAGAAGAAGTGAAAACCAGACAAAAACAAGCAACTTTGAGCCGAATCTTCAGGAATGCATGTTTAGAGGCCGATGTGCTCGGGTTTATTCTGAGATAACAAGGGCTAGAAAGTATAAGTGTCCTAGAAGTGGAAGTTTTACCTCCGGTTGTTATTGCTCTCCCTCCAAACGCACACACAAAAAATGCTGATGCAGCAGATTTAGAGTCTGTGTTCAGATGGAGATTACATCTCCGTCCCTAGACAGGCCGAGGCATCACATCAAGCTGCCGGCAGCTTCCGCCCCCAGAGACACAATCCACTTCCTCCGCAGCAAACCTCAAGGTTCGCACCGAAAAAGTGGCGCCGGAAGAGAAGATGAAGAAGGAGAACGAACAACTTCCCGCTTCATTAAACGGAGGAAAAACAAAACGCATTGTATATTTTTACCGTCACAAAGGTAGAATGGGTGTTTGTTTTAGCGCCTCGGAGCCTCGGCTCTGTTAATTGCGCAGGGAGAGACAAACACCTCGGGCCTCCTTATTCATTATTCATCGAGCACTGCGGTCGGACTCTCCATCAACCTGCAGGTCTCGTACGAGCAGACCCAGACACATTATCAGTCTGTCACAGGGGCAAATGTTGCGGCTTGTTTATATTAATTTAAAGCAATCGCACTTGTTCAGACACATCGAGGCAGCACTTCCCTGCAGGGAGAGAGACTCCGGGTCTGCAACACAAATGTTTTCCACTTGAAATATTTTATGATGGAAAAATCACAAAACGATGATGATGATGATGGTCTAAGGATTTACACCGTATTAGGTTAATTTTAACTTATTAGCAAGAATTCAGTAGCTTGGATGAAGCTGATCCATTTGCTCGGCTGCCTGTGATTCCAATGATGCTTCGTCTACATGTCTGTGAGGAAGAGACTCTGATTTTCTGTCTTTTTCCAATAACCTGTGAGTGACAGTCAGCTGTGTGTGAGCCCGTCCCCATTGGAAGGCATCTTTAAAATGTGCCCTTCGTTTGCTGGATTTAGGAGGACACACCTCACCTTTCCTCAATGGATAAAGAGTAAAAATATATTCAGGATAGCGAGACAAGTGTACAAGAGATATCAATTTTAAATGTAAGGACTTGATTTTAAGTCTCGTTTGACCCCAACGTCTCTGTATATGTGACAGAAATGATCAATAACATGAGTATTCATAATATATTATGTTATGCAATATATTGCGCTGTGATATGACAAGTATATCATTGTAAATGATCCTTTTGCAGCCAATGTGATGCAACCAGGAGATCCTCTAAAGGCTGGACCTTCATAGACTCTGAACAATGCATCCTCCAAAGGATGCAGAACCTGAACCTGAGACGTAGAGAAATGCCTCTGTTTCTCCATCATGACTGTGTAGGAATATGTATTGTAGATGGTTCCTCTTTGGTAACCTGAACCCTGACACCTGGGGTCATCATAGCTTCTGTAACCGCACCATGGTCTGGCCTGGTCTGGTCTGTCGAGGAGGTGCAGATTGTCCATTACCACGTCTATCTCCTCCATTGTTTGGTCCAGACTGAGGAGGTTCTAGAAGTAAAGCAATAAAGCACCCAAGAAAAGTCAAGTAATGCTGGAGCTATGATATGAGAACAGTAAGGATGTAAGCATTATGAAAGCATGGAATAGAATGAGTCCATTCACCACTTTGCAGTATTTTCAGGTTTAGAGGGGCAGGGTTTCCATCATTCTAAGGTGATAGCTACGTATGTAGAGCAGAGAATCAGATGAGACCTTGGTTTCCCCACCTGTCAGTCAGGACTGAAGAAGCCTACAGTTACTAAGTTTCTGAACCCTTTTGTTAAAGGTGAAAATCAACATCTTGAGTCTTCAAGTCCAGCTGGATTATTATAGTGACTTGAGCCTCTCTTTTTTAGCGAAATGTCAACAGACAGGTTATATATTTCAATCAGGGCTGTAAATATGCCACAGGTCAGAGGTGAGCTTGTTCATCGGGGTAAGTTTGGCCTTTTCTTTCACTTCAGCCTCAGTTAATATGACCTGCAAACATAACACATGAACCGAAAAAGTAACAAAAAAAGAAAAGAAAATCTGCTCAAATCAACGTTTAACATCACCTGGTACTGAGCTGTACAGTAGCACTGCAGCCCAGCCAAGCTCCGGACCTTGGAGAGTCTCTCAGCCACGTTTATCCCACTGTTTTATTTCCTTCAGAAAACAGGAAAGTTTTGTGGATCATGTTCGGAGAACAATCATTTCCTGAAGTTTCATCATCGCTGTCGTCATCGTGCAGCTTGCAGCAGAAAACAGGATTTTCTCAACAATGACTTTACGCTTATCTGTGCTCTTTTTTTTTTGTTTTTTTCTTTTGCACGACTGCTTCCCTGATCTAAAAAAAAGATGAAAGTCTGGGGATCAGTGTCGGTTCTGACGCTGCAACGCTGAGCGGCTTGGACGTGACCCGCGGTCCGAGGTCGATTATGGAAAATGACGTGGGAAATGCAGATGTGCTGCTCAGAGGCTCCGAGGGGCTTTTGGTGCCCTTTCAACACACGAGCTCTGCAGCGAACCAGCCAGTGATGCACAACGACTACGTACGCTCACTCTTACACAAGATCTTAGACGCACATTGATCTTATGTAAGGTCTGAGGTACTCGCACTTTGAGCACATTGAGCACTCTGAATATGCAGATCTGATGCACAAGACGAGATAAGATAAGATAACTTCTTTAGTCATTTCCAAATAAACAGTTAAAAGAAACAGTAACATACATGATAAAATACTGAAAATGAGTAATTACATATTAAAATATGATCAAATGTACTTGACTTAATATATCAGAATGAGGCACTTTATTAAAATGATTAAGAAAGAAAGTGCTGGGTACATGTGAGAGCATTAGATATTAATATTTAGTGCTGGGGTTACATTATTTATTAGTTGTTTCCTGGACAGTTTTTACTCAAAGTTCAGTCGATAGACGATAGTTGATTTAAGCTTTTTTTTTAATATCGAGAATGATTTATCTGAAATTAAGTGAAAACGATGTGCTCCCAAAACCTTAAATGTGAATATTTCCAAGATTCTTTAGTTTCTAGAACAGAAAACGCCTTTATTTGTCTGTGACAGAGTGAATGAATGTTGTTCAGGTGAGAACTGAAAAAAGCATTAAATGACTGAAATAGACACGAGCTATTCTCACCATTTGTGCCTCATTTCATAAACCAGTCGAGTAACTGAGAGATTAATTGACAGATAAATCGACTTCGAGTACTTTTTGCTCCAGAGTCTTTTTTTTTAACAAATCGCAAACGTCCTGACAGTTTTTTTTAGACATTTTCCCGAAGTTCTCGGATTCAGAAGTTCCCGTTAAAAGCGTCACGAGGAGCAGGAAGACGGTGTCGGGTGGTGTTGGGAGGCGGCAGTGAAAGCTGAACTGCTTACAGAGATGCAACGACACTCACGAGCTCCCCAAAAACTGCCTCTGAAACCTCTGCTGTGCCTCTGCTGTCGTTTCCTCTTACGGAAACCCTCCGAACGTGTCCTTCAGAGGCTCCAGGGCCACTGAGTGTGCAGCCTCTCTCTCTCTCTCTCTCTCTCTCTCTCTCTCTCTCTCTCTCTCTCTCTCTCTCTCTCTCTCTCTCTCTCTCTCTCTCTCTCCTGAGACGAGTTTTACTTACTCCTCCTCTCGCTGCCTCTCTCCTAAATCGAGTTTTCTTGTGTTCTTATTGTCTCTCCGTTCTCCTGAGACCCAGCGGAGGAGTGGTGTTTTTCTGTGCTTTTCGTTACCTGTTCGGGATGTCCACACTGTTGTCAGAGCCTCCTCTTCCTCACCACCTTCCTCACCTATCCTATCCCTCACCTATCCCTCTGTCTTTGGAGTGGTGGCATCAGTAACCAGACAGTTTGGAGTTTGTTTCAACTTTTTAATGGCCTCTCTCAAAGGTTTTGCATACCCTAATGTTCAATCTTCTTCTCTTCTTCTGTCCATTGAATCAACACTTTTACGACTTTAATCTTCCTCTTCAAACCTGTAACTGTGATGTTTATACTGTGCATCGTGTTGAGGGATTCGTCACAGATTCATTTGGAGTTTGTGTCCAAACCATGAAGTTTCTTCGAGGTGGGATCAGTCAGGTCCACATGAGTTCATCTCTCATCATCCTCTGGTTTATCTTAGTAAAATGTTGGGCTCCAAAAGAACAAACGCACAACAAAAAAAAAACATGCACAGATCATGTTTGTTTGCAAATAAACTGCTGTACAAACAGACAGGCTTGCTGATTTGTCGGTTGCCAGCACCAAATGTTCAGAATTAGCCTAAATACACTGCTAAACCATTAAGCCCAGCGCTGGAAGGGGACTGGTACACAGCGGCACACGCCCCAGCTATTTTATACCGAAGGCTCGGGCGTGACACGTATGATGGTGAACATGCCAGTCAGAGCATGCGAGGACACCAGCACTTTTTCCCCCCAAACAAACAACGATTCATTTATTAGTTGTTTGGTTTGGAAAAGTGTAAAAAATGGTTAATGCCTGTTCCCCAAAGGCCAAGAGAAGATCTTTGAATGCCTCTGTTTTTGTCCCTTCTTCAGTGACATTCAATTTTCTGTCAGAGAGGATGAAGGAAACCAGAAAGTATTCACCTTTAAGATGCATAGCTGGTTTCTTAAAATCACCTAAATCGTCTCAAACTAAACTAATGGATTATTCAAATAGATGATGATTATTCTATTCCAGCTCTGGACCAGTTTGTGGCCCTCCTGGCCTCTTCCTACCATCCTCCCTCTCTCTGACACCTCATCTCTATGTTACCTGACCCCACTAATCAAGGAAACAGTTTGGAGATCTGATGTGACCTGACCAACTCTGAAAAACCTGAAAATCCCACAAATATCTGATATGGAGGGAGTAGAACCCATCAAATAGCCAACATACCAACACATAACATACCAAATACAGATGTGACAACTGTCCACTAATTGAAGCTGGATCTTCCTGATTCTCCACCTCGGTACCGCCTGCAGTGCTGCTTACAGCAACGATGCTTGTTGGGACTGAAAACCTCTCACTGTGTCACTCTGATTCAGTGGAGGTCTCCATCTAAAAGTCTTATTAAACACACAGCATTGATCGATCTGAGCCCGGGCTGCTCCGTGTCAATGGAGACGGGGGACAGAGAGAGAGAGGTTCCTGTCGTCTCCTTTACAGAGATGAAGTTGTCGGAGGCTCGTCACACCCTCACCGCTCCCCCCGTCGAGCCGAGCGTCTATTTATGGAGTGAGAAAGTTGGAGCGCGTGTCTGTCAGTGTGTAAAAATATGCACTGTCTGCTCACAAATTATCACCGTCAAATGAATCACGGACGGATTTACAGAGACATCGACGTCTATTTCAGCCCTGACAAAGACTCTGCAGCTGCACTGGCTCGATGTTAGACACGATTCAGACTCGATCCAAACCTGACCTGACCTGTACGTGCACTACTCGAGTAGAAGTATAGATACGAGGGTGTAGAAATACTTAGGTAGAAGTCGAAGTATCACAAGATGACATTCAGAACCAAACTGTAGCCTATAGTGCACTATATATTTAGTACTAGTACTAGTACTACTGACCTTTAACATGTCTTCCATGGAGCAGATGTGATGACTAGTTGCCTAAAAAACTTCATACCTCAGAAGCATGTTATCAATAGCCTTTATTGATCAATGATTCATGAAAAAACAAAGAGCAAGTTAGAGACGCGTACACACACACACATGCATCTACTTTACTTCTACTTCTACTCCTCACATTTACATATGGAAGGACTAGAAAGTACAGATAACTATGGGAAAATGTGAAGGAGTAGAGGTAGAAAGTAGGTTTAAAAACTCTCCAGTAAAGTATAGATGACCAAAATTTCTACTTCAGTAAGGTAACTAAGTATTTGTACTTAGTTACTTGACACCTGTGGACAGTGAGCTGAGGTTGAATAATAAGCACATCAGAGGGTTTTTGGCTCCTGAACGCAGCACGGGCTGCCCCTGGTGGAGGCGTCCACATTCACAGGTAGACAGAGAGGAAGTCGGGGGGGTGGGTGGGGGACAGGGTTGGGGGCGGGGGGGAGGGGGGGGGGGGGGGGGCAGGAGGGGGGGGGGGGGGTGCCTCTGGGAGAGCCACGCAGCCTCCATACGTAATGAAGCAGCCTTTGATATTCAGCCAGAAGATCCCGAGCCAGTGAGATTAATATGCGGCTTCCACCGGCGGCGGCTCCTCGGGGACTCCAGCTCCTCTGACCCCAGCTGACGAGCTACTTTATCATATTAATATGCTAACGGTGCTATTATTAGTGTTGTTATCAGCATCTGCAGCCAGGATTCATCTGGCCCACTGGAAATCACTGAGAGCCACACTGGCTCTGCTCCTCTCCAAACACTCTGGAGGTCTGGCGTCTCCAGATGTGAGGACGGCGAATTCTCACAAACCACACACGGCGACGTGAACCAAACAGCTGCTCGCAGTAATCCGATTACTGCAGAGGCTGGGGATGTACAGTAGTGTGGAGCATTTCACAGTCATCCTGTGGTGGTGAAGGGTGATGACATCCAGACTGAAATGAAGTTGAATGACTTTGTCGGAATGTTTCAGACAGTCAACTACTGTGCTTTTATTGTGAAAATACAACAGCAGGTTGTTGAGAGTCCAGAGTCCGAATGAGGAGAGAAACTAAACAGGATTTGCCTGTGAACCACCCCTAAATCAAGTGGTTTTAGTTAGTTTCACAGTGGATTTCTCAGATAAAGTGTTGAATAATGTATTGAGGATTCTGTCCAAGATTTTTCAACAAGAATCTTATATTATAGGAGCATTACAGGCATGTTACATACTGTATATTTGCTCCGGAAGTTTAACACAAGCGCAAATGACTTAAGTAAGGACGCAGAGTGAAAATCACTGCAAAACATTCTCCAGCGTTTTTCCCCCAATAAGCAATTGAAAAGCCATCAATAATAATGATACTGCAAAGGCAATAAAAAGGCCCTTTAAGCAAGAAGCATTACATAAATGTGCCACAGAATCATTTGTGCGGCTGCCATTCATAAAACATTCATGCCGCCGACCAGAGCTGGGAGCTGCTGCTTTATGTTCACATTATTTTATGAAAGTTTAATTTTCCTATTCGGCGGATCAGGCAGCTGCAGGAGCTTCGTCCGGTCTCTACCCAAAACCATCAGAGTCGGTCACACACAGGACGGACGGTGTTTGTGGAAGGGATAAACAACGGAGAGAAACGCTGCTTTTCCCCTTTTAACCACTTAATTCTGCTGCTTTGCAAAACCTGTGTGAGAGAGAGAGTTCTTCTCTCTCGTCACCACATACGCAGATTTGTAGGTGTGAACTCTGTGAGTCCAGACTTGGAAAGTTAACTTTAAAGGACAAACTCCTCCAGGACAGATTTCCTGCAGTCAGTCAACTCCGATTAGAAGTGATGAAAATTACATTCTGGCATTAAAGAAAACACAATAAAAACTGCACTTTGTGACAGAGTGAAGGTAGAAACACAGGTGAACAGGTGAGACAAATGAGGGGGTGAGCTTACCCAGGGGAGACTGGAGGACCATGAAGACGTACTAAACACAAGGAGCTTGAGAAAATATGAAACTTGAATGAAGCAGAAGTCCAAACACAAAGCTCTCTTTAATCCCCAGTGATTAGGGGAGAACGAGAGGAGGGTTAGACTTTCAAAATAAAACAGGAAATGACAAGACAATAACCCAAGACGAGACCGCGGCATGACAGCACAGACACGACCCTGACAAGCAGAGTTTCTAAACTTCATCTGGGATACGTAGCTCCCCAGTCCAAGTCCTCACAGGTCTGCTTTGGGGCAAGTTCTTCAGACCCACCAGAAGACAGAGATACATCCTGAGGCCCGGCCACAGAGAGGCAGAGCAGCGATTAGCTCTGCTCTGCTCTCATCCTCCTCGTGAGTCTCACGCCCGTGGAGAGAAAGTCGATACCGACCGCAGCGTTATTGCCAGCCTCCCGTAGCAGTCGCTTAAGAAGCTTTACTTATTTTATGTTTTTATCACGTCCGAGGGGGAAAAGGTCGCTCCGAGCTGACTCTGTAGAACAAATCAGCAGTTTATACAACAGAGGAGGAGCAAAACAAACAGAGTCTGCGAGAGCAGAGACCTAGAAACCTGAAGCTCAGCGTAGCATCCTCCTGGTCAGCTGCTACCTCAAATAATAAAGTAACAAAGTACAAATACTTTGTTGCTGTACTTTTTTCAGCTATCTGTTCTTTTTCCAATGACTTGAACATACTCTTTACTTACTGCTGGCTCGTCACTTCTTCAGCATCTCCAGATGACGACATAATGTGAAAGATGTCATCCAATATCTTTTTAAAAAGACCATAAAATAAGCAAACAACCCCATTTCGTGTGCAGAAATACATTTCAAAATACATTTCAGACCCTGCTCTTGAGTATATGAGTTCAATGAGTATTTGTTTTTACATTTTGCAGAAGTTGTATGTTGCGTGGACCTGCTCTCACAGACCTCTGAACAGAACCAGTGGTAATGATGGAGGTGCCTGGCCCTGGCTGCCAGGATGAGGGGGGTTTTTGGGTTCAAAGCTTTCCTGTTAAGTATGTGATGCACTTACGTGAGTTTAAAATAGATCAATGCCGACTCGGTTTCAAAGGCGATGCGTGCAGCTGCCTCCTGAGCTGCTTCGGTTTCAGGTGAGGACTCGCGGTCTCCAGCAAACCGATCTGGGCTTTGCAGCTATTTAGCGTGAGACTTTTGAGCTTTTGACAGTGTGGAGAATCAGGTGGATTTTGTTCCTCAGCGGGACTGATAATAATAATAATGAAAGAATAAAGTCGGCCTTTCACACACTCGCCTGGCTCGCTGCAGGACGGCTGCGTGTCAGGCGTGCTCTAACTCTGGTGTAGATGGACGGGGAGGTGCTGGGATGGAGCATGTGGAGGCAGAGCCGGAACAGCCCGGAGGCTTTTTATTTCCCTTTGATCAGAATGATTGAGCTCCCCCCTACCCCCCCCCCCCAACACACACACACACACACACACACACACACTTCGACTGAGGTACAGTCACAGCTCCTGATTCAGCGTATGGTTACGTTTCTAAAAACCACCTCAGAAGTCCCCGATTCTCCAGATTCTACAACAGAAAACATGGAACAAGTCCAGCTCTAGAGTCACGTTTCCACTGAACCAGTTCTTTCGCTGGTTCTTCTGTCTGACTTATGGCGGCTTGAGTACCTGTAAAAAGCAGTCACCTGGTCAGATTTCAATAGAGGAGGTTATTCAAGATGTGCATGTGTTAGCATGTCCTCACAGAGACTTTTTCCAAATGAAATAAAACTTGAAAAGTATTTTCCATCGGATGTAGCACAAAGTACTTTACATACACAGTGACTTACTTTGTATATGTATAGTGTTAGTCTGTGAAAAGCCCAGGCAGACATCGTATCTCCAAGGAGTGTTGAGGAGTGGCCTTTGTGGCAGCGTCTTCAGGGTCGTCTCTCCCGAGGCTCTGTCCTGTCCCCTGTGACCCTGGACATGTAAATGTGCTCTTTAGAAACAGACACTTTCAGGTTTATTCTGGGCTGTCCTATACGTGGTGTTCTACTCACAGGGTTAACAAAGTTTTTTTTAAGGCAGCTTTTTAGCTTCAATCAGAGATTGAATCACTGAGGAGCGACAGTAAAACTCTGGGAACATCCTGATTCTTTGCCTTCATAATTGGACCTGAAGTTACAGTGCAGTACAGTAAGTGCTGAGAGGTATGGAAATGCTGGTCGGGTACAGTATGTGCTTTTGTCTGAGAGCGAGAGAGAGGCTCAGATTTAACGTGGAATGAGGAACAAGGGGGAGTCGGTAGGAAACTGGATCTGCAGGCGAGGAGAGTGATTGTTGGGCTGCGGGGGAACATTTGTGAATCCGCTAAAACTCCAGGTCACGACCACTTTAGACAAACCTTTGCTCTGCTTTGTTTTGTTTAGTTTTCTTTTTTTTTTGTTACCAGTTGGATGGCCAGAACGTGTGAACTCCGCTGAATACTCCTGTGTTGTACGATCCTGTCAGCTCGGTCCACCTGGCCCCCGTCTGTTCTGCAGCCTGCAGCCCGGCTGACGCTCACATTAGAGATGCCCCAGTTTCTTCCACTCGGGCCTCAGCTGCTCTCAGATCAGCCCTGCCCCAGCCCTGAGCTTTGAACCAGCTCTCTGCTTTGATCAGCCAGGACGGTGGCGTCCGGGTCGCAGAGGCGGAGGGCTGCACTGTGATGCGGGCTGGGCCTCCATTAACCCCCCACAACCTGCCCCAGCGGCCCCAGTCTGAGGGTTTGAAGCCTGACGACTCCTCCACTAATAGACATGGAGACATCCTAGACATACAGTTGGAGTTTGTCTCATCTTCTACGTGGATGAGTCCATTAATGACACAGTAGACGTTCATGACACCAAACACCTGTTTGGATCCTTCCATAGGTAAACAAGGTTGTTGTGCCTGGAGCATCGGGAAAGCTTGTAACACTTTGTGAGCAACTTCAGGTTACTTTGCACATAATGTCAATCTTTTTCCATGTTACACCTTTCTCTATTTCTCTCTCCGTCTCTCGCTCTGTCCGTCCTCAGATCACGATCAGGGTCCGAACACCTTTAACTGGACTTCTCTTAACGAGACTGACTGAGTGGTAGGCCGTCCCCCCTCTGTCCTCTCTCTCTCTCTGGACTCGTCTGACCTTCACACTCTCCATTACCTTGGTTTTGTAGAAACAGCTTGTGTCAGAGAGACCACATAAATCACTCCGGAGCTTGTTTTTTTTTTTTTCTCAGGCCCACAAATGACTTTACGCTTCGCTGTCTGCCGTGCATTTTCATAATGATGCCTCGATGTGTTGCTGCTGTTGTTGTTCTGGGCTCTCTGGGGTTGTGGTGGTATGTGTGTGTATGTGTGTGTGTGGGGGGGGGGGGGTTACCATCTGTCCCCTCGTTTCCTTCCTACCTTGCCTCCTCGCCCCTGGCTGCCTGGGCGCAGCCCCCGTCGAGGGTTCCCCGCTGTCGGTTTGACACTCAGTCGGAGGACCATTAACCCGGGCCTCGACCTGCGTGATGCGGTTGCCATGGTAACGTAGGTGGGGTGTGTGCGTGTGTGTGTGTGTGTGTGTGTGTGTGTGTGTGTGTGTGTGTGTGTGTGTGTGTGGGAGCATGTGCACAGGTGTGTGTTGTGACAGATGCTGCAGGGTGGGGAGAGGAAACAGAGGTTTGTGCTGCCTGGTTGAGCTCTGTGAGCTCTGTGTGCCTCTGTATGCGTGTGTGTGTGTGTGTGTGTGTGTGTGTGTGTGTGTGTGTGTGTGTGTGGGTGTGTGCGAGAGAGAGCCAGCCAGAGTCTCGGGTAACTCAGCTGAGTCGATGTCTCTTCCTGCTGCAGCAGACGGTTGGTTTCCATCCTAAAACGAGTTTCGTCAGTGGCGACAAAGTGATGATATAAAAGGTTTCACTTCTTCCTGCTGGAGCTCGATAGCTTTCACACACACACACACACACACACACACACACACACACACACACACCTTCACGTGGACCTTCTGATGCAGCTAAATGTGCATCGCGAGGTGAAATGAATCGATCACTCAGCTGCTGACTGGACAAAAAACAGGTGTTTTCATTTGAAGGTCACGTCTGCAAGTGATCGATAGTAAAATATTGAAACTAGTGTCCAGGAAAGCTGCAAAAGGTCAGATCACCTTCTCCATGAAACATCAGCACTCACATCTGGAAGAAAAATCTGGCATGTGGCATTTCCTCCTCATCCACATTTGTTACTGCTTCGGAGAGACATCAGGTGTCACTCCTGCAGTGATGTCACAGAGTCAAGGTTTTAAACTGTCTGAGGCTGAAAATCACTAAACAAGATGACACTCAGACGTCCTCGATTAGTTATGTCATTGAATATCATAAAAACCTAATTAAAAGCCTTTAACTGTGGAGACAGAGCTCTACTAGGCTATAAATATTATGTTTTTTGTGTTCTGGAAAGTTTCCTGCAGTCATAAAGTGGCAGCTCAGCTTCGGAGCCTGCCTCCAGTGGCCGTTAGTAGAACTGCAGCGTGTCGCTCCGTCTCGGTCGTCGAGGTTTGAACCGTTGATTCGATCAACGTGAACTCCCTCTGCTCCGCATCCTCGGCAGTGAACTCCACAGGAGGTGCAGGTTTAATCAGGTTTCGACCCATAAACAAATTTAATGCGGGTTTGCGGCTAGAGTGGTTTTATGACTTCATATTGCATTTTGCCTCCTTTATCTCTCTCTCTCTCTCTGCGATGGGATTTCAGTCGATAGCAGCTTCTGTGACGACCTCAGTCTCGTTTCATCTCTCTGAGGATCAACCTATGCTAGAACGTACAGTAGTGAGTGTGATTAGTTACTCTAATCTACATTTATGTGTCAGAACTGAAGCGTTGGTGAGTCTCCAGTCGCTCCATCCAGTCGGGTTCAGACTGCAAACTGAGCCTCCAAAGACGCACCGCAGACAAAGATAACCACACAGGGAGAATCAATAGTCTCGAATTGACTCATAAACGCAGCACGCAGCGTAATGATGCATTCAGGGTCATCTTTCAGGACTGAGAAAGGGGGAGAGCGAGAGAAATGGTGGTGTTTCTCTTCGCTCTGCGCTCCATCGCGGTTAACCAGACACAGATGATCTGTTAATGATCGTCCAGCTGCTCCACGGTGAGGCCGCAGCAGTCACAACACTGCAGACATTAAGACAGATGACGTGAAAATACCCGACATGGATTCATCATCTGAGAGGAGAGGAAGAGCTCAGCTCTCCTCCTGTCAGGTGGGAGCTTCAAACTGACAAAGAAAAATGAATTTTGTAGTAATTTCTTGGAATCGTCTGCAGATTTACACATATTTCAGACTAATTCACTCTAATTCCCTCAACCTGACACTCAATTTGATCCCTTGACCCTTTTATTGTCTTTTATGAGTTCATCGCCTCGATGATTTGAGAGAAAAATGCGTTGGTTATTTGCTTTTTCCTGTTTACGACTCACAGTAAATGTTCCCCCGAGACTCCAGAAGGTCAAAGGGCTCCAGTCCCGATCGATCCATTTATCCATTTATTGGATTTACATTTGTTTTTAAATGAAGCAGCATAATGAACAAACGCACAAAAGTGTCTTTTCAACATGCCTCTCCTCGTTTGCATCAGGCATCTCAACGTTTTGAACATGTTACGCATGTTTAGAGTCTCAAAGTTGATACGAAACAGACAGTTTGATAAGAGGCGATAGGAAGAGTGTGAGTGAGCAAACAGATGTAACTTCCTCCGTTTACTTACACTTACTTTGCTTTTAATGTGAAGTCTGAGTCCGATCTGTGACGTCAAGTTTAATCATCACTTCTCCGACTTTTCCCCCGCTTGGCTGGGGAGTGAAATCCTGTGACTCTGACGGCTCTTTTCTGCCAGATCATCAGACGAAGTCCTCGTCTACAAACTCCAGAGACGCTCGATCGATCCCAGAGAGCGGAGCGCAGAGTCGACATCTGCAGGTTTAACGACGGCTGATTGAATTATTACCGCAGTCCTTCAGACTGTGGCGGGAATAAATCCCCTCGTTCAGATCATCTGCAGTTTGTCTGCGGTCGCTTCTCTGTAGTAAACGTCTGATGGCAGAAATATTGCGGGCGAGGATCTTTGTGCCGAAGCCAAACCTGTTAAAATTTTATGAGATGTGTTTAAATTTAACGTTTTTCTTCATAAAACACCATTTCATGAGCATCAGAGATGGAACAGGGTTGTAACCTCGTGGCTCAGTGTTTTTTTACGACTGAAAATCAAACTGTGCACAGCAGGTGAATCCTTTTAAAAATAGTTACTGTATTAATCCCTGAATTAACCCGAGAACTGTCTGATTAAAAGAAACGAGAGCACAACATCCAGTTTTAGGTGGAACATGACAAGTGGAATTTAATGATTATGTTTCCCAATGATTCACTCTACTAAAGAACTTTGTTTGCTCATAATGAGTCTGTAAAGACCCCAATAAAGTTCCTATTTATTAAGTTAGCATTTCTCTGAGTTCATACATTCATGGACTGAATAAGTGATCGCAGACCTGAAAGACCCGTATTAGAAATATGAATGCTCATTGTATAACATCATCTCTTTGGTGCCTGTAAATCCTTCAGTTTGACAGATGTGAATCTTCTTACTCAGAGAATACTCATATTACTTCATCCCAGAGTCTAAGATCTAAGCTTTGACTCTCCTTCTTTTATGTTTGTTGCAACATGGCTGCATTTCTTCGCACTGTTCCATCATGAAACCACTAGAAGACCAAAGCTGAACTCCGGAACCAGGGTGCATCTCAAATGAAAGCGTGATTCATCTCTGCTCCACAGAAAACTTTACCCAGGTTTCACAGCAAATGACAAATATGTCTCTACAGCTCCCTCAGTGGCCAGAAATGAGTACTGCGGTTTCCCAGCTGTGCAGTTTTTCGACGTATGCATGTTAAGTTGTGAGGAAACTTCTTCCTCCTGGTTACTGAAGATGCCGTTCTTCCTCCTCCTCCTCCTCCCACAGATGTACATCCAGACGGCCACGCTGACCGTCTCCCTCAGCCTCAGCGCCTCCGTCTCTCTGGGGATGCTCTACATGCCAAAGGTCTACGTCATCATCTTCCACCCCGAGCAGAACGTCCCCAAACGCAAGCGCAGCTTCAAGGCCATCGTCACGGCCGCCACCATGACCAGCAAGCTGTCCCAGCTGGCGGCCGAGCGGCCCAACGGCGAGGTGAAGACGGAGCTGTGCGAGGGCGTGGAGGCCAACGGTGAGTCGGGACGACCTGCTCAGATTGTTTGCTTTGGTTAATTTTATACGATTCATTCTCGTTTTATTTGCTCACAAGTCAGTCAAGGTGGTTGCACCACTGTGCATATGCTGTCTGAGTTGGTGTGTGTTGCATCACCTATGAAGTGAATAGAGAAGAGGTGCATTGATGAAAGAGAATAGAAACAGTAAGTTGTGTGTACACAATTAGAAAGACCAAAGATTGGTAAAAAATTTTGAAGCAGTAGTTTATGTGGAGTATCAGAGCTTAACTTCTCCATCGTAATGTACTTTTATACATGTGCCTATATGTTAATATATGACAGAAACTTGAAACTCAAACTTTTGGGAGGTTGCAGATGACGGGAGCATGAATCTGCATCATCCAGAGTTTGTAGGTGAGACAGTGACATCACGGTGAATGCAGACTGGCCTGTCAGACACTAAAAGCTCCTCTTCAAAATGTGAGGACGCGTCTGCGAGCTAAGCACGGCTCCGGTATCCTCTCCCTCCCCTTTGCTTTCATGTGCTTCAAATAACTCCCCCCGGTACCTGCAGGACGGCTAATAAAGAGCCGTAAAGAGGAGATGTGTGCCTCCAGTGTGCTGCAGAGCTGCAGATACAGACTGCAGACTGGGTGTGACGGCCCAGTCGCAGCCTTCAAAGCTGCACCTGCAGACAGACGTCACGCCCGCCGGACAACACCACTCACATGTGCCGGGAATCAGAATCCGTTCGACTTCATTCATGCCGCTGCAAAGGCAAAGCTGCTCTAACAAGTCTGGATTTTTCCAGCATCAAAAGACGGGATCTGGGAGCCTTCATCATCTGACAGCGGTTTAACCTGTGGAGGCACGGCTTGTTATTCTGCTGTGGGCAGCAGATTGCTCGGTAATGATGCGAGATACGACTTCCTCCT
The DNA here is from genome assembly GCA_029224185.1 of Karalla daura. Lineage (NCBI taxonomy): Eukaryota > Metazoa > Chordata > Actinopteri > Chaetodontiformes > Leiognathidae > Karalla > Karalla daura. Next base: position 22,819,337 of record CM055196.1, read on the forward strand.
CCGTGTCCGCAGACTTTCAGCAGCGTCGTGTCTTTCTGCAGTGGTGACACAGTGGTCGAGCTGGTACCTGAGAGTCCAGGTCCCTTCCTCCCGGAGTATAAGAACATGCATGTTTAAGTTGATCCGGATCTCTAAAGGCCTCTTTATGCTCTATGCAGTAGACACATTTTTGTCCGTCTTCGTCTGGCTCCGTGCTTAGACTTCATATGTAATTTGCGTTGATGAATGAAGCTGAAGAAGTTAAGAAGGGGGGAGCTGTAGCTCATAGCCATCTAAAAGTCTGAAAACAAGCTGTTGTCCAGATTAGGACTACATACAGTATGGAAGTGGCCTGGCTTCAGACTGTCATAAAAATAATATTAAAAAACCATCAGATATGGTTAACATCTGGCTAAAAAGTCCTACTTGGACCACTTGTTCTTGCAGTGTGAACATAGCCTTAATTAATTGCCCTCTCAGAGCGATGCCCCACCCCCTCACTCGTCTCCTTGAGTCCCGGTGGGGATTGGACCTGAGTCTTGTTTGGACGTCACCTGAGAGCAGACCTGACTGAGCACAGACCGTCTACGGCTCCAGAGTCCAGACTTCAAAGCTTCAAAGCTGCGTCTGTGTCCGTCAGCATAACAGCGGGCGGCGTCGGCTGCTTGTTTACTCCTCAGAAATGTGCTGACTCGTACTCGCACGTTTAATCTAACAAACTGCAGCTCTCTGATCAGCTGCAGCGTCAACCAGGCACAAGGCTGGACTCCCTCTTTAATCCTGCAGCGTTGGGTGTGAACATTAAGTCTTAATATTTCTGGCACCCCCCCCCTCCTCGTCCCAGAGGGTGAATCCTTATTAGTTCTATGACCTTCCACTGCATGACGTCCTCAGGACAAGCCTTTGATTTCTACTGTTGAAGATCCAGGTTTGACTTTTATTCCATGATTATAATGATCACTGTGAGACACTAATCAGAGTTGACGGAGCTGCACATCTGCTTTTCTAAAGGACAAGTCTGTGACGATCTTTCAGAAAGTAATCCTTGTGCAGCACAGCAGAGGAAACCAGCAAAAACCTATACATCCGAAGGAAAGTTGGCATTTTACTGCTCGAAACGCACTCTGGAGACTCCCTCGAGTCGACCCGTGACCTGGATCTGCCCCAGAGCTGACTCACTCAAAGATCTTTCCAGCATGTGTTGTGGAGGCTGGAGCAGGAGGAGTCCATAAAACGAACAGACGGCGGTGAACAAAACACTCAAGGAGTCGCTGGCAGGAAATGAAGAGATGCTGCGGGAAACATCTCCCTGGACCGGTGCAGCTCCACTCCCACAGTCTGCTACTGGAGCATTGCTGGTATCACTTACTGTAAAGGACCACAGTCCGCTCTAAGCTTCTGACCACCGACTGCAGATCAGCTCGGACTTCCTGAACGCTTCAGTCCGAAATGCCCGGTGTGGCAGTTTAACAGCTTCCAGGTCATCGATTCTCTAAGCCCGCGTTTTCCTCTGTGGTCTTTCCACTTCTGCTGAGGAGGGAATAAGCTCCGAGGCTCCTCCAGTCCTGCTTCGTCATTCCAGTGGTTGGACTCAGCTGCAGGGTGAGGAACCCAGCGTATCTGCTGGACCTTGACTCTTCTTCTCTAACCCTTGTGATCCTCACCTCCTGCTCCTCACGTGACTCCATCAGTCTGAACACACCATGTCACATGTTGCTGATTGATCGGCTGCAGAAGCTTCTGCTCTTTTCACAGTTCACTTTCACCTGCCTCGCATCTCGACACATGCAACACGCTCATGGTGTTTCACAGTTTCCAGCTTTTGCAAGCAGCCGCGTCATTAACCCAAACCCCTCGAACATAGAGAGGCCTCTGAACCACGCAGCCGGTCATAAAAACCTTCATTAGATACGTTTTTAGACATGCAGGTTGGGTTCTGGAGGGCTTAATCTATACATGGTGAGGCAAATGAAATAATGTTATGGTTTTTTGGTTTGAGTTCAACACTGAAGTTTGTGCCTTCAGTGTTTCCGTAGTAAGTGCAGACAACAGGAAGTCAGAGACGGACAGAAAAGACAGTTACACATCCTTCTTTTATTCTTTGCTATATGGCCCGAAAATCGTTTGCCTGCTGGATTAGAGATGTTGTAATCCTGCATTTAGAGAACAAGAAAAGTACAAAATGGCAATCTTCATTAAGTAAATATGTAAATGAGATAAGGAGCGGCTGTTTTCTCCTCTCTCCTCAGTGCCTCCGACTAAAAACACCTACGTCAGCTACACCAACCACGCCATGTGAGGAGGAGGAGGAGGAGGAGATGCCTCGGACGCGAGGAAGAGTCCACGGCCCCGGACGGAGGCGCTCTGAGCAACGTGCACAACGGGACAAAGTGAAACCAACGCGTCTGTCGTGTTTTTCTGTTTACAGCCAGCTCGGACCAGGCCGGACTGACACCGACAAACACGTCGCTCCCAGACTGTGAAGGAGAGGAGGACGAGGAGACCTGGGGAACACAAAAAAAAGAGAAAAAATCATTAAAACTAGTCGTTAAAGGAGAAAAACAAACAAAAAAAGAAATTGTGGGGACCAATTATATTTGTTGTTATTCTAATTGTACGTTTGAAAAAAAAAAAAAAGAAACTTGTGGTTGTGAAAACTTTCTGATTCCTGTCTCATGTCGTGCGTCCGTCGACCTGCATTATGAGATGAGTCTGTCGCTGTTTCCGGCTCAACGAAGCTTCCGGTTGTGAATCGTCTAAATGCCATGGTTGGATTGAAGCATGCTGTTTTTTTATACAAATGATCTATTTATAATAAAGGAATGTTTCACAATCTGTTGCACGATTCTGTCTTGTCTGAGCTAAAACAAGAAAATGTTTTCCTGATCTCTGATCGAACTCCTCAGGAGGGAATTTATTTATCTATTTATACTATTTATTAATAGAAATACAGATTTTTCCACATGTTCAGTGCATTAGTAAAGTTACTCTGCACAGCGAATGAATGTCTCTATCCAAGTGATGATAAAAGCAACATATTATCATATTATATATTATCTTTTATGGTCAGGTATTTTAGTATTTTAGAGATATTTGTCAGGACCAAACTTGCAGGAAAGCCTCTAAAATTCCACAATAAAAGATGTTAGTATAAAGTAGAATCATTTTATTTTCGGCTTTACTATTAATAGAAATACAAATGGGCGTTCGGCTGAACTTTTTTCCACATATTGAGTACGTTTTTGAAGCCACATTTAAAACGTATCTAAGCAATGAAAATGAGAAACTCTATTATACTACATTATGTTACATCATGTTATGTACTTGCAGAAAATCTTCTCTAAAAGTGTGTGTAAAGACGCTGCTTTAAAGTGGATGAATCGTCTTCGTGGTGTGAATCGAGGCTGAAACGAGACGTGAGGAGGGGCAGAAAGTGGCAGCAGACTCCGCTGCAGAGCAGGAAGTGAACAGGGCCTCGACTCGTTCTGGATTTGACCTTTAACATCCCGCCGACCCACGTGTGGCGGGGAACTTGGCGCAGCGCCGCCTCATTACAGACTTAAAAAGAGAGAAAAAAAGAAAAGCAGGCAGTCGATGGGATCAATACTGTGCAGAGGAACAGGAGAGGCCGGATCGATCGGAGCTGCCAGCGAGAGCTCCTCATGCATGTAATGAATATTTCTGCATCTGCAGGCAGAGCCCAGGACGACAGGCCGCGTCTGAGGCATGAAGCCTGCGGGCTGCACGGCCTCTCATTTCCCCCAACGCGGCTCTGCTTTCCGAAAGAGAAGAACGTCCGTCTCCGCGCCCGGAACGAAACCACAGAGGAGCTCCCGATCTTTGCTCTTCCGTCTGATCAGGTGTTTGCTGTTAAATAGTTTCAGCTCCTCCGGGGGGAGGGAGGCGGCTTCACGCTCCGTCGAGCTGCTCAGATTCTGTTCAGCTTCAGGAGGCGCCGCCTCACATGCTGCAGAATGAGAAACATGGAAAAACGTTTTAAAATCGCACGTACGTTTTGCTGGAAACCAGAGAAGAGCCATTCATGTAGGTTTTCTGAGCATCTTCGCTATCACATGGATTCATTCGACATTCCAGAGAAAAGTTGAAAAGTGGAAAAGTGCCTAAGGTCAGAATAATCATAGAACGTGGCAGCAGAGGGACAAACTTAGAAGACAAACTTACCGACTAATGAAAGCGTGGATTTCATTTTATTCATGTTTGTGTCAATTTAAAGAAAAACAATGCATTATATTTAACAATAATATAATATAATGATAATATATGATGAATAATAACATTGGTTAAGTAAACATACAGTATAACTACAATTCAACAATTCTATTAATTTGTTTATTTGTCTTAATCAATGCATATTAATCTAGATTACATATTCCATTATGTTCTAGCTTATTTTGGCATAAAAATGCCTTCAGTTTGCAGATGCCTTACCACTGATGTTGTAGTGCAGCAATGCATCAATGCAAAATGCATCAGAATGGTGAAGAAAGATTTCTTCACTTTTCAATTTTTCACACTTATTGGAGTTCATCATTGTCAGCCATGTTCGATTAACCAGTGAGACCACCGTACCGTCTGTTCTTCTACAGAACTCAGCAGAACGAGCAGTTTGCTCTGAACAGTCTCCAAACCTGCATTCATAGTTCACTCCCAGTGAAGCTAATCGTTTCACTGTCGTCCTGTTTGTGCTCAGACCGAGCAGGCCTCGAGGTGAAGACATGGAGGACGACTTCCTGTGTCGGACCAGAGGATCCATTAGCAATAATCAATGATCATCATGAGTCCAGGTGTCTCCAGCCAGACGCTGTGAGGAGAGGGAGAGAGAGAGAGAGAGAGAGGGAAGCAGAAAGGAGGCAGAGTGGTTGAATGGGTTCCCACGGAGGCAGGACCAGCCCAGCAGCCTGGCAGAACACACCGCCTGTAGTTTTGAAGTCGCTGCCAGGATGCAATCAGCTCCAGGCCCGATGCCGCCAAAATAATCAACAAAAGCTAAATGAAGTTCCTCCCTCTGAGGAGTCTGAGTTAACAGGTTCAACTCGAGGTGGAGGGATGCATAGCTAGACGTAGCATAGACACAGCTATGTGGATGGATGAGCTAACCCGTGGATGGATGGGAGATTGTTGGATGGAGAGATAGATGGATGGACGGATGATAGAGAGATAGCTAGATGTACGGATCGATGATGTATAGTTGGATGGATGGATGGATAGATGAAGGACGGATGGATGATGACTATACAGCAGAAAGATAGCTAGATGTATGGATGAATGGATTGATGGAATGATGGATGGATGATAGAGAAATAGCTGGATGGATGAATGTCAGATAGACAGACAAACAGACATAGATAGATAGATAGATAGATAGATAGATAGATAGATAGATAGATAGATAGATAGATAGATAGATAGATAGATAGATAGATAGATAGATAGATAGATAGATAGATAGATAGATAGATAGATAGATAGATAGATAGATAGATAGATAGATAGATAGAGATAGACATTTCGTTAAACCCAAAATCAAAAGATTGTCCACAAACTCTCCACCTCCTCCTCCACCTCCTATTCCTCCAGTTTTCATTCCTGGCTGTCGTCTGAGGTTTCCTCTTCCTGGATGTGATGAGTCAGAGTATTTACAGCCTCGACGTGCGCGTCTGAGATCGACTTTTAATGGAAAACAATCCATAACCTGAAGCAACATTAGCACCCGACGCCACGGCTCATCACGCACACACGCGTCCTGCGATCTGCAGCTCGTCTCCAGCAAAACGGCCCCCGACGCTGACACGACTTCCTGCAGCAGCAGCAGCACTAGCGTTAGCACTAGCGTTAGCATTAGCTTAATTAGCACGTTGACAGACGAGCGCTCTAGCCTTTTGACATTACTCAGCATTTTCACACAGAGTCCGTAGGTGGCCCCGGGGCCAAAAACTCCAAGAACTCGCTTTGTCTTAACCGAATCTGTATTCAGAGGGTACGAGGGAGCACAGATCAATGCAGACACCAGAGGAAAGCTTTCCAATTTCATCTCGTTCTGAGGCGAAGATCAACCGCTTGATTCAGAGCGGAGCAGCAACATGAGTCAGTCACATCAACTTCAGCTTAAATGATGTAAACAGAAATCACAAGACACCCGCGTGACAAGAAAGCAAAAGATGTCAGATGCATATCATATTAGTGGAGGTGAATAATGACTAAAATGATGTTTGTCGTCAGGGTTTAATTTGTGTAAATATTCTTACGTTTAAACATGTTTAGAGGCAAACTACACAACTGCATCGTGTGCCTCCCTCTCAATGTTACCAGTTTCCAGTAACCCTAGAAATAGTAGTGAAAATAGTAATGTAAACACCCAAATTTAAACAAAAAACTGTACTGTCAGTATAGGATGTTCTAGGAATATTGGCAAAACACTGCTCAATAGCAGTTGTACTTAAAGTAATGGACTTTATTTTTTAGAAATATCACATGTGAAAAACTGTAATAGAGGTGCACCTGGTGTCTCTCCACCCCTCAGTTCTTTGTCTCTGGGTTTGTTGCTCAGATCTACACTCCGTCTCTTCTTTCATCTCTTTCTCTCCGTGGAAATCCCCGATAGCGTACAGAAACATGAGAGTGTATGAAAAACGTGGGGATGCGCCTTTAAGCGCTCTAAATAGTCCCGCGGAAGAGGCAGCGACGTCTTCTATCAACACCCTCTGAGGGCAGCACAAGTCATTAAATTATCAGCTGTGCCGCTGAGAGTCTGTCACCTCCCATCGTCTTGATTCATCCCGACGACGGCTCCGGTGCTGCCCACGTCACCGGCTCCGCGTTCAGACGCTCTACGTGTTGTCCCGTGTTTTGTCACAAGCGAACCACCCTGTCAGCTGATTTCACAACTTGTCAAGCCCAGTCTATTCCGACGCACAGAAGAAGAGAAAAGTTTATTTTTACCCTCTCAGCTATCGATTCACGGCTCTGACGACCAGCAGGAGTGTGTGTGTGTGTGTGTGTGTGTGTGTGTGTGTGTGTGTGTGTGTAACTGGCTGCAGGTGGGTTCAGTCCAACAGGATGTCATTCCTAGTTGCAAAGACTTTAAGGTGTGTCTTATGATATGTATGTAACGGGGGATGTAGCAAGGAATGCAACCCAGGAGCCCACGTCTGTATTAGCAGGGAATTTATTGGAGAGACCAGGAGTCGGGTGTTGTGAGTCTGAGGTTGTCAAGGCCGGGAGGAGCTCACAGAGTCGAGGGTCGGGACAGAGAACGTGGTTGAGGAGTCTGAAGCTAGTCGAGGAGCCGGGGAGCAGACAGTGGAGGAGGTCGAGATCAAAGGGCGGTCCGGTTCACCTGGGCTGGAGACAGAGACTGGAGTCGGGGGTAAAACAGGTCGGGAACTGGAGCGGAAAGGAGTGAACTCCAGGAGTGAGTCGGAGTATCCAGGTAATTGGTAGCCAGGTGAAAGTGACTGGAGAAACCAAAACGGTGTGAAGTGGAGGTGGAGAGAGGTGAAAGGCTGTGACCAGAAAGAGGTGTGGTAAAGAGGTGGAGAGAAAAAGAAACCATATAAGGTGTCAAGAAACAAGGATTGTGACAATATTGTGGCAATATTTCTATGTATAGAATATATATAGAAATTGTTGAACAGGACAAAACAGACCCAAAGCATGCATTTCTCTCTGGTATGTCCACCTGGTAACATCAGTCCATTTTGTTGAATCTCTTCTGAACTCTTCTGACCTGGATTAATGTGGATCTATTAGATGGATGAGAAAAACCACATGAGGGAAGTACAGCATCATATTGCTCCCTTCTCCTTGATTATTACTGAGTTGTATAACTTCATTTTATACATCACAAAACCATCGTGGATCTCTTATCTTACTTCACTTTAATGCACACAGCCTGCTGCTTTAACCCAGGAACGTATATTGTATATTATAACTCGTAGACCATCGCCACGTTCTCTGCACATTTACCCCATCCATTACCTTGACACTTATTCAAATCATCGTTTTTTTTTTGTACTTTAAGTTATTTCTTTTTCCCTCAATGTACCGCTCCGCTCTCTCAATTGTCGTGTGGGGATGAATGAAGTTTTCCAGGGTCTGAATTTTTTAACTAGAAGTAGAGATGTCGCCTAGAAGAGGGAGGAGACGACAAAGTGAAACTATAGGAGGAAGATGGAGAAGATACTTGGCATAAATGTGCTGTAACTTTGTATTTATGATCCTCAGACGGTGAATTAAAGCCAAACAAACGCTCCGAGTAAAGCCGAACCAAAAATACACACATGAGCTGCATTTCAGAGGAGACGCACCAGTCTTCATACACACCTGCCCATAGAGACACTATTAGCGCTCGGGCTCTCTCTCTCTGCCTCGCTCTCCCTGCAGCAGCCTCCTCTTCATCATCACCTCCCCCCTGGGCAGAGGCTATAATTAGCGGTGGCCCCCTGGGGCCCCTGCAGGCGCGGATGACCCGTCCTGGACCCGGCCTGGCAGTTAATGATCCACATGCCGTCCTGTCATGGCGCGCGACTCTTTATTTACCGTTAGCTTTAGCCATGAAGGGATTTCTGCATTTTTCTTCATTAGGGCGTCGCTCGGAGCCAGAGCGTTTACACACAAACAGGCCCGGAGGAGGAGGAGGCAGCCGGGGCCGCGGCTCCCGGGGCCACGCAGGGCGCTAACAGCTGTTTACACTTTGACATCGTGCCATCTGTCTGCAGACGCCCCCCCCACCACCACCACCAGCACCAACAGGAGAAATGAGGACGAGGAGCTGGGTACTGGGGGGCTGATTGAAACATTCACCTTAATTGAAAAGAAAACTAAGAAAAGGAAACAATCTTGCATCTGTCAGCCGTGCTCAAATCTCAGTGACAGGTGTTTTCAGCTGTTGTCTAGATGCGGAAGTGGCAGAATTTAAAGTATTTCTTTTATTTTCTCTTTGATTTGTTCGCCAGAAAATGGTCTTACGAGGGCTATTTGCCCTCTAATGAAAGGGTGAAATCTCATTTGATAAAGGACGTTTCTTACGTAAGAACTTGAACTTTAACGGCTAATTTATGGAAATGAAATGGAGCGGATTAGCCTCTCCTCCCCTCAGGTAAGAAGGAGGTAACAACAGTAACGAGGCTGGAGATGGAGCTCCTCAGGAACCTGCAGGTGACTTCAGGGATGTGGGCATTAGCTTAAGAACAAGAATTATTTTTCTCTTATTGAGGGACAATCCACTCCAATGTTATCAAATCAATGGAACATAAACTCAAACACTCATTTCGCAGGAAGGCACAGTTGGAGATTAGAGATGGAGAGGACGATGAGGAATCCACTCTGGATTTTTGACATTTGCCGTCCTGAAGCTCTCTGCAGCCTCGCGGACGCTCTCTGATCAAGATAACCTTCGTCTTGACACCAGGACACCAACTTTCATTGCTTTTCCGCCTCATTGGTGATATTGATTTGGGCTCCAGAGGGAGCTGAGCTACGGCCTCCTCCGAGTCTTCTCGAGATCTTGCAGATAAAAAAAACGAGGTAATTTGCTCCTCTGAGGTCAAACTCCACCTGACACCTGAAGAAAAAAAACGAGTCAGGAAGTCAAAAGTCTTGAAATGATCAAAGTCAAGTTTTAAGCGATTCTGGGTCTGTGTTAAAACATGATACGACGCCACAATAAATGATATTAATTATAACATTTTCGTCAGAAACTAAACTCTCCACCTGCTGTGAAGTCTAGATAAACACATTTACATAATGTTTTCCACCATTCAGTGTTTGTTGTATCTCCTGCAGCTCTTCGGCGTCAGCTGACTGGAGAATTTACGCCACGAGCTGTTTGTCTCGATGCACGCGGCTTCTCAGATATTCACAGCAGACGTGAAGCACCCTTGGCATTTTCCTTTATTTTGCAAAGTCCCTGGAAATGTTTTCAAAACCTGACCCGGGTCGTATTTAGCTAACCCATTTCTGATGGGTTCTTTTAAAATGTTCCCAATATGGGACAAATCTTCATTTGTTTTAGCTGTAGAACAGCATTTAGGGTTCCTAAACACTGAACAGTACAGAAATGGATGTTCCGCTCTGCAAAGATACCAAAACAACCTCCATCTCCACGTAAACAAGGTAAATGCAACATTTTGAGCATGTTCATCACAAAATCACAGCGCTGACCACTGTACTGGCCTGACACGTACCCTGCAGCGTTCCTGGTGTTTCCTGCAGTCTCACATGCATTGATACGTCATCTGCGTCTGGAACTACTTGTATTGAAAACAACATGTGATGTGTAAACAGAAACCTTAAGGAAACCAGGTCAAGTCTGTCTCGCTCCTCAACACTCATCACCACTTCATCTGTGGCCTAAACACCATAAAAGTGTTTAATATTTTCACGGTTTCGTCTCGGATGTGTGAGTGCCCACATGGCTTCTTCCTCTCCACTCTCTGATGTCCATGGGCCTCCCACCCACTGCCGTCCATTATACAGTCAAATGAGGAGGAAATAAGCATTCAGAGGCCAATGGCAGTATTCACTTTGGATTTCAGTATCCTTGAGACGGTCAGAGGGGAAACTTCCCCAGCAGGTTGTTGTTGTCGTTCCTCTTTCTGGCTCAGTGATGGATCAACACGGGTGCAGGGGACGTGGATGTTTTCTATTTGTTTCACCGCTCAGCCTTCCTCCGCAGTGTTCCCGTGTCTCGTTTCCTGCCAGCAGACACAGCGCTGAAATAACTCCGGGCTGCAGGCGTTCCAGTGGCTCGTCTGGAGCTGGGGATGGAGCGGGATCAGTGGAGTGTGTCTGGGCGTACAGGTGCGCTGGTTGACAGGGGGGCTGAGTGTTTCCTGTACGCTGTACAAGGTGGGAGCCAGGAGCAACACATGCCGCGCACAGATAACTGTGATGAGTAACACCTGAAACGCGTATAACAAAGGCGTGCTGCTGGAACTGTATGGGAATCCGGCAAAAAGGAACATGGGAGTCTTGGAGAGAGGACAGGATTGCGGTTACACCTTCGCTATAGGTTTGAGGGATCGTTCTGTGCTTTGGCTGCTATTTGTGCTCAGAGCAACAAGCAGGAGGAGGGAGGTGTTTCTCAACAACATCACCACAACAAACAACCTGGAAGGAGAACAAAATAACGATGTGGCGTATGGCGAGAGAGAGAGAGAGAGAGAGAGAGAGAGAGGCGAGAAGGACATATTAAACATATTCTGAGAGAAACTTGTCAGTAACACATAGCAGTAGCTCAGGTAAATAAGTAACCTCTAGTTACTTCCCAGACATGGTTTCTTGCATCTACACATATTTTGCCTTTTCCCTTGGAATAATTCACTTCATTTTCATTTCAAATGAGTCTTCAAGTAAACAAAGAAAAGAGTGTTTGCTCTTCTTTTTTCCTCCACTGTACAGTCATTGATGTCTTGGCACAGTGCAGCTACTGTACATTCATCATGCCTGGCGTGTTCGGATTACGCAACGTGCTTATCAGCGCCCGAACTCTGCGATCCCAGGACGACGTGCCGTTATTGTTTGGTCGTCTGGCTGATGGAGATGGCGATGCGCCGCGATGTTGCCGTCCTGAATCTGTCAGTGCGGATGAGAGGCGGAGCGGCGCTGGAGCCTGTAGCTCAGCTGTTAGTCATCCGTCGTCTCCAGCCGCTGTCAGCGGACATGCTGTCTCCAGACGTCGCCTCACGCTGAGACGCTGCGGCTTGAACCCCATCCTCGTGTCTGGCTGCATGAGAATCAAACACACCTCTCTGTAAATACTGTTGTGTCACACACGGCAGTAAGTCAGAAGGAATCCTCCCACTGAAGCGCTCCACCTTCATCTGCATTGTTCCCGCTGACAGCGATCCGTGACCGGAGGGGAAGTACGCACCGCACCTCAATGCTGAGCCTTCTCCAGGAGTGTTGGGCTCTGAAAGTTTAGAAGTTTAGAAGTTTAGCCCTCACCTGCCCTCGACTGTGAAGGTCATTGTGCTGCAGAGAAATGAACCAATATCAGAGATTATGATGTTAGATATGCACACATTTCATACAATGTCAGAAATGTTAGTGTTAAAACGTGTTTAACCCCACTACCTGGACAAGCAGGAGAACCCAACCAGCTCATGAACTATCCATTCACCCAACTGTAACTGTCCAGCCTACATATCAGGCAATGGACCATCATCAAACCAAACAACCAAACACTGACCAAACAACCAACCCAGTGACCCTCCAAAAAACCAATCAACCCATGAACAAACCAACCAGCCCATGAACTAACCAAACAACCAACCAAACCATGAACTAACCAACCAGCCCATGAACTAACCAAACAACCAACCAAACCATGAACTAACCAACCAGCCCATGCACAAACCAAACAACCAATCAACACACTGAGATCACACTGACAGGCCACTTTGACCAGCCATGCAACAAACTACTGCACAAACACCATCTTCCAACCATCTTCCAAAAGATCAACTAACCCATGAACTAACCAATCAACCAACAACCAACCCATTAACCAACCCAGTTCCCAACCAAGTCCAACAATCTAGTTATCTACCAGCTAAAGAGTCATCAAACAGAAGACAAACAACTGACAAAATCAAGGCAGGTCAATAAAGCAGGTTAAATGTCATATTTTCACTCATTTATTGCAGGATTTTCAGCTCATTAGAAGGTAACATTATCTACTACCAAATATTCCACTTTTCGCTTTGTTTCTCAAACAGTTAAGGAACTTTTCACTTTTTAAACAGCAAATAGTGTTCAGTTTGAGGAACTTTTAAATTGGATTTTACGTGGGAAAGAAAGAAACTATTGATCCCATTTCCATTTGGCCAGGAACTGTTTGAGGTCAAGCCTGATGTCAGCCTCAGCCAAACCGGATCCTCAAATCATTTTGCTCTGAATCAGAGTTGAAGTTGGTTGATAGAGGAAAGTGTTGCTCCTTTTTGTTTTTCTGTCGTTCTGTTGACACGGCGACACGGCCGCAACAAAACGGAGACATCACAAAATTTATCACCGGGAAGAATGTGGAGGGGGGGGTGGTAAATGTGCGGCACTCAGAGTGACACTTCAATAAGTCTTCCGAAGGAGACAAACGAGGAGTTGGAAATTCAATTTGAAGTGTCAAAATAGTTGTGTCACCGCCTGCGACCGACTCAAAGGGAATTGTTGAGTTTGACAGAGAAGTGAGAGGACAAGTCCAAGTCCCGCAGCTTCTCAAGGACGCACAAGCTGTCAACAAGCCTCAAGCCTGGCGCCCCGGGCCACAAGGGGCCCCCCGAGGGCCGACCAAGATTATTCCACAGTAATGTCTCAAAATATGGAAGTGTGTGTTGGACAGCAAATTGCGATGACATCCTGTTGGAAAACTCCCTGAAGCACCTTATGATGTCACTTTGGTCCCACTATGAGATTTCCATAAGGTGGTGGTGGGGGGAGAGGGGAGGGGGGGGGGGGTAGTCACTGGAACAAGTGTACAGTGTACTGCACCACCTGCGTGTATACGAGGGCTCGTGTCGGACAAAACTGGGACAGGCTCGTGCAGCTGTTGTCGGAGACTGGAGGAAGCGCTTCCCTCCCTTTGACCTCCGAGCAGCTGAACCGAGCAGTGGTGCAAACTCTGCCTGGTCGTCCTCTCCTCCTCCGACGGGGAGAAACCATCCGAGCCTCCTGCAGAGGCGAATAATGAGCTCTGTAATTACACTGTAATTGTCTGTGGGTGGCTCCGAGCGTGTGTGTTTATTCATGCAGTGCATGTGCGTGTGTGTGCATTAGTGTGAAAGTGTGCGTTGATCTGCTCATGTTTCCCCTCTAGTTGTGACCATAACAAGATTCCAACGCCGGACATGCCGTGCATTTTCATACCCCGAGCATCTATACGCACGAACCAGAGTGCACACACATTTCTAGCCAAGTGAATATTCAGGTTATTTGCAAAAATAATGAGAAGAGCCGAGCAGTGCAACCCTAACATCTTTATTACGCTTGTGGAGCACAAACCAAAATAAAGCAATTAAAGTAAGTGAAACATTTTTTTTTTAATGTTTACTAAAAGAAGATCTAATGCAAATGGCCACAACAATAATTACAACAGGAACACTGTGTGGTGGTGCAGGTACCGCTCTGTAATACGTTCTCCTATTAGAAGAAAAAGAAAAGTGTGGGAGTGAGAAATGAATTGTTTTTAATTCAGGTTGGAAAGACATAACGATCATTGAACATCTGACATCAAGTCTATAGTGGGAAAGTGTTATTATAACATGATTCAAGCACACAAGCTCGAGGATTGGAATTACCAGATGCTAATATTACTGATATGGTAATGGTAAAGGAGTGATTCTGTGCTCCAGTGTGTAATCTATCTCTTCTGGGGATGCAGATGAGCACAAGAACAAAAACGTCTCCACCTTGCGCATGAATTGATAACTCTGTTCTGTTTGTATGTCGTCGTTACTGCTCCTGTGGCGGTCTCAGAAAGCATCTATGATTCAGATGAGGCACTTTTGTTCAGAATCACCAAATAAGTGGGAATTGCAGCGTCGATGCTCCTTTTATTGTCGCTCTTACAGGTATTTCACGGCAGAAAGCCATTTCCAGTCCCAGGACCTGCCGTAGAAAGCTGTGAAATCCCGCTCGTCCCCGGAGGGATGAAAGCACTTTAGGAGTTTGTGTTTCGATTCAGAGCCTGTTGAAACTCCCTGAAGCGTTTCACATTTTCTGCCCCGCTGGAGGCACAACAGCAGCTTCCCGCCCAATACGTTAAAATACCTCAGGTTTTACAGGCGGCAAACAAGAGAGCAAGCAACACGGCTGAACCCTGGCTTCATCCTCGCCTCATCCTCCATGCGGCAAACGTGTGGATGGAGCAACACACGGTAAACGTATTTGTGTTTCTATAGCGTGTGCATGAAAATCAAAGTAGGATTTACTTATTAGAAACACTCAGTAACCTCTTCTGTTCGATAAGACGTAAATCCCACTTGCTAGGATCTGCAGCAGCTCCAATCTGAGCTGACAAAATAATGATTGAGTGATTAAGGGAAGAAGAAGATACAGCAAAAAAGCTTGTTTCGTAACCTTTGAACTGGCTGGACAATCTGGTGATGCTTTGGCTTAAGGACCACATATGAAAGTGGCTTAGGTTAGATAAGTGCTGTTCAGACTGTCACAAAAGGGTCATATATGGACACAAATCTTGCACTTGGGCCACATTTCCTCTAAGAGGAATTGGCCCAATAGTGTGAGTGCGCACCTGCCTTTGTCATAGATGTGGATGGATGGAAAACTGTCTGGTTTTATTTCCTGATTTATTCTGGTGAATTTCTTACCCAGTTCTGTGCACATCTTTGATCCTTTGGACTCTTTTGAAATCAACTTCTCATTAAAGCTCACTCTGAGTTTGGCTTTTTCCTTGTATTAGTTTTATTTCTCCATGTTGTGTCTCATAATGAAATGGCTAATCAAAGCCATCAACAAATCAATTATAAATGTGTGTGTGTGTGTGTGTGTGTGTAAGCTCAAACATGCAGCTGCGTTTTGTTTCAGCTCTTGGCCTCCGTCAGGCTCATCCTTGTGTTATTCTGTTTGTTTGAACTCTTCAGTTAAAATGTTTCGTAAAGGCAAAACAAACAGAGCGTTTGTGTTATGCCAAGTGACAAACTGTCACCTGGGTGATTAAATCCAGCGTGTGAGAGAGGCAGAGGAGGTGAGGAGGCTGCAGATTTGAGAGCAGCCAGGTGAGAACATGACTTATAAACAGCTCCACATCTGTTTTTGAAAAAAACACACATTCCTCATCCCGGGCCTCCATCATGCATGATGCTGCCTTCCCCTGCCAACGGTCTGGTCAGAGATCTGGGCTCGTTACGCCCGTGGGCTCGAGCAGAGACGAGGAGTGAGCTGCAGAGGTTTCGTTCACTCTGGCTTCACATCTCCAGATTTCAGCTCCAGCCGAGGACGACGCCGGAAACATCACCGGAGGCCGTTTTCTCAGACTTCACATGGCTCGGGCTCAAGATCTGCAGAGAGGCTTTAGACAGCTTTTTAATGCGGGTCGTCCTGCCCAACACCTGGAAACTGACTTTGATGTGTAAAATCAGCATCTTCCTAGCTTTGCCTAGCACAGGGAGGAGCTATATTAATCACATATGCATTCACAGATCGACTCACAGTAACTACCTGCTGAAATAACAGAGTCAGCTCCTCTGTGGGTGAATACAATCAGCTGAGCATTCATCTTGGTGCCGCTGTATTTGATTACATTCAGCTACCTGAGGCCTCTCTCTAAAGGTCAGATATATTCTGCTCTCCTCAAATTAGCACCTGCACACAAAAAGTTGTACAGTGTTGGAAGAGATGAGCGCGTGGTGAAAGACAGGAGCAAGGAGAGTCAATTATCAGAGCATTTCAGAGGCTTCTTGAAACCCTTTTGAATGAGGGAAATTCTGAAAACTGAAAAATATTCTTTTAAAAAAATGGTTAAACGAAGTAAACAGACAATTTAAAGCAATTTGTATCCGTGCCTGTCAACAGAAAATCCTCGTTAACGTCAGTGTTTGGGTTCAAAAGCTGCAGGTGATTTGACTTTCAGGGAGAAAGATATATATTTTTAGAAAGATCTAAATAAATCAGCGTGTTTGCTAAACAGAGCAGAAGATCAAACTGCAGAGATTCAGAAGCAGCTGCCACCGTTTTGCTGCTCTGCACATCTTCTCTTATCGACCAATGAAGAGAGGTCGGAGGTGTCCTGTCAATCACTTCTAAATGGCCAATTAAATCAGATCAAGGATGCTTAAATGTGCATTGAATGCTCCCTGGATGGATGACCCCCCCAACTGGGGCAATCCCCATAGATCCCCCGTATGAAAATGTCAAATATTTGTTTGACTTTTTTTCATCTAGTTGAAATTCCTACTGCTCAGAGAGAGGGATCTTTAACAGCTCACTCTTTTTGCATTGAATCAAGGCTTAATGATTTGAAAATAATTAAGCTCCAGGCGTGTCTGAGTCTGGCACTGTTAATTTCTTCTTGATCGGGGCTGTCGCATTAACATTAACATTAATATTAACTTCAGTTCTCTAATATCTACTGGACTCCCAGCCATCAGTTTTCATTTAGGCAAAACTGTCAGGTGGCAACAAGATTCAGAAACCCCCCCAAAAAACCCACAAATATGTGTTTTACTCCCCCTATCAATAACAACAACTATTTGATAGGAACATCAAGAAGCATGACTGGAACAGGTACCAGGTGTTTACTCTCTGCAGAGAAGGAAAACAACACACAGGTCTCGGTGCATTTCATCCTGACCCATAGGAACCCAGCCCACCCCCAAGTGGGAAAACGGTTAGAGCACAATAAAACAGATTGTCAGGAGCTGAGTAACGTTTTACAACCACTGTCCCTGGATCAGGACGCTTTCCTGGGCCTAACAGAGGAGTTGTTGAGGAGCAGGGAACGATCTCACGGTTAAGTTCCTGACTCTTTGACGACTCAGGCTACAGGTTCAGGCTACAAGTAAAGAATACTAAGATTCACCAGATGTTCCTAGATGCATGGGACAGAGATTAGAACAGGCCGTTTTTCTTCATTTTCCCCTTTTGTGAACACCGACATCCTATCCTCAATCTGCATGTAGCGGACATTTATCTGCATTGACACAAAACACACACAACCAGACAAAGGAAATGCGGCGCTAAGGCACGTCGAATTAGCCAGACGCTGTTGGTGAGTGTGCAGTGCTGGAGCGGAGGATCTGGCAGCCGCTCTGCCAGCCTGATGGGAGATGTAGATCAGTGGGTAAGTGGATGTAAATTTCCTCTGGTGGAGACGCCGTCGGAGCTCTGCAGTGCATCAGAATCGGGCGGCATCAATTATTTAGCGCGTTGGAATTAAAGACTGGCACGCCTCACGCCCATTTAAAGTTTTTAGGCACCGTGAAATATTCATGCAGACGAGACGGGGTCACCGGGGAGGCAGCGAGTGTGAGTGTACCGTGGACCGAGCGCACGGGGAGCGAGAGGGTAATCAAGCGAGTGAAAGGAGTCAAATCAAACATGCACGTCTGTGCGATGCAGACAAAATGCGTCCTGAAGATTACACCTGGAGCTTTCTGTCTGCGCTGCAGCCGAGTTCAGACTCTCAAAAGTCTCCACAGACTCAGGGAAATACCTTCAGCCCTTTTAACAAGCGGTGTACCCACAAACCGGGGTGTGATTTCATGTTTTGCCGCCAGAAGTTTGAGTGAAGCCTCGGAGGAGCCGGGATGAAAACACGGAAATCGATTGAGGGTTGAAGTTTCGAGGCTTTTGTGAGCTGAATTATTTAGAATTACGGCGGAGCTGGCGTGTCAGCCACGTCGGCCTCTGGCGGTGTCTGTGTAAACCAGCCGGAGGTTTGGGGACGGTCCTCGTCAGGGCTTTCAGCTCCACAAAAACACAAGGGCTGTTGTTTTCCTTCTATGAGATGCGACTGGGGCTAGAATTTGCATCCCACATCCCACATGGACGCGAAGCTTTCTCTGCACGCCAGAGATTTTCTTTCTAAGAAAAGCAGCGGCATCAGCGTGAGTCACTTCAGGAAAATAGCCAAATAACAACATACTGTTGAGTCGACAAAAGGCTGCAGGGATTATGAGTCGTGTCTGTGGGGAGAAAAAAAACAAGAAGTTGTGTGATGTCACGGAGCCACAGGACACGGTCCTCAATCTGAGAAATAAACTAGCACAGGCATCAGTCTCACTGTGACGGGTCTGAGGTCGAACCGAACCTGAACCAGAGGCGACTCCGAGCGTTTCCCTGGTCTCCTTTTGCCCACAGTGACTGTGGAGGCGGTGACAAATGCTGCGATCCTGCGCCTGCTGCTCTGTCTTATGACGTGTCTCCCTAGAAGACGAAGCAGTGACACCACACGATCCAGGCAAACCGATTCAGAGGGGAAAGATTGGAACAACAAAGTCTGTTTTCTCATGATAGTGCACACATTCAATTTGTTATCTCAATATTTGTTTCCCTGGGATAATCAGTCAAACGATCCATTAAATCTTTATTTATATCACATTTTCTATGTGGAAGGAATCAGCCCAAAGCATTCCCACTCCACATGGGTTCACACACATTCATTCATAGATGTACACATACTTTAGGAGACATAGATACGTAGTATCTGCAGTATTATTGATCAATGTATCAGGATTGAGATGACCTTCAGACTAGCACCCATCATTTCTCAATAAGACTCGTCTGCGTCCATGTTTGTTTACTGTTTACATTAAGGCTCATACGTTTGTTTTTGTTTTTATCTCCAGAGGTTTTTCACTGTGTGAAGACAGTGACTGACAGTCAGATGTGCTCCTTGTGCTTTTTGAGCGTCTTCTCCCTCTGTTTTACTCTCTGTGATCATGAGGAGGAGAGCAGCCGCGCTCCCTCTGGACTCCGCACTCTTGTAGTCGTTATGCAAAACGCCCAAACACAACGGCGTGCCGTAATTGCAGAATATTTCACGATGACGGACTGCTAAAGCCCCGGGAAGCCCCTCCTTACATATTTCCCTGCAGTTATTTAAAGTTCTGATTGACCATTAAGCTTTCGAGGTTGTTTAAAAGCGACCGGCTGCCGGTGAAGCTGTCCTGCAGGATTCATTAAGTTGAACAACTTTATGATGGTAAGTTATCGGCCGGCGGAGCAGATCGCACGGTGTCTTTTATCAAAATGTTTACACCAGAACAATTCCAATAATGAGCCGTTCTTTTCCCCCTCCCCCTTCACGCAGCTCCTCCACTGAAGTATGATAATTGGGATCCTGTACAAGGTGAATTGCTTTCATCTTTCACATGAAACCCAATAACAGTGTCCGGACAAATGGCATCCTTGGAGTCTTATCAGACTGAGGGGAGCGTCCTCGTCACACACGCGCTTTTAATTAAACAACTAAACAGATATTGCAGCTTCGGTAATGGCGTCGATGATGGAGCTTCCCAAACAAAGCCCCCGTCTGTTTCAGCACAGCGCCATTACGGGAAGCAGGCGGCTCCCGAAAGCCAGATTATCCATGAGCCGTTATTGCACGGCTTTTAAACCTATCATGCCTCTTTTTCCCTCATTAAAACAGGAGGAAGTTTCCCAGAGTTACATCTGTATCGGGACTTTTATTGGGAATCGTGACCTCAGTGTCTCCTGAGGTTTCACTTCCTCGGTTCAGTCTCTTCAATCCAAGAAAGGAGTCGAGAGGATCCACAACACCTGACAAGCCGGGAACCATCTCCAAATAGTTCATATTTTCATATTTTAGCACCAGGTTGAATTTGTGCCGACTGTGGAGAGTGCTCACCTGTGACTGCTGCAGCTGCTGCTGTACACGACGTCTACAGATGAGGCGTTTGTCATCCGACACTGTTCACGTTGTTAACGAGGGTTATGATGAAAAATGCTTGTAAACGGCCTCCGATGATTAAAACAAGCCCCGGAATAGATGTTTGGTAATAAAGCCACGACGGAATGGAGATTTGTCCGCGTTAACGAGACGAGACGGAACGAAACGTGAACGTGAGGACATGAGGTGTGAGATGATTTCAGTGTAGAAAAAGGAATAAACAAACAAATACAGAAAAATGTGTAAATGATGATGATGACTGAAGTATAAATAGTACATAAATTAACGCAAAAGTAGAGAAATCATCTTTCCCATACATTGTATTTATTTACCCATGTATGTATGCACATAAATATTGATGTATACATTGATTTATTTATTCCTTTAATTCCACTTGACGGAATTAATTCATCATAATTTGGGATGCGCAGAGTTTGCCTGTGAAGCTGTGAACACAGTGAGATTTTAGCAACTTTTTTGTTAAACTCTAAATCACACTGGATGGGAATCTGAAGCTTGTGACTTACAGTACGAGCTCAGGAAATATGTGTGAAGTAAACACCTCTCTAAATTTGGATCTCTATGCGAGTATTTCTGTGCTGTCTCAACCGTTCCACGTTTAATCTCATCATATTAATCATCCTTAAAAATGACACTATAAGGGGAAAGACACTGAGACTGAACATTAACCATTTTGACAAGAAAAAGAATATTTTCGAAGACTAAACAAAATCCATTAAGGATGGAAAATGACTAAAACGTGACTAGAAATGATGAGCATTTTCAAGGCCAACACTAAATCTGAAGCGGTTGCAGAAATCGCCAATCATTGCAGGAAATATGGGCTGCGGGATCTGATAAGAACAGTGTGTACAATCAATAACAGCTGCAGAGATTCTGAATCTTCTCCAGCCAAACTGTCACCGCTGCAGAAGAACTTATCACACGCTCTGAGCCGCATAACACAGGGACTCTGCACAGTCTCCGGACTGACTAAAGTGATTTATAATTGGATTGAACGAGCGAATGGAGGAGCGATATAATTGCAGAACATTCAGTCGTGTGATCCCTGTCCGGCAGCATGTTATGGACTCACTGTGGTGTGATTATCAGCTGAACCATCAGCTCTCGGTCTACGCTCTGGAGACCTGCAGACATTTAACTAACCATCTCTGTCTGTCTGGAGGCTTCGGCTCAGACACACACACACACACACACACACACACACGCATACATACCATAATGATCCATCTCCTCGGTCTCGTTATATCTACACCTCTGGTCCGGGAGCGGCTCATAAAGGCCAGGCTTGTTTCATCCCCAGGCCTCCTGCCGGCCCGGCGCTCGCAGTAATGACTCTCTGAGGACGAGGTGTCGACAGAGCAAGGAGCCACGGGAGAGAGCGCTAACGGTCACCGCTCTCGCGTAAACCTTTATTACCCCGGAGAAGGTCTGCCGAGCTCGGAGACGGTCTTTAAGCAGCGGCTGACGATGTGCAGTTACTCACCTGTGACTGCCACAGCTGCTGCGAGGAAAAGCCGAGACGCTACAGTGACCAACATCGAGTGGACGCTGAGTGGAACCAACAGCGATACAGAGACGATTCCCTTCTTTCTTTTCCTCCAAATTCCCCTCCATCTTATGAAGCACCTCATGCTGTCACTTTCATTTATCTGGTTTCGACGAATACGTATTTTTGTAAAATAAAAGCAATGTTTCTGAAGTTTCATTCAGTTGCTACTTGTACAGGTTTCCATTCAAGGGTCACAATTCTATAAAGAGTAAAGTCTGTTCCTACAAAATCCCTTAGTTTTTGTAAAATCCAACCATAAAATTCCAATATGAGGATGTGCATATCAAAAAAACAAAGACCAGGACACAAAGAAAACAAAGAGCCAAATGAGGCATGAGGAGAAAAAATGGTGCTAATTAATGGTTTTGTTATCAATTTTAGTTCAGGCTCATCTGTCCATCCCGTTTGGTGACCTGACCCCCCACATCACACCAGTTCACTTTTGCAATAAACATTTATATTAAAACTTTCATAACATCTGAAAAACAACCTTGTGATTGCCCCAAACTGTTTATACAATATTATAGAGTTGTTACATTACCTTTTTTTCTTTTGTGATATATAGGTATTGCACATTTCTACAGGTGTGGGATCTTCTGTTTACAGGGAGTCAGTGTCCTCCATCAGTGTTTGGAGGACTGCTGAGGAGTGTCTGACCTTCTCCGTTACTCCTCCTCTCCATCAGAGGAGAATCACTCAGACCAAGTCAACAGCTTGTGCACTCACCTGCTCGGATCTTATGAAGGCTGAATATTGTTCCATCCTCTTCACCCTTTCATCCTTTTCCATTTCATGATCTCCAGCAGCCACACTCTTGTGAACAGACCACAACATCTAAAAGGTAAAAAAAAAAAAAAAGTTGACTCCAGAGGAAGAAATTTAGAAGACTGCAAAAAGTTGTATAGTGCCGATACCTGAAAAATAGATTGGGTGACTGGTAAAACTTTTTCTCTGGTTAAACACAGTTCAGAAACTCTGGTTGTTAAGTTTTCTCAAAGTTTCGCTCTCAGTCACGACTGACATTCATCAGAGAAATGAGTCCAGAAAAGCTGAGGCGGAGGTAATTGATCGTAGAATTAATACATGAGTTAACAGTGAAATTGCAAATGACATTTTTATGAAGTTAATTGCCGCGGGCTGATAGTGTAAGAGAGAGATTTCAGTGGTGGATCATTTCGTTGATCAACGATAATGTGAAAGAGCACATTGGCTGCCAGATAACAGCACAACAAAGAGCAATGAAGGTTCGGGTCATTACAGACACAAAGTGTCTCAAACCTAATCAGGCAGTCACAGGAATATCCATTCCTAAAAATTTGATGAAACGATCTTCCACTCGAGGTCTATGACATCGAATCCACATCCATCAATACGCCTGCCAAAAGATTTCAGCAAATTATTCATGTAATGTGCGCAAAATGAATTCAATTTTTCACACATTCATACGTTCCAGCTCCGACACCTCAGATCAATTCAGGCCTCCGATCGATCAGTTCAACAAACTGCTGCCATGTGGTGCGATGGCTTGTCAGACGGCTGGCGTGTAAACACCCACCGCAGAGGCCGTGCCAGGCTCTGCCCTCCACGTGCCAATACATACATAGCATGAGCAGGGTGAGGAAAAGTCAACGGACTAGAAGGTCAAGAGCTGCTCTGTTGTTCTTCATGTATGTATACAGTAGGTCTGTATGATGGTGGATGGATTAGTCCTTAGGGTCCGAGCAACTCAACAGTTGTGAGAACTCTCTTAAAACTTTACTGTTTTTATTATTATCTTAAAACTGCTGTTTCTTCTTCTTATTATTATTATTCTTTTTAGGCCTAATGTGGATGTGTTCTTGCTGAATGAGATAGGAAGTTTCTATTATCAATTCACAAATGCACCTTGTTAAATAAGTCATTACAATACAATTGAACAGAGATAGCTGAGGACATCTGTGCTATATATGAAACATAGTGCGAATGATTAATGCAAAAAGACAGCTTGTTTTAACAATAAAGTTTATTGGTTTGTTGGTTTATTTTGAGCTATTGTAGAGAGACCCAACTGTCCCCAGAAAGAGCATGCATTAAAAAAAGTGAAGATGAAAAACTTTCTTTTAACATGAGGAAGTCACCTTCAGAACCAGGTTAATTGTGTGTAAAGTAGCCAAATGTTTGTCATCAAGTGGTGCACAAAAAATATTGCATTCACTGTGAGTGATGACTCTGATTAATATCTGTGGTCCAAACATGCATTAATCTGAGTGGATACTAAACTCCCCCTAGGTGTGAATGTGACATGGACTGGATGGAGCTATATGTGCTGAAGAACAGCAGTGGTCCCCTAGCCTCAACACCATTAAGGTAAGACACAGGTTAGATAATGGATGAATGGATTTTATTCTTCATCTGATCTAACCAAGTTACATTGGTCCTAGCCAGAGGTGGGAGAAGCTGTGTAACAGCAATTCATTGCTTTTGCCATAATTTGTGCAATAGTAGATCTGTTGGAGTCTCAGTACAAGCAGCGTTTAATGTAAAGTTAAGTGGTCTTTAAATTCTCCACTTACAACAGGAAGCAGAGGAATAAAATCACTAATCAGTAGCAGAAACACTTGGACAGGTGCTACGCTAACTCTGAGCCGACTGAGAACTTCACTGTGCTTGAACCAGCAGAAGTGGATCCATTTGTATCAAAGCATGTTATTGAGTATCTGCTTTAGTCATTTAGTCATGCCATTAACTAGTGAGATATTGTCAGCCTAATAGCTTATCTATAAGTTTTCGGGATGAGGTAAAAACACTTTTTTCATATCTAAGAATTTATACACAAGTGGTAACTTCCACCAGATGTGTGACCAATCAAAGTGGCTTTGAGAATTGACATGATTTTGGCTTTTTTTTCTCTTACAATTTTGGAATGTAACAAGCATTCTGATTGGCTGAGGACATCAGGGTGTTAGAAGAACAGAGTTTCAACTACTATCTCAAAAACTTATATACATACTGTTAGGCTGATGATATGATGTATTCCACTTTGGGAGCCACAGTCTGAACTGTATGCAGCACATCACAGAAATCATGTCCTCAAAAATGATCACTTTATTATGCTACAGTATGACATACTTGATGGACTTGTATCATTCTGTTAATTTGTTTACACCAAATACAGCAGCAAATCCAGCTGCAGAAACTTGCTGACAGCAGGACGAAGTTTGTCTATTTTTTTCTTTTTGCACCAGGCTGCTGTCAGTATAATGAACAGCTGTGGCTGCAGAGCAGAGGTCTCGGCTCACATTTCAGCCCGGATCACAGGCCACCACGCCCTCGGCCCTCCATCTGCAGCAGCACCATGTAACACCACCACTGCTCACGGCCTGGCCCCAAACTCACGGGGATGATGGAGCTCATCTGTGGGGTGGACAGGACGAGTAAATCACCTCCTCCTCCTTCTCCTCCTCCTCCTCTCTCTCTCTCTACGGCCCCTGAAGCAGCTTGGAGGCTGTTGTCAGGATTTATGGACATTTTTTTAGTCATCTGTGCTTCTGCTGTGTGCCACTGACACTTCCTGCACTGGGAAAAGACATAACGAATAACCACAATATTCTTCACATGAGTTTTGTTTTGTTTTCACTGAAGATAACATAACTCTGTCATGCTGTGATGCTTTACTTTAATGTGTAATTTAATGTGTAAATGTAGTTATATCCATACATGGGCACGCCTTTGCATGTTTTGTGGCTTGTATTTTCAATACAAATGAATGAATAAGAACATGGAATCAGGACAGCATGCGCTACCATTTCACTGGGAACTTGCATACTTAAATACTGTACCTGAACAAAGGCAGGTACATGCAAATGGCTGCAGCAGCCACAGAGCTGTACAAGGAGAAAGTTTGCACCTGCTGGTCCAAAAGCAGCTCTTTGTTTTTTTTTCCTGCATTGATCTCATTTCACAGGCACCGGTCCAAAATAAGCCAGGTCAGCGCTCTGTTCTCTCAGCTGACGACTCTGCAGGCATCACTGAACCGTTTCATGTGAAACTTGGGAAGCGTGTGTGCAGGTCTGCAGCGTATCCCGCAGAGTGGATTAGAAAACCCGAGGAAGAGATAAAATGGTATTTGACACAGGGGAACAAAGTGCACTTGACAAAAAGTCAGGAAATCAGGTTACGCAGCGAATGGTGTGGAGGTGTGAGCGTTGGCCACCTCTGAACGTCTCTCTGTCTCTCTGCGGCTCTTTTATTCTTCACACAACTGCTTCTGTCAGTTTTCATTTGAAGTACTGAGTGCAACACCCTGGACGTGTCAAGGACAGTCTGCTCCATTATCCCCATTTACACAATTAAGAGCTTTGAGACGTCAAAGACGTTCAAAAGACTTCTTAAAGAGTTCTAATCCAACACAGTGTACAGAAGATACAGGTAAAGATCAGTCTGCATAAAGCTTTGTAAACTTCTGAAACACTGGTGGTTGAGGAAAAGTACAGATAACTGTGTAAAAATAGAAGTACTGATTCAACTAGGTACTTCACTCAAAAAGTAAAAAAGTATTTTTACCGTAAAAGATACACCACTAACCAACACTGCAATACCAGGTTTGGAATTTTTAACTTAACAGAATGAGAATTTTAAGTTCTCTGGATACAAAATATGGCTGCTTTCTTATTTAATGAACAACTTTCACTGTGCCTTTAAAGAGGAATAAATCAATAAATAAACACTGGACAGTCTTTCATGTTTTGTCTGCACCTGGAGATGTTGAAAGAGTAATGAGTCTACCTTGGAAATATAAGGAGTAGAAATTCAATTCAACAGGATTAAAATACAAGGGTGAAAAAAGAACCTCAGCAGAGAAATAAATGCCCCAGTGAAGCGAAGATGCCAGACAAATCGACTTAAGGACACTAACAAAGTGTTTGTACTTCATTACGTACTTCCCATCTCATGGCTGTGTTCATGTACAAAGCTGGTTCATGATGAACGGATTCATTCCCATTCACTAACTGGGAGCAGTAGCAGTGTGCTCCTGGGGTCACTGTGAACACTATCCATCATGACCCCCCCCCCATCCTCCCCCAAGCAGCGAACACGACAATATGGAAGTTGTTGTTTTCCAGCTGGCAGACAGCTTCATGTATGTGGTTTATTGGTGATATTCTTCCGAGAGGAGGACGGTTGATTGGAAACATAAAGCAGCAGAAGAAGCTGAGAACCTGAGGCCCGCGTCTCTGCAGGAGGAACTCATTAGTGCTGAGTAATGAGCCTCCTGCTAATACAGCTGCAGAATTATGCTCTCTATCACTGGGTCCACCAGTGTTTGGCATTTTTCAATTTAATTAAACAGTCAGTAATCTGGTTGTAAGAGCTGCGGAGGTTTCCATCGATAACGTTACATGGACATGACAACATGACGGTTTGGAGCGGAGTTACTGTTGGATCACAGCCGACGTTGTTACATCTGTTCTGTGCAGCCTGATGCTGATCGATCCAGACAGAGAACAGTCCAACATGATAACAGGACATGTTGATATGGGCAGTGACCCACCATCACACTACCTGGATTACATGGAGAACACCACATCTGTCCATGATCACAAATCACACGCTTTAACAATGTGCATATATATATATAGGTTGAAGAAGGAAGCAATCAATTACTTGAGATGGATTCTGAAAATAACTCTGAATCTGTGAAAGCCTCAATGACTGAGAGTTAGTCATTCAGCTGACAAGCAGCACAAGTGCACAGGCATCAGAATCATGTCCTCGGGAGGTAAGACTTGGCAGGTTCAGAGCAGCAGGGGGACGCAGGATATCTCGCCAGTGTGTGTGTGAGACAGCAGGAAACACAACTGTACATGTTTTCTGAATCATCCTGCAATCAGTTGGGTTTAAGTGTCACATCTGATGCCACACCATCTCGCTTCCAGAGTGGGTCACTGACTGTGGTGCAGCCTGGACTGGCAGCTCACCTACCACTTACCGTGACTCCCAACAGGAAGGAGAGCAACAATGGGTGTGAAGTGTTTAACTGTCTGCCTGCCTGCACTTCCACTGGCTGCACTTGGAGTCAGGAGGCTGGCAGAGCAACCTGCCCGATGTCAGCATCACACCTTCTCGCTTCAACAGACTTCAACTCATGTCAGGTGGCCAAAATAGAAAACTGCTGTCACAGCTGAACCTGGAGAGTGTCAGTGGAAATGTGAAAAAGCTGCTGTCTGCCTCAGAAGTCATAATGCAGCATTCTGTGGTCCTGTGGGTTATACAGATACATAATTAAATTAGGCTCAGAATGAAAAGACATATGTACCATGGCTTTGTTGAATAATGACCTGAAGAAGATGGTCAATAAACAATAATCTCAATAACAGTGAAAAAACATCATCATCTGAACATAGATAGAAGGTAAAGTAAAATATGAGGGTGACTTAAACCAAATCACACCCATCCAGAACAGTTCAGGTACAGTAAGTACATGAAGGCACATGTCTGCAATGAAGTTAAGTTTAGGAGTTCTACTTCCTAGTTCTTCAACATTCAATAAAAGATGGCAGCCTTGTTATATATTATTTCAAATGCGTCTTTGTAATCTATTATAATTCATTACACCGAAGATTTTAATGACATTTTTCTTTCAATTGCAGTCAGCAAAGAACTGCGCACTTCATGACTGCTCACTGTTGGGCTGACCGGGTCCTCACTGCGCATGCGCTTCACCACCGCCTGGCGGTTCAAAACCTAGCGAGGGAAAACTGGACCGGGGTAAGTTTCTCCCTTTATAATGTCGAATATGTCGCCAACATTCGTGTTGCTTCTCATTTATTATTACGACTTCAGAACGTGCTTTTTGACGACAGTGTGTCTGCCATTTATTCTACTTGTAACGCTGTGTACTCGGCTCCTTTAGTGTCAGTTTCACAATCTTTAACCTAACCAGCTCCAATCTGAAAACCCTAACGTTTTGGATTGAATTACTTCTTGACACAAACTCATTGTTAATAGAATGCGAGTGAAGAGATATTAGAGGTCACTTAATAGCCTTGTCGAGTCCGGCTCTCACTTGTTGCTAAACTACTCTGTCACTTGAATTATGCTAATTCCTGTTAAATTTATTATAAATATTTTTAATATCGTCCGTTATTGTCTACAGTGTGATTGCCGAATTCACCAGGGTGTTCTCTTGATACATAAAATGTTGTAAATACCCTTATAGCTTATGTAGACGTGTAGACAAAACGGATACAACTTTAAAATGACAGGATTTTGAATGGAGTTTCGTTGACGTCACAACGAAGTATCTCAATTTGTCGACCCTTTTACAACATGTAGCTTTCACTGTGCTTAGTGTATAAGACTACCTGCATGTTCTCGTACCTCTGTATGGTGTTCAGTAACATTAAATAGCCTTAGCAGCCTTCCCTACTGGGCCAGTGTTTGCTAACTGTGGCTAACAGGCTAACTGTACACAAGCAGCAGCAGCAGTCGTTTAGTGAATTTGAAGTCAGCTGAACCTCAGGTGGGTTTATCTGTCACTTACATCTCACCAGAAATTGATATATAATGTGTATATAATGGTAATTGAAGTAGTACAGCCTCAAGGTATAACGTGTGGTATAACGTGTTAGTATTTGGATACAGCTCTGCTTGTTCCCTCATTGTTTACACAAAATTAAGAGGCTGCCTGGTTAGTCAGACTCAGAGCTCCGAAAATTGATTTTTCTTCTCTTTTACTACAAGGTGCAAATGTTGGCGAACTGGATCACATCTAACTCTGTTAGAGGAAACAAACTGCACGTATTTAAAACAATTGACCCCCTGCATTGCAAATAACGCCCGGTTGTTAGCAGTACTGTGTATATACCCACACTGCAGTAGATCACAGGTATTGATTTCTGCCCTGCCATTGTGTCCCCCTTGGTTACTGCAGTTTAAAACCTTATGGACAGTGATTTGTGCCCACATGAGTGTTTTCCAAGGTGTCAGACCAAATAAGATGGGCCAGATAAGTGCCACTATTCCACCCAAGCCTCTGTTTACAGCACTTTAAATGTGTTGTTCCCATATAGTTTTGTTATATTCAGATACAGTTGTGGCACTCGTCGTTTATGCTGTTGCTTTAAGTACAGGTTGTGGCAACAGCCTTGCCACAGATTTGTCGATACTGACATTTAGAGACAAAGATGAGGGCAACTAAAACGCCATTCCTGCCAAATCGCCTCCAAGTGCCACTGGGTAGCTTTTATCATTGTTTTTATTATTTGTATTTTTTTTGCTTTGTTTTGCAAAAAGCCACGTTATGCGTTGCACAAGCAGGTGTTTTGATGAATTCTTCACTCTGGAGGCACTTTAAAAAGGTCAGCTTTGATGGGAGAAAACATCTCAAGGCTGACAGCTTGGGGATGTAACCCAGAAACAAAAAAAAAACAAACATGCATTTACAAATTAAACTGACTTAATGTGACCTGATAGTTCAGCCCATCTCCGCCTCCTCTGATGTGCAGAGCTGCTGGCTAATATTTCCAAGATCTGAAGAGCTTTTACTGAACCTGTCTCCATCCGCCTTTGAGATTAAAAGTCGAGCTCTCCTCGCCTGCTTTTGAAGTGGTCTGTGGTATAGATCACACAATGCGTGACCCCGCTGACCCCCTGCTGGACAGCTGTGCAAGCCGGCGAGAGGCATCAGACTTTGATCTGTCTGTGCCATCCTGGTGTCTCTCTGTCCCCCCTCCTCCTTTTTCCTCAGTGGTTGAGACCACCTGCCCCATATTTCACCTGTTTTTTTTGCTGGCTGGACTTAGAAAAAGAGACTGTAGACGGGCTGTTTTCCTGCTGAAGAGTCAGAAAGAGTAGAGTCAATCTGTCCAGCGGGAGGCTGAGATAAACCTGTTCCCCGACAGCTCAGCACAAAACAAACTGACAACCTAAAATCGAAGCTTCAGTCTGAAAATGCATCTTTCAAACCGCAAATAAAAAACATTTTTATTTCGATTTCAGCCACGTAGGAATCGTCTGTAGTTGGCTGTCAGCGAATTTACTCGACTGCATATTTGTGATAATTAATTCCATGTCCAGGCCAAAACACCTCGGCCTGTTTGCTTACGGTGTCTGTACTACAAGATTTATACTCGGCTCAAGGTGGTTTCTTCAAATCTATATCCGTGTGATATTTGAAAACTCCGATAAGACTGTGTAATCGTCACTGCAGGTACCTCTGGCAAACAAAGCAGCTTTAAATTAAGTTTTTCTGACTTTCAGAAAAGAGCCTCCAAGCACACACTCCTAGTGCTTTTTTCAGGCGGTATTTCTGTATCTTTTAGCAGCGATAATGATCAAAAGGATGATGTATAGAAATATTTAGAAGAACGTAGAAAGATAGGAGGCAGAAATGTTTTTGGTAAGCTTGATAGTTATTGGCCCGATATTGCATCTTAATAATGATATTTTTGGCTGATAACTTAATACTCAACATTTCACTGAGTTGCAACGTAAACATACCTCTGCTATCACTAGTGTGGCGCTAGCTGGTAAAAAGAGTATGGATCGCAACACATTTAGTCTGTGGAGGATTAGCCCTGGAAACATCAGCATGTGGTAGGAATATGAGGACAATGCTAACGCTACAGTTAGCAAGAGGCTCTTGAACTGGTCTTCTGCCTCTTGATGAAGCATTTCAGGGAGTTTTCTCTCCATAAAAGCTATTGACTTCTATTGACTGATGCAGATGATGCAGAGAACCAATGTTTCGCCTCATAAATTCTCTAGTTTTGGTTGTGATTAGTGTAAAGATGAGTGATGCCTGTTCTATTGTTTTCTATTGTACATACTACATCTGTCTTTACCCCAGCTGTGTATGCATTTGGACTATTATTACTACTATTACTATTTACTATAATATAATACGTATTCTAAAATACATATAAATATGTATTAAAATGTGATTGGTTATTGGTATTAGTGTCGTGTGCTGTATGGTATTGGTATCGTTATGCTGTTTTGTTTGAAGTCAGTCACAGAGACTCTTTGTAAGTGAATCTGGATCCTGATGACTATGAAGTTATTATCAAAAGAATAGGAGTTGGGAAGGAATTGGGACGAGTTAACATTCTTGTTGTGTCAGGCTTTCTCTCTTTGCTCTCTCACCATGTTGTCCTTCTATTTTAATTGAACGTGTCTAATCCCTGAGCGGTAGCATTGATGTCTCACATCGCTGTTAGTAGTGTTTTTTTTATGACTCAAACTCTCTGTGAAATTAAATGCTATTGTTAAGTTGTCATCTCGTCTGATGCTATAATTTCAGACCTGCTGATTCTGGCCTTGCAGCTGGCAGCTTTGGCCCTGAGTGGTTTACAGACAGATGAGATTTAATAGAAGTAGAAATTATTCGTTTTTTGTCTGTGAGGTGATTCCTCCATAGGAGCTCATTAAATTCCATCACCGTCTCTATTAACGGGTGAGACCATCCTCACTGTGGTCTTCACTCAGCAGTTTCTCTGTGACCTGAAATCACTTCCACAAGCTCAGAGAGGTGCACGGCACCATCAGGTTCAGATCGTCCACTAATTGTGTGTCAGGAGTGTTTACTCCTCAGATGGATCCCATTACAGGTTATAAAGGGCATGCCTACACATACAAGACAAACGAGACGAACTTCAGTGTCAATTTTTCAATTCAATTTTCAAAAAGAGGTGAAAGAAACCAGAAAATATTCACGTTGTACAGTTGAAAGCAAAGAATATTGAGCTAATTTCTTGAAATCATTCTTAAAATGAGGACAATAATAAAATCTTGATACTCTTCTCAATGTAAGTAACTTATCCTTAATACAGTTGTCTTTGAATTTACAACTGTATGAACATGGCATGATCTCTACTCAGTTACTCAACATGTTAAACAGATAAATCTCTCCATTTAATCTGTTAATCAGCAGTGTAGCTGCATTGAGTTTAAGATGTATTGGAGAAACTGTGTTTTTATTTGCAGAGAGATTGACATTTCAATGATGAGGTCGATGTCTGATTCAATGATGTCTGCCAGTTGTCTCATCAATAACAATGATCGCTGCCTCTGTATTTGTTGTGTGCATCCCTATGTAGTTATGTTTCTCTATGGAGACGTCTGTAGTGTTGGACCTGCAGCTAACAGCGGCTCTCTGCAGGTCTGAGTCCACCTCGCTGTTTTCCCACAGCCTCCACATGGCCGCAGCAGCTCTGGTGTCAGCTCGTCTTTATCAGCTGCTCCGGTGCAAAGAAGGTTGGTCTCTCTCGCTGCCCTCTGGGAGGATTTCTCCGATTACTACTGCAGAGGAAACTCCTCCAGTCTGTATGAAAATAAACCTTTTTAGGTCTGTTCCAACCCAGGGGGGTGAGGAGATAAGACAGAGGAGGGGATGCATAGATAAAACACACTCTCCACTACTCACAGTGTGTGTAGCATTGTCCTGCTGCCAGGTCTCCTGGCTGAATCTTTGAAGCCTCTTCAGATGAATAGGATTGAAGGAGAAAAAAAGAGAAAGATATTCTTTATTTTAGCTGCTCATTCAGTTGCAGTCAGGGTTCGACGTTAACTTCTCTTGCCCCTGAACAGGCAGCAGATTTCAGGTATTTTTGTCTTGTTTTTTTTCAGAGTGTCTGCAGTGGAAGCCGATAAAAGCGGCTAAAAGCAGCGAGCAGCGGATTTACTGCCCAGCTGTAACATATTTGTCTGCGAGATAACTGCATTTACGCCTCCGACGGTGTCTGTCTGCTCTTCGTTACTGGGAAGTTTAACTCGGTCCATCGATCATAGTGTCTACCTCAACACTGGACCAGGCTCTAGCTGTAAAACCAGCACAGGGTGGAGGAAGCTGCTCCACACATGGTGCTAAAGTGTGATCAGTATCCAGATGCATTGTGTCCCAGTGATAAACAACCTAATCTGTCCTTTATGTTGGCACTGTTTTACTGCACTCCTGTTGTTCTCATTCAGATCAGATCTCAGTCCAACAATGAAAAACACGATGATGCTGTAGATTAGGGAGCACATGGGGTGCTCTCCATTCACCAGCTGCTTATTAACATGCATATTAGCCACGTTGTGACCCTTTATTTGTCTTTAGAAACTTCAAAACATTAAACCTTTTGCAGTAGAGCTGCAACAACTAATTGGTTAATCAACTATTAATCTACTCATAAAGTACTTACATTTTAAGTTATAGATTAGTCGATTTAAATATTAGTTGAAGAAGTCAAATCCACAGATCTCAACTTGTTAAATGTGAATATCTTCTGGTTTCTATGGTAGAAATTGAAGTCATTGAGGTGAGGACGAAGAAAAGCCATTTGAAGACCTTACCTTGGCCCTCAAAATCGAGACTGTAATTGTCAGATTAATCGACTGTAAAAATAATCGTTTGTTGTAGCCCGGCTTTGCAGGATCATAATCCACCTTCACTAAGCCATGAACTCAGTTTCCCTTGTAATTAAAGCTCACTGATAGTAAAACCATTACAGCTTCTTTACTTACTGAGTGTGAAGAGGAGGCAGCTTTAGAATGGGGAACATCCATCCGACCCACACTTAGTGAATATTCTCTAAAGACCTCATCCAGAGCAACACTCACAACACGTATAGTTCAGTATTACACGTTCCGTCCTCAAAGTTCAGACCGTGTTCATTCACCATTATTAAGAGAGAACGAATGGGGCCGAGGCCCATGCTGAGCAGAGCTCTTTGAGATCATAGTTCACATGCAGCTCTCTCTCCTACTCTCGATTTAGTTGTGCTTTATTCCTTTAATGACGACTAATTGTGACCATAAGGTGTTACTAAATAATTTGTAATAACAGTTAAAGGGCTAGTCCATGACTAGTTGTTAGGAAGCAGATAGTTAATGCAGATAGCAGAAGGTAGTGCTCTCTTAAAAACTCAGAGTTTAGTTTGTGGAAACTTTTAACTGTTTGTTTCCTTTAAACCTGCAGATTTTTGCTCTTTTTGCAGCTAAGATTGGCTGCACATTATTTGCACTTGAACCAGGAGACATAGAGACATAGATATGCTCAGATAGATATCACTGTTTACTAGAAACCTGTTTTTTTTCTCATGAAAATAGTGTGTCTGGTTACAGCTTCTTCTTTGGCACATCATTTCAATAGGCTTTAATACGTACACGTGATACATGTGCTGTATTGTATGTGTTGCGTAATCCACAGCCTGTTCCTACAGAAATATTGTGATTAACAGAACAGGCTTGCGAGTCGTGGTCCAGGCTGAAGCAGTAAACCAAGTGGTCCTTTAAAGATATAACCTTTTGCTTTCTTTCTTCCCCACCCCTGAGGAAATGTAATGCGGATGTGGGGCTGGAGACGATTTAGAGCAGGAGTGTGTGCGTCTCGGGCTCTGTCTGTCTGTCTGTTAGTCTTTTGTTTTGCTGCCTGTGTCCACAGAGAGCCCGTGACTCAGAGCTGAAGTGTGGTTTTAAATGGTTTTAATAAATGGGCTCCTTTTGAGCGCCGCAGAGCTGCTCTCCCTCGATACACTTGCTCCGCTCCGCACTGGCAAGCTGCTCCTGACCTGATAAAAAAAAAAAAAAAAAGTGGCCCTGAAATCACCTGCTGAGCTGCGAGAGTTTCTTATTTATTTATTCATCCACTAGGTGAAGGTGCTGGAGCGTGCGCCTGTGGCAGCTGTGGCCTTTATGTGCCAGGAAATGAACCTTGGGGCTGCGGTCGGACGCCGAGCCGCACCTGTGCCGTGGCTCACCTCCGCCTCTAATTAACGAGTGTACTTTGCAAAATTAAGATTGTAAAATAGCAATCATGTATGCAAATTAGGAGCTTAATTTGCTCCTGGCTGGGAGTTGGGAGGGGGTCGCACTGTGCCGTTGTGCTGTTTGTGTGTTTGTGTTTGTCAGCTCGTTAACCGCGGTTAACGGGCTGGCTACACGCGTGTTAAAAACACGGAGCCAGAGATGAGGATGTCACGCTTTATGGTGGGTTCTCCAATCAGGTTTTACTGCTTCCTTCTTATTGACCTCTCCCCTATTTGTCGCTCTATTCCCCCACAGAGGTGACAGAATGTAACTGGATGGTTATTACAGTGAACCTAACAAGATACCGGCTCTATGAGAGGCTCCGTAGCGCCACCCTCAGGCCTGGAGAGCAGCTGTATGGCATGATGTTGGTGTACTGTGGTACAGACTGTTCTGAGAAGTTCAGGTGCCCTCTAGGACCAGCTGTGTATATGTCTACAGAGAGAGAAAGTCCTCCTGGTTCCACTGGTTCCACAGCACTGTGTGACAGAGGGACATTAAATGTAAAACAGCGAGATTGTGTCTCAGGGCTGGATCAGGGGTGTCTAGGGATCCTCCTGGAGGAGGTGGACGAGGAGTTTGGGCTCCTTTTCCAGGTTTCCAGGACTCGTATAAACACTTGATGATGAGACTTAAGGGATGAAGCCAGGCGTAATCAGTATGGCTTTTCCCTGATAGAAATATGAGTCGTGTTTGAAAGAAAGTTGAGAACTTAACTTTTATTTTAACTCAGTCAGTTAGTATGTGCACTTCATTTGGAGAGGTTTGGAGTCAGTGTTGTGACAGGGAGCAGACTCTGGGTTGTAGAGCCTCTTCTCTGAGACAGCTGCCTGCTGCAGTCGAGCTGCTGGGGACAGGAGGTTGAACCCAGGCAGTAAAGTTGCAGCTGTACAGATAAACAATGCAGAGCTCCATTAACCTGGGCTGGGCTGCAGGTCCAGCTCCAGGTTGTTAATGTCACCAAATATCAGGGCCCAACAACATTCAGTCCCATTGATTATAGTGGAAAATCGGACCATATTGGTCCCGTATGTTTCTATGTCTCTGTACTTTTGGAAGCAGATTCAGGACACTTCTTGACTTCTTCTTGACTTCTAAACTAAATTTACCCATATGTATAGGTCTAGCCTGAGCTGTACTCACAAAAATCCCCAAGAGGTTGAAATATGACTGAAGTTATGACATCATTCTGGAGGTAGCTTTCATGTCTTTCTCAGTGCAGCTCTGGTGCTAGTGGTGGTAGGTCTTGCTCAGTGGTCAGTCTCAGTGGTCAGCCTCACCACAGGGTGGGGAGGGTGGGGGGAGGCAGCAGGTCACTCAGAGTTCAGCCTCTATGACTGGGAAACGTCTTTCCCCCTGCTCCGAGCCCCTGGTCCAGAGCCATGTCCTCTGGCCTGCTCTCAGCCTCGAACATTGTGAATGGGATGAACTTCGTTTACCCTCTCAGTTAATGAGCGTCCCCTCCAGCAGCGGATGGGAGCCGGGGTTCAGACGCTCCGAGGAGCCGGACGGCCACTGTCAGCCTGTGGGAGCCTGGCTGTCCGGCCCACCGGAGGGAACAAGCAGCTGGTGGTCTCTGATGTTGTGTCTGCTGCTCCCTGAGAGCGACTGTCACTCCCAGCTGAACATGAGGCTGACACATAGAGCAGCTACTAGCAGGCTGCAGGTCCACCTGCTGCATAGCATCATCCTCCTGTACAGGTACAGGTACAGGTACAGGTACAGGTACAGGTACAGGTACAGGTACAGGTACAGGTGTGTTTCCTGGCAGCAGCCATCACAACAGTTACATTACTGCTGCAGGAGGATTCAATGGCATTGTAACAACCAGTGCTACTGGCTGAAATGGGTGAGATTGTTTAGATGTATGCCCAAAGTAAATGAAGTAAAAAATCTTAAAGCGGGGTCTTCTAAATGTTATACCAAAGTATA
Source organism: Karalla daura (assembly GCA_029224185.1). NCBI lineage: Eukaryota > Metazoa > Chordata > Actinopteri > Chaetodontiformes > Leiognathidae > Karalla > Karalla daura. Next base: position 22,856,977 of record CM055196.1, read on the forward strand.
TATAAAGTAATAAAAACTGTTGCACTCCTTCCACTTGATCCCCAGTTGAATGATCAACCTCCTAACTTAAAGCACCTGTAGTCACCTTTGACCTGGGACAGGTGTCATTCCAGTGCCCCCTGGTGGCTTGGAGGAAAACAACCAAAAACAAAACATATGAAGCTCTTACAGTACAGGCATCTTAAGAAGCTGAAAAATGAAGGCCCTAAAAAGTATTGGTTTTGGATTCTAGTGAAACTTAAAAGTTTGACTGCAAAAATTCTGATGTAGTGAATATAGGGTGATGAAAGCTTTATATTAAGAAATGTTACCTTTTGGTTGAACTAATTTTTCCCAGCTGATCTGAGGTCTGTTGAAAGAAAAACAAGGTCTTAAAGTTTATCTCTGGAAAAAGAAAATGTTTCATGAAAGCTGAGGATGAAGTCCCCCTGCATTTGTCCACAACTCCAAGAAGTCTTACACAACTAAAGATGTTGTTGATTATTTGTTGAGTTGATTATTAGTCGGTCAATCAGTCTGTTTTTGCAGCTCTAATCATCAGTGTGGTCTGAGGTGATTAATATTTGTGTCTAGAATGAGTCAAGGTGATGAAAGCATGTCCCTGAATGTTCTGTTTATTTTACTGATCAGCTTTTCCAGCTTTTCATTAGTCTGGTTCTCTTTTCACTCTGCATGGCCCAATTTCTGCAGTTTAATTAATCAGCGCCATGTTTTGAATTTCTTACTTTTTTTGAGGGGGGGGGGGGTTTCAGGTTCGTTTTCTGGTTGCTAGCTTCAGTGTGTGTTTTCTGAAGGTCGACAAACTTCTATTATCGCAACTTGAACTTAAATGTCAGCGCCAGGTGATCGTTTATAAAGTGAAAGATCAAAGTTTAGCTGCCTGTGCCTGTGACAGCATCTGCTGCTCTGAGGCGGCCAGGCAGGTGACCCTGCAGGTGAAGCTGAGTCGGAGTGTGTGTGTGTGTGTGTGTGTGTGTGTGTGCGTGCGTGTGCGTGTGGGGAGCGACCTGTAGCAGCTCGAGGTCGCACCAGAAACGCTCCGTAGTAGCTCTGCAGCTCACAACTCATGAATGAATCACTCATCGTGCTCTAATTCTGACCTGCGGTCCCCTCCCCTCTGGTCTGAACCAGGGAGAGGCGTGTTTGATTTTTATCTTTTTATTTGATTCTTTTTTTGCTGGCTGTGTTTTCTGCCCGACTGCGCCGCTGCCTGTACGGCCCAGTGAGCAGCTCGTCTGCCTCGCAGGCTGTTCCCGCTCCGCCGAGGTACCACCGAGGGACTCGCTGCAGTCAAATCTGCCAGAAATCAAACTAACGAGCTCTGACAGGAAGCAACGTGCTACCTGCTGGGAACAGGGCCAGCGCTTTTCTGGGTTCCTCTCCCAAACACCTCGCAGACTCCAGCCCCTCCTGCCGCGCCGTCGACATGGATCTGGTGCTTCCTGTCAGACGTTTTATCCCGGTAATGAGTCCGCGGCCGAGGAGGGCGGCCGGAGTGGATTCAAGCCACAAGGCCGGAAAACCGCAGATCAGAGGCCGGATCAGTGTCTGTCAGCAGTCCTGGCTCCGGTCCTCTCAGTGCACTCTGAGCCTCAAACCACAGATCATGTCAGGTCATTTCAGTGCTATAACAAACTGTCTGTCCCATCAAACGAGAATATAAGCTGAGCTGTGGATCAGTCAGAAGCACGTCCTCCTCTCCTCCTCTCGTCTCCAGGTCTCTATGTGACATCATGCCTGTTTGTGTGCTGTCTGAGGGGGCGGGGCCAGCCGCCCAGGTACCAGCACACCTGACCAGGGTTCCCGTGGCACTCGTCAAGGTCAACTCAGACTACTCCGACAAATTCGTCAAGGTTGGTTTCACTTTCATGCTCGCTGACCGACATCGATTTTCCACGTTACTTCCACTTAATCTGATCAAAATGTAAGTAGCAAGAAAGGACGTGTATAGAAAAGCCAATTACATAAATGAAAGAAGCTTCATCACTGTAGCAGTCGTTTAAGTCACTCTATGGGAAGATGTTTTGTGTAGCATGTGCTCCATTGTTTCTGTCGGATCCTAGAACTTGGAGTGTTTTCTTGCTCTGACTTCTTTAGCTTTTCCTTTTCTTCCCTTTGTCAATTATCTGTCGCCAGCCACCATCTGCTCACAAACAACACATTCATGTCATGTTTCTTTATGTGAGGTTATTCTCACACGCTTGATTAGAGCTCTGCAGGAATACAGTGTATTTACTGAAGCCAGAGGAGCAGAATAATCTGCCTCCTGTCTCGCGGCTCATTCCCCACAGGCGCTCATCAACGCCGCTCAGTTTTCTTAACCGTCTTTGATCAGTTGACAGGCCCTCGGTGAAATTCTCGCAGAGCTTCAGTCGGAGCTAAATACTTTCCCACTTTGTCTCAAAGTTCACCGTTCCAATATGTTTTCCAGGGGAAAGTGGTTTGTAAAGGTCGGCTGGTGTCGGCACCGGACGACAACTCCATCCTGAAGGCTGTCGTCCAAGGTAGAGCTCTACACTCTGTGTGTGTGTGTGTGTGTGTGTGTGTGTGTGTGTGTGTGTGTGTGTGTGTGTGTGTGTGTGTGTGTGTGTGTGTGTGTGTGTGTGTGTGTGTGTGTGTGTGTGTGTGTGTGTGTGTGTGTGTGTGTGTGTGTGTGTTCTACTGCAAATAGTTGCCTGCCATGTTCTGGGTGCTGTAAATTAGTTTTCAGAGCGCTCTCCCCCAGATGTAAGAGTCGGCTCAGTGCTGTTGTACTTTAAAGGAACCCATTCAGCAGCCTGTCACTCATCCTGGAGGAAAGAGAAAGAGAGAAACCATCTCGCTGAATGCTTCAGAAAAGTTTTAATTTGTAATCAGGGTGGGAAAGAAAATCTAGCCTTCGCAGACATTTCTGTTGCCAGGCGAGTCTGACGAGTTAAAGATAAGTTAATTGAGTCGATCTTTATCGTTGCGGTCCCTCATAGTCATAACTCATTGTTAATGAACAGTGTGGCTTATCGTATTAGTGACGTGCAGAAGAAATGAAACCTCGATTGAACTAACAAACTGATCACAGTTCAAGCTCCTGAGCTTGATATGGAGTCAAGGAAAAAGTTTGTTGACCAGGTCTATTTGTTCATTTTTCATCTCACCATGAAGGGAAATGTTTTTCGGATATTACCTCCCTTTGTCTTATCTTTGTATGTTATCGAAGGTAAGGCTGCAAACTTCTGAGGTTGAACGAGATGGGAAAGCGGCTCTAAAACCAGAAGTGTTCTGTAGAAACCTGCTCCGTCTCTGTGAAGCACTGAGGACCTGGTGTTGCGCAACACGTCAGTGTTTGTGTGACAACCTGTCCAGACCGAGCACGCGTCCAGCTGTTCAGCTGGTCTGCATTTAGAGGCACGCCGTCTGCTTTCTTATCATCAAGCAGCTTCTTGTAAAATAAATAAAGGGGAGTGGAGGCTCTGATTGTGGTGGAGACGTGCTTTCTTCTGAGCATTCACACTCTGACACCCCGGCATGCGTCTCGAGCGGTGAGATCAGCAGGTCTACCTCGGCTGCATTGTTGTCTTATAGACGCTGCCAGTTTCTCTACGCGTCTCCTATTGTTTGTTTTCCTCTTTTGTGCCGCTCTTTGAGACTGACAATCCCCGTCATGTTATGCATTCGTGTTTATCCCAACGCTCTTCATTGGAAATGTGAAGAGGGTTCACGTAAAATAATGACTCGATCTGGAATAATCTCTCAAAGTTTGGTCTCCCTAAAGCGTGGACGTTCGCATGATCTGCTTCCAATAAACCAGACTGTGGGCGCTGGTCTCTGTATGGCTGTAATGCAGCCACCAGACAATGCCTGTAAATGACGGCACCTTTTAGAGAACGTCCAGCTCCACATAAAACATGCACGTGGTCTATTTATGACACAAGCCGTGTCAAACCTGCACAAAGCCTGGCTGGGAGTCAGACACATGATGTATTACAATGGTTCCTGTCCAAGGCCCTTTCTGTTTGCACATTCCCTCTGTTTGCTTGGGGTCATGTTAGGTGTGTGTTGGGTTTATTCTGCTGGCAGGGCTCATTCCTCAGATACCACCCCGGTAGCTGCATACAGATCCTAATACTTCAGATGGCTTCATTGCAGCTGCAGACTTGAGGGGATTTAAAACGGATGGAGGATGACTCCCATATTGAACGAGTGAGAGCCGAGGACTGAGCCTTGGGGAACTCCACGCATTATTGTAGATGAATCATTTGATGCACTTTGACCTGTAATTGTGACATAATGCAAAGAGTGTTTGTCCTGAACAGCGGCACCGCCTGAGTAATAGAGCCACAACAACTGATCCATTCATTGACAGTTAATCGACAGCTTAGATAATGGACTACTTGGTAACCGATAGATCATTATCATTCCTACATGCAAACTATTCTGGATGTGGTCCTCATCATATTTCATGCCACTCTCACGCCTTCTCTTTGTTCAGATTCAGTTTTGAGTACAATTTTAAGATATTAAATAAAAATTTAGCTACTTAAACATGAATATTTCCCAGTTTCTTGACTCTACAATTGAAGATTGAATGGTGTTGAGGTGGGGACAAATAACATAGACGTTATTTTGACCTTTTGAGAAGCAGTTTTTGTCTTTTATTAACAACTAATCCAATAATCGAGGAACTAATTGGCTGATTAATCGACTCTAAAAACAAGTGTTTGTTGCCCTGCAGCGGACTGTGAGGCACAACCTGGATTTCATCATCTCAGTTTTGTTTGTCAAGTCGATCCTGTGTCCCAGCAGCTGTTTGATTGTGGGAAGTCTTTCCCTCTCTTTTGACTGGATCTTCTTTGTGCGTTTCACAGAAGAGGATTCCCAGCCTAACGGGTTGTCCATTAACATTGTCCTGATGGGAACACTGGCCCATGACTTCAACAGAGCTGTCAAAGAAGGGGTAGGTTCACTCGGTCATAAATATCCACGGTGTAATGTAAAAGCTGCTAAAAGTCTTCACTTTCAATCTATGAATAGTCTCATAGATTATATTTAACATGTGCAGATGTGCTGTTGTGTGGAGTGTGGATGGAGGTGGTGATGTTTGTCCTCATGGTGCCGGGATGCTGAATCTAATTAACAGCTTGAGTTATTTTCTGTTCCATTTTCTCTCCTATGTCCCACCTGAGTGTCACCTAAACCCCAGCAGGGTGTTTGTTTGCTGGTAGAAATCACAAACACCATTAGGATGCCTGACAGGGAAGCCCAAATGATCTCCACCTAAGTTGTTTGTTCACTTAAAATGTATTTTCATGTTTTTTTTTTCAGCCTGCAGCATGAATCAGACTAAATCCTGTTCTTTATATCCATTTATTACAGCATCCTACCAGTTTTTTACCCAGTGGTGTAGCTGTGGTCGATCCTAGGGCACACACACCATTAACTCTCGCTCCTAGGGGCAATTTACAGTCTCCTGTTGACCTTAATGCATCTTTTTGGGCTTTGGGAGTAAACCGGAGTACCCAGTGAAAACCCAAACACACATTTACTCTGAAATGTCCACGTGGATCTGACCAGGACGTATTATTTCTACTACCGGTTTTGTTTTGTCTTCTGGCTGGCAAACATTTGTTTTTTTCTATATCTTTTTGCTCAAAATCTTGCAAAATATTTCTCACGGCTCGAGTGTCCACTAGACTTGGAGTTTCAATCTGAGACAGAACGCTATGACAAAGCTTTGGCACAATAATACTAGTTTTGACAAAATACAGTGCAAAAGTATGGAAAACTGTATTACATACTGTAAAAAGACTGTAGAATATGAAATTCCTCCTTAATAGAAACAAGCGTCATTTTTGCGACAGAGCACACATTTTCATACTTTTTCCACCTGCACAAGCTGTCTTATTCTAATTCCTCACACCTCAAGTGTGAACGAGAATTCCCATTTGAGTTATGGTTTTCCCACATTGTCTCAGCTGCCCCCCCCTCCCCCCTCCTCCCACTGTTGAGCTCATTCTAGCTTCCCACACACACACACACACACACACACACAGAGTTTAGGAGCTCTACTTATTCCTCCAACCCATCAGTGCGCTTGGAATAACGTGATCCATCGCATTTATTATACGCCGCGTGACACGTTTATTTGAATAGGCAATAAAGAGGAGGAGAGGAAGTGTCCTTGTGAGACGGATGAGTTTGGAGAAGTTACTCCCCCGAGGCGGGGCCCTCTCACTCTCCGAGGGATGAGTGAAGAAGAGTTTAAAAGCCTATTTTTCCTCATGAATATTCAAGCCATGCTAATGAGCTGGCGTTGTACTATTTTCATTAAAAACACGGCTGGGGGATTTTGAAGGTGTGTCTGTGGAAAGGCATTAATCTGGATCATCAGATCTGTGATTTCAGACCAGGTAATGAGTGATACGTGGGACGTGCGGATGAGTGTGACTGGATCTGTGCCACCAGATGAGTTGCGCTAAGCCGGGTTCAGCCTGGCACGGCCAGAAGTAACTGAATATCCCCTTCATTGCAAAACAAAGGGGGGTGAATCTTCAGCATCCATTCATTCAGATGTTTTCCTCAGAGGCACAGCAGCCATGGACAGTAACGAGCCGGGATGTCATAAAATGGAGTTATTCTTGAACATAGAGGGATTGACTCCCATAGAGCTCCCAGGTGGGACTTTAAGGTGTGCAGGCAGCACAAGGATGGAGGAGTGCTGCTGCAAACTACCCCTAGACTAATACTTTTATCGTCAATTAATAAACTTATCACTTAGTAGTAAGTAGTTTGCATGTAGGAATGATGATCGCTTCAGAAAATTGTGTAAAACCATTGAAAATTGTAAATGCATGTCTCACAAAGACCAAAATGTGGTTGCTCACTGCCTTAAATTCTGTCATGAAGGACTGAAAGAGCAGAGATACTCACGTCAGTGAAGCTGAGAGTATGAAAATAATGAATTCATGCCTTAAAATCATTCTCATGGATGTAAAACCCAGAGTCCAAAGTACATTTCAGTAGAAACGATGCAGGATCTCACTATTTCAGATGGATATAAACTCGTTTGTCCGTTCTGTACAGTTACACTGAGTCTCTGCCTCTGTATGTGGAAGCATCCAACCTGCATGCATGTGTACTCGTTTCTATCTGCACTGTCTGTTTATGTAAAGTGTCTTGAGGCAACCTTGTTCTGAACGGGCACTTTGAATACAATCGAGATGAAATGTGAAGGATTCTCCGGGAACAAAGCGTTCACGTGATCCCGTCTTGCAGTTGAGTCTCCTTGATCGCAGCCTGTTAATACTAATGCATTTAGACTTATTATTCAAAGCCAGGAGAAAAACCAAACAAAAGAAAAGCATGACGCTGCCTTTTATTCTGTGAAGCAGCTGCAGGAAGCTGGATGTGTGTTGGTCGGCAGCAGCAGCTTCTTTTTGTTATCTCTGCCATTTCTTCCTTTGACCAGGCCTGGAATCTGGAGGATTACAACTCCAACATGTCCTTCAGAGACTAGATTATCCTGAGCTCTATGAACGTCTTCATGTATATGTGTGTGTGTTCACCTCCTGCCGCTCTCTTGAAGTCTAAGAGAGTGACTCTGAGTGTGAGGAGGAGCAGGAGGAGCAGCAGGAGCAGCATCATCTCGTCGTGTCAGTAGCTCCTCACCACGTCCCTGCAGCTGTTTCTCACCTGGGCGGAGACGGTGAACGCATCGGGGATAATCCCCCTGTCAGCAGCAGCATCATCATCATCATCTCTCTCTGTGTTTTCCTTTTCTCTCCTCGGTCCTCCTGCAGCTGCGTGTTGATGGAACTCAGTGAAGTCAGGGAACGATCACAGCCTGAGCCGCTCAGCTCGGCTCTGTGTGTGTGTGTGTGTGTCTCAGTAACGTGATTATTCAGACTATCTGCTGTCCCTTTGTCAGGCGTTTAAAGCCGTCTCGGGGGCAAACGACACGCCAAACAAAAGCCAATCTGGGCTCTTCACACCAGCTTATCATGGGAGGCTTGTTGTGACGTCTCACTTAACGTCTCCCAGGACGCCGCATCTGCTGCTCCGATCTGTCCTCCCTCTGGGAGCCAGGATGTGTGTTCCTCTCCCCCTGCTCTCCCTTCTAATCCTGATTTCCCTGCTTGTTGTTGTTGTTGTTGTTTATCTGGTAGGATGTGGTGGTGACCTCGGGCTTCACTGTGGGGAAGTCTCCCACGGTTCAGAGGGACAAGCGCCATCCCTTCATCCTGCTGCTGTCAGGGGACGACGCCTGCGTCTACGTGAGGACTCTGATCAGTCTGAGTGAATCTGTGACTCCATCCTCTCCTTTCAGTCAAAGTCCTTCAGAGTCGTACAGCTCAGAGCTGACGCGTTGGCTCATTTGAAGCTCTCGCTCTGTCTGTTCGAGCAGCTGTGAAACCTTGACCAAGCCAAGTCCAGCTCGTGGTCCGAAAGCATCAGCTGCACATTTTAATGACTCTGTCCCTAGAAAGATGCTAGGTGCATTTCCATTACCTCTAGAAATGTGCACAACTTAAATATACTCATAGAAAACACCAAAATGTCATGTCATGTCACATGCCCTAGAGGGTCACATGACCAGTTGCTTCAAATGAGAAGATTCGAGTGACACTAAACACTCTAAATAGATTTAAGATAACTAGTAACACAATGTTTAGAAAACTTCTTTCCCAAGAAAAGAAACTGTGATGAAATCCAGCCAGTGAGCTGACCTTCAGCTCTGTTCACTGTTTTAAATTCCTGTTAAATCCTCTTTGAAATGTTGAAGCTGTACATCGCCAGGTGGTGGTTTATTCACAGGATAGAAAAATGAATACTGACGTGTTTCTGTTGCTGATGGCTTTCACACATGTGTTAGATTTAACCTTCAGGTCCAACCATCATTACGACCTGGCTCTGATTTACTTTTTTAAACGTATTTTTATCTCTTTAGATTGTATAGGTTATATGTTAGCGTGAGAGAGAAGTTGCATTGAGAACGATCCTCTGAGTCCTTGAATCCATCATGAACACGTCAGGATCCCTCAGGTGTCACATGTAGCTGTGAACCTGCGGCAGAGTTTGACTTTCTCTCACCACGTTAGACGTGGAGCTCACACCCAATGACCGGCGTGCTGGGCGGTACGTCCAGGACTGAGGTCACGCTGCGTTATCTGTCTTGTATTTGAGCTCCTCAGTGGACATTTCTCCCCGCATGTCTCCGCTCTCCGTCCTTCAGGTGTCCCGGCGCCTGCAGCCCCCGGCCGAGCCCGCGTCCCCGCCGGCTGTCAAGAGGAGCGGCGCGCTCTCCTCGGCCGAGGTCAGAGCCTCAGCAGGCAGGGTTCAGGCGGGACGCTGAGGAGCGTGTGGTGGAGGCCTCCACATCTGTCACAGCGCCTCAGATCAGCCACCGGGCTCTGAGCTCCACACTCTCCTTGACAGGACCAGGGTCTCAGCCAGACCTCGGAGTCTCTGTGGTGGTGCCACGGTCATGATCTAGTGAGGGGGGGGGAGGGGGAGGGGGGTGATGTCAGTTTGTTTGTATTCACAGCTTTGGTTTCCTCCTCCATCTCAGTGTTCTGTCCTGATCAATAATTCAGTGGAAAGCTCGGCTGACAAATGCACAGCGTTTGCAGGTTGTTGACTGTGCGGTTACAGCTCGTGACTTTTACAGGATGTTGTTTCTTTATGAAAAAAATAGATGAAAAAGATAAGAAAAAGATACAAAAAGATACTATCAGTTATTCTAAAATTAACTGGTTCGGAAGATACTGTAAAATACCATTAAAAAGTCCAGTATGTTAAGATGACTGGTGTCTAGGTACGGAACAGAAAGGTAGAGATAAAGTTAAGAAGCGTCAGAGTTGGAAAGAGTACTGAAATATTCCCCTCAAGTAGAAGTTCTGTTACTTTTTACTTGTATACGACTAAAAGCAGATGTACTCGAGTAAAAGTAGAAAGTAGTTTGATTAAATTAACCTGTGTAGTTTCAGGAGGATGACGAATTGTTTGACATTTGTTTGAATTAAAGTGCTGACGAACGTATTAATCAAAACACGTCAAAATCATTCATGTTTTAACTTTCTCACTCTTCGATGTCAGGTTACGTTGAAATGACTAAACCTGTCAAAACAACATTAAATGAACAGCACGGCAGCGGCTGTAAAGCTCAAGTAGAAGTGAAATATCAGATTTTTAAAGTTAAAAACAGAAAGAAATGACTCAATCATATTCACTTCCCACCTCTGGAAGCGTGAAACTCTGCGACTCATCCCATCGACTCATTGAGACATTTCTCATCCTTGTTCATCCCAAAACTGCAAAAAAACCAAACCCAAAACAGCTAGAGATAAGTGGAGTTAGGTGATTAAAGCTCGTGTGAATGTCGGCTGGCGGGAATGCCGCAGCAGATTTGGGAGTGTGCTGTGAACTGTGGGTAAACACACGGCAGATAATCTGCCGCTGTGCCGTCACAGGCACAACAAAAGAGCGCAGACGAGCTGTGTCAGAACGCAGAGAGAGTCTTTAAAGAGGGTGTTTCATGTCCGTTTAAAGTTTCAGGCCTGACTCCAGCTCACTGTTTGGCTCTGCCTCGTCACCAGCTTCGTCAGGATCATCACCGCTCCGTTCAAAGAGTTAAAACGTTGTAGAAACGTGTTCATCTCAGGAAACGGGATTACTGTTAGTCTGTTGTTTGAGCCGTCTCCTTCCATGGCCCGCAGCGTCCATGATGTGATGAGCGCGTGTCTGACAGCTGCCGAGCCAGCGATAAGGCCTGGGCGCCGCCCGTCTCTTTATGTAGGTGTTGTTTACTGAACGCTGGCGCGTTATCACGCCGGCTGAAGTCTGGAGATCAGTCAGGGGAACGCTGGGACGCTGTGATCTCAGCCCCGCGGTGGTCTGAGCCCAACGCAGCCAGCAGATAGAGACGAGCCCGATCCCTGTCGCATTTCAAGCCCCAGGCCTGCTCCACCTGTCCTCGCCTCGCCTCCTCTCTGCTTTCATTATGGATCAAGAGCTTAGAAAGGTGGCGACGCAGCGCTGAGGAGTTTTTATTCTTGAAAGTGGGGGTGATTATGCATCATGTCAGACATGATTACTGTGCGTGTGTGTGTGCGCATGGTATCTCACAAAAGTGACGACACCTTTCGCATTTTTGTGTTTTATCGCTTCTTTTCATGGGACAACTACATCCATAGAAATGAAGCATCGATCTAACTTTAAGAGGTTAACTGCCCTTATGTCTGGGGTATGGACTCCACCAGAGCTGTGGGCTGTGGGAAGTCATTCTGAGAGGACAGTCAAAATCTGTAATGCCATGCAAGCTGCACACAGACTGTTTTAACAGAGACATATTATGATTCTTTGACATGGCTCCAGGATGTCTAAAAGTACAGTTAGTAACATGATTTGGTCAGAAAAAACTCTCCACACGCCAGTTCAAAAGTCCTTCTGCTCAGTTTTGGCGACTTTCACTTGGAATGCTAATGAGTGAATGCATGCCCCGCCCACCTGGCTAGCCAGGTTTGCATCTGGAGCTGCACTCCTCCTCTGTGCACTTGCGTTGAAGGGATCGGGGGACACCCCCCTGACTAGTTTGTGGAACAGAGGCAAGTAATGTAAATGTAAGAGATGTAAGCAGTTTGTATCGTCCCGTTTTTCTTCAGGAGGCGAGGAAAGCAAAGACTCCAAAGTACACGTACGTCCAGCTGGACAAGCTGACGCCCGAGTCTGTCGTGTGTGTGTATGGAGTGGTGCTGTTCTTCAAGCAGCCCTTCAGGAGCCGGGGCACAGGTCAGTACAGGACCAGGACCAGGACCAGGACCAGGCCCAGGACCAGGTCAGGGACAGGAACTGGTTCTGGTTCTGGTTCTGGTCAAACTAACACACTGCATACAAATTCAGAAGGCTGTTTTAATTCAAACCAGAAACAATTCAGTAATATCAAAATGATGATGCCAATTATGATGACAGCAGGCAACTTAAGAGTGTGAATGTCAGTTCATTCAAAGGTAAACTGAGGATTTTGCTAGTCAGGATTAAAGTTTTACTAGGACTTTTTGGTGACATTGATGTTTTCCACCGCATAGCAAACATTTAGTGACTGATCCATCCCTTTTTTTTTTGTTAAATCCAGAAAGTGAAAGTCAAAATAATTGGTTTGGTAAACGGTTCTGTGCTTTGTGCTGAACAATGCGTTTTAGACGCGACATCCCGGGCCTGTTGGCAGCAGAGCTCAGAGGAGACATTAAGATGCTCAACAGTTGTTTGAGACTTTTCCAGGGACGTGATTAAAAATGTAAGAAAGATTGATGGTTTTTGGTTGATGAAAAATGAACCATGTCACCTCCTCTGGGGCGGAATTGAGCTGACAGACGGAAAGGAAGAAAGAGGCAAATGTGTCGTGAAGTGATAAAAGCTGGATGAGAATTTAAGCAGTCTCTCAGATGGAAACTTCTGTGATGTCTTATTCCTCACACACACACACACACAAAAAGGTGTGGAGAGGAACTAAATGTCCCCTCCTTCTGTTTACGTGTCCCTGGTCTCAGAAGGAACAGCTTTAAAATGCCTCAGTGCTCGACATCGTCCTACACAACGCTGCAGTAATGGAATCCTCCGCACAAAGTGCAATAACACGAGGAAGGAAGGAACAGTGAGAGAGATGATAATAAAACAAGGAACCCCAGACTGCTGAATCTGAATTAACCTGCAGCCATGCAGCCTGCCATGATAAGTGTGTGTGTGTGTGTGTGTGTGTGTGTGTGTGTGTGTGTGTGTGTGTGTGTGTGTGTGTGTGTGTGTGTGTGTGTGTGTGTGTGTGTGTGTGTGTGTGTGTGTGTGTGTGTGTGTGTGTGTGTGTGTGTGTGTGTGTGTGTGTGTGTGTGTTTTGGGACGAGCAATAAAGGGAAGACAGCAGCGGCAAACACTGGAAAACATCCAGAATTGAACTCCATATTTGCGAATCCTGGAGGTGTGTTTTAAAGTAAACCGAGATATTACTGAGATCCATCAGACGGCAGAGGAATGCACACACTCACACACACACACACACATTCTCACACAGCTTCACAGTCGTATTCACATAGATTATTCACACAGATCGAGTCCTGTTTGTTAAAGGAAGGGAACAGATAGATGGTGGTACACACGTTCCCCCATGCATTGGTAACTGTTTGGAGGTGTCACCTCTGAGCAGCGTGTGGTTGCCTGGGTTGTAAGACTTTAATAGTAATAGTATAATCAAAGCCGCTGCTGCATTGATTGTTATGGTCTGTGTTTATGTACGTGCGCGAAGGATGAGAGGGTGTTCGCACAAGCAGCAGTAAATACGTTTTATGTCATCCACGTGGGATTAAATAGCAAAGCGGGATTAGAAAAGTCAGGGTGTGGGTAACCAGCAGTGTGATGGAGAGCTATAAAGCCTGCTCTCTGTTATATAGTGGAAAGTTTGGGACCTCGCAGACCATGCTGATGTTTATTTCTCTTTCAGATCTTTGTTCCAGCCTGAAGATAACCGATCAGTCCAACCACAAGGTCAGCTGCAACATATTCTGTGAGAAACTGGAGGACCATCCCAAAATCTTCCAAGTCGGCGACATCATCCGATTGCACCGGGTCAAGGTTGGAGCCTCAACTCATCTCATCTCAACCTTTATTCATGAAGCACTTTTGACAAGACCAAGATCTCCATCTCCATCTCCATCTCTATCTCTCTCTCTCTCTCTTAAATGTGTTGGAAACTGCAACTTTCAGAATGAAAGTCTGACTGACTCTGCTCTCGTTCCCGTCACAGACTCAGCACTATAACTCCTCCATCACGCTCATCAACTCGGTGGCCTCCTCCGTGGTCACGTTTGACGGGACGGTGGGCGCCGGCATGGAGGGCAGGGCCTCCAGGCAGACGTTCAGCTTCGACGAGGACGACCGTCGCACCATCGAGGAGCTGAGGGCCTGGGCCGCCAGCCAGGGCATCACGTCCCAGCTGCCTGGAGTCTCCCTCAGCCAGGTCCAGCCCAAAACCTACTTCAACCTGACCTGCCAGCTGCTGGCCAAGGCCCCCATCCACTCCACCTGCATGCTGCTCAGGGTGAGAGCCGCACACACACACACACACGTGTAGAAATGTGTCACCAAGTTAGTGACATTAGCCATTTGGAATGGCTTATTCCAAGCTTTGGAAGCTCCACACTTAGTTTATCATTTTTATGTTTATCTGACAACCACACACACAGGCTGCACTCTGATTGGCTCTCCTAGCTGCCACTCAGATCACCAGACTTGATAAGAGAAACACTGAGAACAGCAGACTTTGATGTTTGAGAAGAGCAGAATGGGAGACTGATGGAAGAACCAGGAGCACATACAGTACTGCTGCCTCGTAGTCATGTTCCAGAGCCCATCCAGGTTCAGAATCTCCTGTTTTTTTGTTTCTGTTTTGTTTTTCTAATTGTTCTGATGCCTCTGGACCTGCAGCACACCTGTAGCCCCGGGCTCTCATTATTATCTGTGACCTCGGGGCCTAATGTGACCCTGCTGGGTCCCAATCACACCACGTCAGGCTGTGGAACATCTCCCAGCATGTTCCAGCTTGTCAGAGTCGCTCCGATGGCTGCGTTTCTATCCCGCTCATTGTGAATGCGAGCTCCGTCTCGCCTCCTCCACCGTACCGGTCCTGGTACGGCTGGTGTGGGGGGGGGGGCGTGTGTTGTAGCGGCTCCTGAACTCACCTGGGTGCTGGGGGCTGTGAGTGGCGGCTGGTCCGCTGCCAGAGGAGATGAATGTGAGCGGGACCTGGCAGCTGGCTGCTGGTCTGCAGCCAGACGCTCTCACTGGTTCCTGCTCCGCTCCAGCTCCACAACACACACAAGCAGGACAGGATGCCTTCCAACTCCTAAAAGCTCAGGAGGCATAGAATAGGTTTCGCTGTGTACCTTTACCTGTCTCCTGGAGTCATCATTTTCTGAGTCTGTTCACATTATTCTGGATTAAACAGTCTTAAAGCTCACAGAATCAGCAAGTCAATACAAATACAGCATTTCCCAGTATTTATTTAATCAGATACACCACATGTTTTCCTGCTTTTTTTTTCATTTTTGCAGATTAGTACAATTTTAACACCTGGATAATATGAATAATCTGCATAGAAACGAGCATGAATATGAATCGAATAAGATCAGATGTGGTTGTTTAGGCTCAGCAGTCCCAAGGTGCATTTCCATCACCCCTAGACATGAGCACACCCTAAATATCACAAGAAAGAAACTGGTTATGGTTAACGTATAAATGTCGAAAAGCCTCTCAAATATGGCAAAAACAGTCTAACAGACTCTCTGAGGAGGTAGTTACACAAAAGTGTAATAGAAACATTTACTGGTATGTTACCGGATGAGACTCAACTAATTAAAATGTTGAATTAAACAATGAAAACACCAAATGTTTTGGGCGTCCATCCT
Source organism: Karalla daura (assembly GCA_029224185.1). Lineage (NCBI taxonomy): Eukaryota > Metazoa > Chordata > Actinopteri > Chaetodontiformes > Leiognathidae > Karalla > Karalla daura. Next base: position 22,872,399 of record CM055196.1, read on the forward strand.
CCCGAGAGAGTCTTCCAGGATGAGATTTGATGATCACAATCACACACTTCAATGAAAACACCAACTTTTTGCCAACTTTGCGTCTTTGCTGCGACTTCTCAGACACCTCCAGGGACTGTTTTCCAAAACAGCCAATTTAGCAAGTTTTTCGGGTGTTATTGGAGAGTTTCTGTGACACTGTGACTCTCCTCAACAAGCAACAGGTGCAGCAAATGAAATCTGCATGATGCAGATATGAATATAAATGTACAGTATTTGTTCACAATAAATAACCTTTTGTTCTGAATTTTGGATCTTGTACAGATGACAAGGAACAAGAAGTGAATATGTATCATTTTTAACCACTTTTAAGGTGTGTTTTACCCACTCTTTGTGACTTGTAGTGACTTTCAGGACAGCTCCTTCTCCTGACTGACTAGTCTGCAGCTGCAGCTTTAGACATTTGGGAAATATTGCCTCTTACAGGAAACCGTAATGGAAACACAGTTAGTGGGATCCGTCTCCTTCCTGCTTCCACCCTGAGCTGTTTGAGAGAAACTGCCACATCGCCATGATATGTACGGCGAGGCGGTATAAATTAGTTGACCGTGACAGATTTTTCTTATTTTTTTCCCTTTACAATTTACAACGGGGTGCTTTTCCTCTTAATGGTGCTCCATTGTCATGTGGCGCTATGACAGTGTTGCAAATCAGCGAGCGGGATGCTTTATGGCAGCGCTCCACTTCCTCTCCCAGTGATGTGTGTGTGTGTGTGTGTGTGTGTGTGTGTGTGTGTGTGTGTGTGTGTGTGTGTGTGTGTGTGTGTGTGTGTCATCAAAGTCATCCTAAGAAGCAAGAAGACAAACTCGGTTCACTCTGTGGAGTCCTCAGCTCCTTCCTGATTGATCATCAATCATATGGCCAAACTGGTCTTTGATTAATGGAGGAACTTTGGGATTGTTTTTATGGTGAAAGGAGAAACTATGAGACTGCAGGAATGTGTGTTATTATCATCAGCTTCATGTGATGGTTTTGGTGTTTTTCTCCAGGTGTGGGATGGGACGGCGTGTCCTCACACGATGCTGGATGTGTGTGTGAGTCCAGACGTGACGGAGGGACCGTCCTCCTTCTCCGCCAGCAGAGAGAAGCTCATCGCCAACGTCCTGGTGTACGACAACCACGTGGAGATGGCCAAGCAGCTGCAGGTCAGACCGAACGCAGAGAGAAACCTTAGAGGTCAGACCAGGGCGCTGAACGTGCAGGACAGGATGCACACGTGTCCTGGACGCTTCACTTTTGCTTTGTGTTCTGAAGCTTTTTGAGCAGAATGTGACAGGCCCGCTCAACATAGCGTAACAGCATGAGGCAGTGCAAGCTGAATAGAATCCAGTGTAAAAACACAAAAGGAGCAGCATGAATGAGCACTCACACACTGTTTACAGTCTATATGTGTGTGTGATTTCACAGTTGGGGGTTGGTGGGAATCATCAAGTCATCCAGTGACTAATCTCCTCTACGTCATGGTTGTTCTCAAGACATGGAGATTCATCTCTTTGTGTCTGGAAACGCAGCTTTTGTAAAGTACTCAGAATGTTACTCACTCTGACTGTAGTAAGTGTAAAGTGCAGAGCTGACGTCCGGTGCGTCGTCTCTGTGATGCTGGTGTATAAATAGCTGCAGAGTTGGATGGACACCTCAGGCCTCCACGCTGCTCGCTCCGCTGCTTGTCTTAAACAGCCTTTTAAGATCTGAGATCCTCCGACGAGTCGTTTCAGCCCCGGCCTCAGCTGATTTTTATCGCTCGGGTCTGCAGAGATCACAGCTCGCACAATTACCCATGAGCCCTGGGCTGCAGATTAAAGCTGGAAACCTGACAGAAACTCACCGCCCTGCCATTGAGAACGAGCAGAGGCTCCCGACTGAAGTGAGCAGCCCGACCGAGTCTTTGTTCACCGTTTATTTCTCCTTTTTTTCATCGTGGAAGACAAACCAGTTTGTTCCCCGCGGCTGCCAGCGCCTCGGGCTCCCCTCATCACACTGCACACACAATTATCAGTGAGAGTATCACTCATCCCTCACCTGCTCTCCCTCTCCCTCTCCCTCTCCTGCTCTCCCTCTCCCTCTCCCTCTCTCTCCCTCTCTCTCCCTCTCTCTCTCTCTCTCTCTCTCTCCCTCTCTCCCTCTCTCTCCCTCCCTCTCTCTCTCTCTCTCTCTCTCTCTCTCCCTCTCTCTCTCCCTCTCTCTCTCCCTCTCTCTCTCTCTCTCTCTCTCTCTCTCTTGCTCTCAGATATAAAACTGCTGCTTTGATCCTTTTTGTTTCTCAGCTCTCCTGCAGAACAGCTGAGCATAACTGGTGCTCCTTCTACACCTGCTTCATTTACCTTTTGATTGAACATGTTTACATTTGTGTGTGTGTGTGTGTGTGTGTGTGTGTGTGTGTGTGTGTGTGTGTGTGTGTGTGTGTGTGTGTGTGTGAGAGAGAGAGAGAGAGAGAGAGTCAATAGGAGGACAGAATCCACAGAGATTGTGGTTCATTCGGCTTGTTAGATTGGATGTAACACTGAACAAATCTTTTCAGAACGATTTCTCTCAGTCTGTTAGGGTGTGTGTGTGTGTGTGTGTGTGTGTGTGTGTGTGTGTGTGTGTGTGTGTGACTAGCTGGGAAACACATCCATCTTGATTCAAGTTGAGACACAAATTACATCGTGTCGGTTGCAAAGTCACAGTGAATTACAGGACAAGCCACACACACACACACACACGCACGCATGCACGCACGCGCGCACAACACACACACACACACACAGTGTTGCAGACTCCCAGCTCTCAGCCCTGCTCTTGTCACACAGGTTTATGACATGTCTGTGTTGAGCATGTGGAGCTCTGAATCAGTTCCACAGATGTTTCCTGGTCACTTCAACATGTATTTAAAGCAACACTGACACAACCTGATGTGATCAGATCTGTTTCATGGATGCGTCTTTTCATCTCCGGAGTCCCGAGCTTTGTGATTTAAGTTCTGTCCAATCCAATCAGAGTGATGCATTAAGAATAGAAGGAAAGTATTTAAGGATTAAATACAGTAGAGATCAATAGATTGAGCTGTAACATTTTCAGTCAAAGGGATCTTCTGCAGATTCTGTAGAGGCTGTGGCTGTGTGTCTGTGTGTGTGTGTGTCTGTGTGTGTGTGTGTCTGTGTGTGTTTGTGCGTGTGTGTGTGTGTGTGAGAGAGAGAGAGAGAGAGAAACAAATGGAGGCAAAACAAATCTAGTAGAAAAACAACATTCTAGTTTTTCAGTTCTTTCGGTTTAGATGCACAGAATATGAGAAATGTGTAACAATTACAACATATTCAACGATTATTTGATGAATTCTGTGATTTTGTCCGTGTTACTGTAAAAAGGTAAGAGCAGTGGTACTTTTTTTTCTCCCCATTTGTTTCACTTGTTTCACAGTTGATGTGCACAAGTGTTCTTTGTCTCATCTCATCCTCTCATCATCTGCTGTTGACAACCAGCTGAGATAATGCATGGATGAGCTCTCGTATGAAACTCTTCATAATACGTGTTTTTACGTCTCATCTATCTCTCTGGGATGCAGAGGACGTGTAATTTAGTATAAATCTCTCGTAATGGACTCTCCAAGCTCCACCTCTAAGAAGTGTCCCTCCTGTGAGAATCCTCTGTGAGTCCCACTGACATCGTCTTCCATCTGATCCTTTTGTTCAGTCCAGAGGTCTGGCTGCGGCTGCATAACGAGGGGAAGGAGGCGCGCGCCCCGGCAGGGAGCAGCCGGCTGCTCATTTGTCCTCTTTGGCCGTTTCCTTGCAAGGACGTTCACCCTGTAATAATCCCAAACAAGGCTCCTCACAGGAGAACCGGCTGATTATAGCTGTGGAGCCTTCACTGGCTGCCCTGCTGCAGCACAGCTAATCTCACACAGCCGCCGCCGCTTTCTGGCTCCACGCACACACACACACACACACACACACACACACACGACTCTGTGAGTGTGTGTGTGTGGCTGCGTTGACCTCTGGCGTAGTTTCTCTGCCTTTTGTTGTCTCTCTCTACTCGTTTTGTTTCATCTCTGGGGCCGGAGCGGGCTGGAGATTTCCCCTCTGTGTTTGTTCTTTGTCGAGCAACTCGTGTGTTCAAACTGACATTTTGGTATCAGGTTGAAGGTTTTAAAACCCGCCCGGAGGCTGTGAAGCCCTCTGGCCTCTCGTGTTTTGGGGGCTGCAGGTTTAGCCTGTTTAGCTCAGCCCTTTGGCAGAGCGTGTCACTTTGAGATGTCTTGTTCCCTGCGTGTTCCTCTGATAGCACCCGGGCAGGAAGAGCAGCATGGGCACTGACCTGGCTAGTTTGTTTGTTTGTGGCAAAATGAAAGTGATATTTCAGAAAATGTGATAAGTACAATTGCAACTTGCAGGTGTTTTCCATTTAAGGGTGTTTGGAGCATGGGCCATAATTCAACATACAGTCTATTTTCATGCTATCCTTTAACTTTCAGCATAAGACCACTGAGAGACTGCACTTTGTGAAAGATGGGCATCCAAAATGTTGTGAGTTGCCATGGTTTAATTAGATATCTGGATTAGATTCAGAATAAGTTGCTTGCTTGGACTGGTCATGTGACTCCCCTCTCTCGATGTGTGAATGTGATGACTTTTGTCACATGAGATCTTAAAAATGTTTGGTGATACTTGAGAGGTTTATCAACATTTATGTGTTCCAATTCCCTGTTTCATACTGCGATATTAATACTACAAACAGAAGTGTCTCTCCAAAGAGTGAACTGGAGATCCAGGGTTGGTCATATTCTACAGTATTCCTGATGAACTCCAGAAAGTTCCTGCAGAAATGTGCGTTTTTGTGCGTGCGTAGGGTCAGACATCATCGCATTGTGACTGAATATGAAAGAACAGTTTGCCTGCCTTCTCAGTGACAGGAGGAATAGCAGTGATGGGGGACATTAAAGCATCTTTAGGACAAGTGTTTGTCCCATTATCAATGCAGACAGCAGGGCTGGCCTGGGGCAGTGCTCCAGCAGCAGATTAGGATATTAGTCATTTTACAGTTAATTATGCAGACTGTTGTGCTCCAAATCAAACCTCTTTTGGCTACAAAT